>JAJOZX010001531.1:395000-722500 GCA_023014485.1 Bathynomus jamesi | reverse complement strand
GTGAGGTGGTGAAGAACAAAGTGTGTGTTGGATATAGTCTGCAAATGGGTCGTGAGGCAGACGTTACTCAGTGGCAAAAAGGAGCCATCGTGTTTGGCAGAGCCCACGGACACAAAATGTCTGAAGTAGCCCAATTTGTTGGTGTGTCAACGCGTACTGTCCAGCGAGTTTACAAAGAGTGGTGTAGTTCGCAATCAACTGACAATCGACGGCGTAACTGTGGCCGGAAAACAATTCTCGACAATAGGGGCCGCCGCCATGTTTCTCGTCTAGTAACTGCAAATCGTTTTCAAACCAGAGAACAATTGCTCCAAGAAACCAATGAGGTTCTCCAGCGACCAATTTCCGAACGGACATTGCGACGAGAACTGCATGCGATGGACATCTGGAGCAGGGTACCACGGAAGAGGCCGCTGTTAACAGCAAGTCACAAATTGGCACGTTATAAATGGGCTCAGAGGCACAAAAACTGGACTGCGGCAGATTGGAAACGTGTAATGTGATCCAATGAGTCCCGTTTTAGTTTGTTCTCCAATGATGGGAGGCGACGAGTACATCGCAGGTCCAATGAAGCCTTTAATCCTGAATGCGTCGAAGGTGTTGTTCAGGCTGGAAACAGAAAGTGAAGCGCAGGAATAGACACCCACGGACTCTGGCGGAACTTCGGGACCGGCTGATGAACGAGTGGCAGCAAATCGATGTTCAGTACATGCACAACCTCGTAGAGTCTCTGCCTCGCCGGATTCGTGCGGTTATCAAGGCCATAGGCGCCGTCACACGTTATTAGGTACATTCTGAGAGGGGTGACTAATTTTTTGTCCGGTGTGCTTATAAACCTGCTTAAAGTGACCACTATCGAGACCAAACAAACGTGGTCATTTTATAAAAAATTCATATTTCTCCAGGTGGGCTGAGAACAAACCAACCGGCTTTTTTCAATCACGTGCTCTAAAAAGTATTCAAAATGATAATTATCAAAAAAATGCATTTTTGTACTGAAACTTTCTATTTATTTAACTGTGGAAATAACTCCTGAAATTACAGGTACAAGTCATGACAGTATTAAGTTATAAGACACCATTGTGTTTCGTTGAAACTGTAGTCACTTCAACATCATATTAAGTTATGAAAATTTACTTTTTGCTATGTAAAACCGATCACGTTCCACAACATGCAGGTAATCAGTATCTGGAGAAAATTTTACATTATAAATATATGATTTTTGCCGAAACCATAGAAAAACACGGCCACTTTAGCCGGGTGGTCACAATAAAACCACATGGCATTCTATTTCCTACATTTTAAAATATTCATGTGGTCACATTGACAAATTTTAATTATATATACATACAGTGTGTCCGTAAAGTCATGGTGGGATTTTAAATAGCTATATTATTGCAACGAAACATGATAATGAGATGAAAAAAAGGAAAATTGAAGAACAACTCTAAAAGAATAACTTTATTTAACGTAGTTCGATATGGGCTCCTCTGGTAGCCCTGCAGACATCTAGGCGGTGATGTGTGTCCGTAAAGTCATGGTGGGATTTTAAATAGCTATATTATTGCAACGAAACATGATAATGAGATGAAAAAAAGGCAAATTGAAGAACAACTCTAAAAGAATAACTTTATTTAACGTAGTTCGATATGGGCTCCTCTGGTAGTCCTGCAGACATCTAGGCGGTGATTCAATTCCAGCCACACGCCCAAGAACATCAGGAGTGACGGATGCGATAGCTTCCGTGATTCGCTCGTGCAAGTGATGAATATCCCTAATGGGTACACTGTACACGCTTTGCTTGACGTAACCCCACAAATAAAAGTCCAAAGGTGTCAGGTCCGGAGAGCGTGGAGGCCATGGCTTCCATCCTCCTCTTCCTATCCATCTCTGTGGAAATTTTTCATTAAGGAATTCTCGAACAACGTTGGCAGTGCGGAGGAGCACCATCTTGCTGAAAGATGACATTATTGTCAATAAATTGGGGTACTGCAAAATGTTCCAACATAGCGAGGTAGTTGTGTGACGTCACAGTGGGTTCCGCGAAGAAAAATGGGCCAATCACTCGATCTCGTGCTAGAGCACACCACACATTAACTTTCGGGCTATTACGCTCATGTTCAACATAGGCATGTGGACAGCCTAGACTAACTACGAGATAAAGGTTAAGCTTAGCCAAGACTAACTACGAGATACAACTTTGAGAGTTGTTCTTAAATTTGGCATTGTTTCATCTCATCATCATGTTTCGTTGCAATAATATAGCTATTTAAAATCCCACCATGACTTTACGGACACACTGTATATAGGATTCACCTGAAGATCAGGGCCCCCAGCCTTCTTTAGTTGGCTTTATAAGGCTAACTAACGAAAATATCACGACCTGACCTGACCTGACCTAAACTAACCAATCGTCAAGGGCGTACAGTTGACCTAACGATTGGTTAGGTTAGGTCGTCATATTTTCGTTAGTTAGCCTTATAAAGCTAACTAAAGAAGGCTGGGGGCCCTGATCTTCAGGTGATCCCATATATACACTATATATTATAGAATTACTGCGTGACTTTACCAGCATCATTCAACGTTTTTTAAATCTTTGACGACATTGAGCAATATCAACAGTGTAAACTTAAAAAAAAGCAGTTTACAACAAGATTAGCCTAACCTCAAGAAAAACTTCACAAAGAAGAATAATCTCAATCATTGGAGTACTTTATTTCCGGCTTTAAAATATAGACCACCGCCCTTCTCCCACCACCCAGTGATTTGTCAACTTTAAACCCGTAATGCTTATACCAACTACATAATTATTCATCACATTAAATCAAAGGGAATCGAAGTCGTCAGGACTTAATAAAATCCCGAGGACTTGAAAACGGGCCAAACTGTATTCGATTAAAACTATCCTATTCCAATGTCTGAACCTTAAATCATTTTTTTAATAGTACAGTATATTCAGTGAAAACAAAATTAATACGCTTTTCGCAAATAAATGCAAGTGTTCTGCTTGGACAACACAATAACTATGTAAATAGTAAATTTTCGTAATTTACTAATTTATTATGCAATATACATAATTATACAGATGAGCTCGACTTACCCTCTTATTTTCTCTACCTCATCCGAAACATTAATCCTACCTTTAACCTAACAACACAAACCCTGTTTACTATACAAGTTATAGGTGCGAAGCCGCCACCCATTAACAGGTCAGAGATCAGCCTGAGCAGATCGGATCGAGTTAACTTAGCACGATTCCGATGTGGACATCACCCAAACTTACGGACATATAAACACAGACTAGACAACTCCATAGACGACACCTGCCACCTGTGCCAAGACACACCACAAACAATTGAACACATTATGACGGACTGTACCGCTCTAGCACAACAACGAACACAACACAACATCACTAGTGCGCTGAACCTCTGGTCCACTCCGGAGAGGGCGATCGGTTACCTGCGTGCCGCCGGCTTGCTCGATCAGGGTGGGCTGATCGGCTAAACAACAACAACAACAACAACAACTATACAAGTTAGGATCAATAGTATATGAACTACCAATTTTGTGTTCTGCAAAGTACAATTCACACATACATTATCTCCATTAGTTTTTCAATGCCGGGTGTGTACGGTAGGATATTATATAATATATATATATAATATTAATTATATATAATATATATATATATATATATATATATATATATATATATATATACAGGGTGGGCCGTAAGTTTCCATACATAGGAAAAATTAAACGTTTGTTTTTATGTTTCAGATACCTAAGAATATGCGTTTGACGTAAGATCTTCTTTACTGATGAAGCAAATTTTTACGTCAATGGAGAGGTTAATCGGCAAAACATACGTTATTGGAGTAATGCTAACCCTAACTGGCTGAGTCCGACGAAGATGCAAGGTGCCGGTAAAGTGATGGTGTGGGCCGGGATATGGGGTGACAGAATTATTGGACCAATTTTTGTCAGTGGAAATCTTAATGCCGAAAGGTATCTTAACATGTTGCAAGAAGAGATTTTCCATCCCTGCTAAACGAGGAAGGTAACTTCCCAGTTTACTTCCAGCAAGATGGAGCTCCACCTCATTATGGTCTTCACGTGCGTCGGTATTTGGATCAGCAGCAGTTTCCGGATGCTTGGATTGGTCGGCGTGGTCCTGTGGAGTGGCCTCCCAGATCCCAGATCTCACCCCCCTTGATTTCTATCTTTGGGGGCACTTGAAGGCCATGGTGTATCAGGAAAAGATACGAGACATAAATCATCTAAAGGAACGTATCACCAACGCCATAACAAGCATAACGTCAACTGTGCTAATGCGTGTTCATCAACAGTGGGGAACACGTATTGAAATGTGTTTTCAAAACAATGGCAACCATGTAGAGCATATTATATAAATAAAAATGGTTGTCCATAAAAAAATGTTTATTTTTCCTATGTATGGAAACTTACGGCCCACCCTGTATATATATATATATATATAATAATATATATATATATATATATATATACATATATATATAATATACTATATATTAATATATACATATATATATATATACATATATACAATATATATATTATATATACACACACAGGGCGTCCCAAAAAAATGTACACACACTTTAACAGCTGATAGCTCAATTGATGTTTCTTTCTTTCCAAGTTAAACCCATTAGAATTAATAATGGCAGTCAGACTAAGCTTTGAACAAAGGAAATTCATTCTAAAATGCTACTGGAAATGTGAAAACGCAGTTGAAGTGCAAAGACAGTTTAGGAGGGAGTTTCAAACAGATCCACCAACGCGACTTACCATCACTCGAATTAGAGATAAGTTTGAAGCCGATGGAACTGTTCAGAATGTCCACAAGAAGCGTTCCGGAAGACCACGGACATCGACAAGCCCCACAAAGCAAGAAAGAGTACTGGAAACGTATCACCAAAGTCCAAGAAAATCTGTGCGGCAAGCGAGTCGTGAGGTAGGAATTTCAGAATCGTCTGTCCAACGCATTTTGAAGGGATGTCAATGGAAAAGTTACATTCCAAGATTAGTCCATGCTATTAATGAAGATGATCCGGACCGAAGAGTGGAGTATTGCGAGTGGTACTTGGCACGATGTGGATGTGGATTGGACGAAGGGGTTTCGTAGAATACCCTCCGCGTTCACCAGACCTCACACCACTAGACTTTTTTTTATGGGGATACTTAAAAGACAAAGTCTACGCTATAAAACCTGCAACAGTCGCTGAATTGAGAGCAGCCATTGAACGAGAATGCACACAAATACCAAACGAAATGTTTCGTGATGTTTGCGATTCCACTGCTTCGCGTTATCAGCAGTGCCTGGACCAGAACGGACGTCAGTTTGAAAACAGGCGTTGACAAAACAATTAAATAATGTCTGTAGATTCTATTACATTTTGAAAATGAAATGTATTTTAATAAACACTGCCTTTATAATTATTTAAAGTGTGTATACATTTTTTTGGGACGCCCTGTATATATATATATATATATATATATATATATATATATATTATATATTATAATATATATATATATCTTATGAACCTTATGTTGTTTCGTGTGTTGGTCTCTCTTCACACGGAGGTCAAGCTGGTGGCCCAGCCTCTAGGTCTGGCCTGGTGGAGGAGCGAGTTACTTTCTTGCGCTCTCCACCGTACATAGCCAGGCACGCCCGGCTCATCTGGTACTGTCCTGAGCCAGGCATCCAGTCTTTTCTTGAAGACTTCAACTTTGACCCCCGTTACGTTTCTGAGGTCCTTAGGAAGCTGGTTGAAAAGTCTTGGCCCCCTGACAACCAAGCTATTTTCCTTCAGGGTTGAGGAGGTCCCTTGTCGTGCTTTTAATTTGGGAACACTACACATTCTGCCTTTCCTATTTTCCAGTGTTGTTTGAATGGTAATTGGGTTTAGTTTTAGGTTTGGTACCAGTTTTTCGATCATTTTCCATATGTAGATTATGATGTACCTCTCTCTTCTTCTTTCCAGTGAGTACAGATTTAGTTTACGTAGTCTTTCCCAGTAGTTGAGTTCTTTGCAGCCATCAATCTTGGCTGTGAAATGCCTTTGCGTTTCTTCTAGTTTATTAGTTTCTTCCTTTTTATATGGGGACGTCAAAACTGAGCAGTATTCAAGTTTTGGTATAATCAGTGTTTTTAGCAGGGGAATCATTACTGTCCTGTCCCTTCTCTTGAACGTTCTTAGAACCTGTCCGGCGACTCTTTTTGCTTTATTTATCGCTATCTGATTTTGTGTTTCGAATTTCGCATCATCTGTCATTATTATCCCGAGATCAATCGCTTTCATGCTTCTCTGAATTTCCTGTCTATCTGGAGCATAATATGCAGTCTGTTTAAGTTCTTCTTTTCTACCATATCTCAAGAGTTGAAATTTCTCGGCGTTGAATGACATGTCTTCTGACCATTTGTATATTTTGTTCGTGTCCCTCTGCAAGGCCTCCACGTCATGTACATCGCTGATTTTTCTGCTGATCTTTGTATCATCTGCAAAGGATGTTACTATACTATTGCTGTTTACTCCGCTGTCTATGTCTGTTAGCATGATAATGAACAGGAGTGGGGCCAGTACTGTCCCTTGTGGTACTGAGGTGCGTACTTCCGATTCTGATGATGATATACCTTGAATTTTGACGACCTGCAGACGATCACTAAGGAAGTTGTAGATCCATTTTCCCACTTTGCCTGTTATTCCCATGTCTTTAATTTTATGTCCTATTATACCATGGTCACATTTATCGAAAGCTTTAGCAAAATCTGTGTATATAACATCGTAGTTGTCATTGCCTTCCAATGCATCTAGGATATTGTTGTAGTGCTCTATTAGTTGTGATAGGCATGATCTACCTGATCGGAATCCATGCTGATTTTCGTTGAATCTTTCCCGTGTCTCCAGGAAATCATAAATTCTCTCTCTAACTATTCTTTCAAATACTTTGGTGAGGTGGGACGTCAATGACACTGGTCTATAGTTCTTTGCTTGAGATCTGTCCCCTCCTTTATATATAGGGACAATGTTTGCTCTTTTCAAGATGCTCGGTATTTCCCCAGTGTCTAGGGATCTTCTCCATATCCAGTATAAAGGTGTAGCTATTTCATTTTTACAGTTTTTAATCAATAATGCGTTCCAATTGTCCGGACCTGCAGCTGAATGTAGTTTCATTTGTTCTATAGCTCTCGCTACATCTTCTGGTGTAAACTCAGTCTGTTATATACTCTCCTTGCAATTCCTCTTCAAAGAATGCATTTATGTCAGGTATCGCTTTGTCACTTTTTGGGGTACTGAAAACTATATATATATACGTATATATATATATATAATATATATATATAAAATAAAAAATATATATATATAAAATATATATATATATATATATATATATATATATATATATATATATATATATATATATATATATATGAAAATGAAAGGTTTATTGGCAGACTATAGTCCATATGACAAATATTATTAATACAATGACAGTTCATATACTAAGGATAGAAATATATACAACTGATTAAAAATAATACTGCACTGTCGAAGTTAAGTGGAGCTACAGACACGTTTACGTACCAAGAAGTCCATAGCTTAGGCCTTAGACTTAGAGGATAAATGGCAGGACTCAGGGATAGCTTGGATGACCGGGTTGGTTGATTTTTTTAATTCTTTGCATTAGACTGTGTTGAGCACGTCTTGTTACCTCCGGGAAGCTTGGGACATTGCGGGTAGCAAACATTTGCGAAGCTGAGCATCTCGGGGGTAATTTATGTAAGAGTCTAGAAGACCCGTTGTACAGCAAATTTAGGGTTCTGCCAGAACCTTTTTTATAATTCACCTAGAGTTGCTGACTGTATATATTTCTGCAGAAAGTACGAAAGAGTGTGTCTTTAGCTTCACTTGTACAGAATCGAAAGTTCCTTATGGTCATATTCGCTTTAGCACACAGGCTTCGAGACTGTTTTCTTATATCCAAGTCATCACTCAAGGAGCTGGTAATAGTTTGACCCAAATATTTAAACTCTTGTACTTCCTCAATTACTTCACCATTCATTTTAAACCTTATATCAGCTGGCTGATATAAGGGGAGAGCATAGGGGAGAGCAAAGAGCATTGTCTCAACCAGCAAGAGGAGCCAAAACACTCGGATAGTACATTGCCCCACCTAACAATGAAAGATTGGTGGGAATACCAAAATTTCAATAAATTTAATACGTACATGGGAACCTTCCTGTCTTCTAGTTTTACGAATAAAATATTGTGGTTCACCCTATCATATGCCTTACTTATATCAAGGAAACAGCTATAAATGGTTGAATTACTGTGAATGTATTTAGATATTGTTTCTTTCTTTAAGTACATAGATACACAGGTCAGTTGAGTGGGACCTTTTAAAGCCAAACTGATTAGGAGATGTCCATAGGAAATCATTTAATCGGAGTAACAAGAGTTTTTATTGGCCATTTGTTCAATGCTGCTACTACATGAGAAAACAATGTACTGTAAATATTAGGTCATTCAGATAATATTTAAGGGTGTCTCAAGTGAGGTAAATAATTCTCCTTATAACACAAATTAATTGTTCATTACCTAGTAAAAATAAATTAATTTTTTTTTTAATTAATGTAAATAAACGTTAGTTTTAGTTCATAAAGTTTAAGTGCAGGCGTACTCCAATCGTAATAAGTAATTAAAAAAAATATTAATGAATAAGGAGAATTATTTACCTCACTTGAGACACCCTTAAATATTATCTGAATGACCTAATATTTACAGTACATTGTTTTCTCATGTAGTAGCAGCATTGAACAAATGGCCAATAAAAACTCCAACTTTCGATTTTTATTGTCACCCTAATATATATATATATATATATATATATATATATTGTAGTGGTTAGCGTCGCTGACTACGAATCCATCGGCCCCGGGTTCGAGACCCGATGACGGCGACCGGCGCGCAACAAACCCCAGCTGTTCATCCTTCCACACAATAAAGAAAGTGGTTGGTAGATAAATGGGTACCCTGGGTGGCCTACTGGTTAAGACGCTGGGCTGCTAGTGGGGCATGGTTCGGATTCCACGTTAAACTGTAGGTCTAAGGTGGAGTGAAAAGCTTGACCTTCGTCAGAATGAACAATTCGGGCGGAAGCTAACCAAAGGTTATATATAGTATTATTAATATCCTACCGTACACGCCCGACATTGAAAAATTAATGGAGATAATGTATGTGTAAATTGTACGTTGCAGAACACAAAATTGGTAGTTCATATACTATTGGTCCTAACTTGTATAGTAAACAGGGTTTGTGTTGTTAGGTTAAAGGTAGGATTAATGTTTCGGATGAGGTAGAGAAAATAAGAGGGTAAGTCGAGCTCATCTGTATAATTATGTATATTGCATAATAAATTAGTAAATTACGAAAATTTACTATTTAAGTAGTTATATATACGTATACTTTAGCGTCGGAAATTATTTATACGTTTAATATCAACAAAAAATAAGCCTCAATATAACTTTATTAAAAGTATTAAAACGATATTACAACGGATAAGTGTCATTAATGGATATAATCAAATGCGCAAGTTAGTTAGTTTCATATTTATTTCTCCATAAGAATTCGTGAATATAACTGGGAAATAAGGCACGTGATGTACCATGTTGACGACGTAGCTGCTTCTTTGCTCGGTTAGGTCAATTGTACGCCCTTGACGATTGGTTAGGTTAAGTAGTGATATTTTCGTTTAAACTAACGAAAATATCACGACTTAACCAAAGCAATCGTCAAGGGCGTACAATTGACCTAACCGGGCAAAGCAGCAGCTATGTCGTCAACATGCGGCATTTATCAGTTGTAATATCGTTTTCATACTTTTAATAGTTATATTGAAGTTTACATATTTTTTGTTGGTATTAAACGTAAAAATAATTTCCGACGCTAAAGTATACGTGTACTAATATATATATATATATATATATATATATATATATATATATATATATAATATATATATATATAGGGTGTCCCCAAAAAAACTATATACTCTTTATAGCATCATATATTTTATAATTTTAAAAAAAACCAAACAATATATTGTTATAGCAATTGCCAATGAAAGGTAAATTAGTAATCTAAGTGATCAAAATGTTATAGCGAGTTGTTTGCATATAAAATTTAATTAACTACGCCAAGTGCTCAAAATGTTCTCCGGCGGCATGAATGCACTTTCAATACAACAAAATCGTGTGGTCTGATGAAGCTACCTTCGAGCTGAATGGCACGGTAAATCGTCACAACTGCAGGTACTGCTCACTTGATAATCTCCACACGTTTATGTGGATAAACATGTTAATTTACCAGGATTAACAGCATGGTGTGGTTTATCATCCAGGGGTTTGGTTGGACCATTTTTCTTTAATGGGACAGTTACCGGTGCCGCATATCTCGACATGCTGCGGACAGAAATTATACCCGCAGTTCGGAAGTTGTTTGGAAACGACGACTTTCTTTCAATAAGATGGAGCCCCCCTCATTATCATTGTAATGTCAGAAGGTACCTCGATGAAACGTTGCCTAACCGTTGGATAGGACGAAGAGGAAGCGTTGAGAATCCTCCACGTTCACCGGACTTGATTCCACTTGATTTTTATTTGTGGGGCTACCTGAAGGATGCAGTTTATGGTACAAGACCCGCAACACTCGAACACCTTAAGGATGCAATTAGGGAAAAGTGTGGGACCATCACAGCATCCACATTAGTCCATGTCTGCGAATCAGTTAGTCGACGCATTCAAAAGTGCATTCATGCCGCCGGAGAACATTTTGAGCACTTGGTGTAGTTAATTAAATTTTATATGCAAACAACTCGCTATAACATTTTGATCACTTAGATTACTAATTTACCTTTCATTGGCAATTGCTATAACAATATAGTTTTTTTTTTTTAAATTATAAAATATATGATGCTATAAAGAGTATAGTTTTTTTTGGGACATCCTGTATATATGGTGCCCCATAAGTCTGGAACCATAGGGTAAAATAAGTAATTCATGTTTTTCCGTTTATGCAAGTGCCCATGATGTCTTTGAGTAAGGGAGAAGGCATCCAGGTAATTCTGCTCGTAGGAAATCGGAGTCAGAGGGAGGTCGCTGAGGAATTTAACAGATTGCATCCGGACCGCGCGCCGATAACATACAGCTGTGTCGGCAAACTTGTAGCAAAGTTCAAGAAAACGATTTAACTCAGAATGGTCCCCTGAGGTTTTTTCATGATACACACAGATCGTGCATGGAACAAGTTTTGGTTTTTGGCTAAAAATACAATAGTTATCCCTTTCTGTTTGATGTATTCAATCCGACGTGAATGCAACGAGTTTTTTGCTTATATTGAGGTTCTGAATATTGTAGGCTAGGTGTAGCTGTAAACCCTATATTTTTGGGCCTCTTTGGCGAGTGACCCGTTGCCCACGTCGGGCGAACATCATGAAAAAGAAAAAACTATAGTGTTTGTCATTTACCATTACTTATTCGGACTATAGTGGATTTAATTTTCCCAGAAGAGTTTCTTGTTCCATGCACGGTCTGTGTGTGTGTGTGTGTGTGTGTGTGTAGTTTGTCATGTAAATGACAAATAACTAACTAATAATGTAAAAAATTTAATGCCGCGATATAATAAACTCAGAAAATATTAAACTTGGGATGGATTTGATAACTTTAATAAATGTAGGCTATCGACAATTTTCGTTATCTAATTTTGTGATAAAATAATTCTAAAACACGTGGTCAATATCTACTAAAAACTAATTAAATTCTTAATTATGACTGAGTAACTTCCATTCAGCCATCTCCCTTTTCAAAGAACCAATCAGATACTTAGTTGTTTATGTCGACCAATTACAATGCATTTATCTAGAGGCGTGTGTGTCTTTTTTTTTAATTATTTTTATGTTTCAGTGACATTCATGGCGAAGGTTGTGCCATTATTATTATTATATATACTCGTCTATAACAATTAGTGTATATATATATATATATATATATATATTATATATATATATATATATATATATATATATATAATATATATATATATACAGGGTGGGCCGTAAGTTTCCATACATAGGAAAAATTAAACGTTTGTTTTTATGTTTCAGATACCCTAAGAATATGCGTTTGACGTAAGATCTTCTTTACTGATGAAGCAAATTTTTACGTCAATGGAGAGGTTAATCGGCAAAACATACGTTATTGGAGTAATGCTAACCCTAACTGGCTGAGTCCGACGAAGATGCAAGGTGCCGGTAAAGTGATGGTGTGGGCCGGGATATGGGGTGACAGAATTATTGGACCAATTTTTGTCAGTGGAAATCTTAATGCCGAAAGGTATCTTAACATGTTGCAAGAAGAGATTTTCCCATCCCTGCTAAACGAGGAAGGTAACTTCCCAGTTTACTTCCAGCAAGATGGAGCTCCACCTCATTATGGTCTTCACGTGCGTCGGTATTTGGATCAGCAGTTTCCGGATGCTTGGATTGGTCGGCGTGGTCCTGTGGAGTGGCCTCCCAGATCCCCAGATCTCACCCCCCTTGATTTCTATCTTTGGGGGCACTTGAAGGCCATGGTGTATCAGGAAAAGATACGAGACATAAATCATCTAAAGGAACGTATCACCAACGCCATTACAAGCATAACGTCAACTGTGCTAATGCGTGTTCATCAACAGTGAGGAACACGTATTGAAATGTGTTTTCAAAACAATGGCAACCATGTAGAGCATATTATATAAATAAAAATGGTTGTCCATAAAAAAATGTTTATTTTTCCTATGTATGGAAACTTACGGCCCACCCTGTGTGTGTATATATATATATATATATATATATATATATATATATATATATATATATATATATATGCCCTGTATACTGTATATAGGGGCCTGTTGATAGTAGGCCCGCTATAATAAAGTGATCGAGTTAAGAGTTTAATGGGGGTCACCAATATGGTCTTTCGACCAAATAAAATAATGTATTTTATAAAGGAAGTAAAACGTTTTTGTAGTTTGTGTTTAATTAGCAAAATTATATGAATAACTGAGTTTATATCGAACTGTGTAATATTACGATCAATGATTATTGACAATGAAAGAGTAATTTTATACAGAACAAGAGTTAAATAATGCGATGGTGCTGAAACCAATAATTGATAAAATATATATACGGTAGTTAACAAGCAACAATAAGTCTATTTGCGGTATTACAGTAACATAAATACGCGAGTTCGATTTAAAGTTGCGCGAACATCAATTACAGATGTTAACTTTGAGGTCTTCGCGTGTTCGATTGTTGCGAACGACACTTTTTAAGTGGCCCCACAAAAAGAAGTTCAAAGGCGTAAATATCATGAGATCACGCCACTCATTCAATCCAACCATTTCTCCCAATCCACCAATTGTTGAAAATATGAAAATGTGTTACTTCCAATGTGAATAAGCTATTTTTAAATCACAAAACTTTAAGACCACCACCACATATACTACATATATACAGGGTGTCCCATAAGTCCGGCATCATAGGAGAAATTCATGTTTTTCTCTTTCTACAAACCATAATGTCTGTGAGCAAGGAAGAACGAATCCAGATAATTCTACTCATAGGAAATCGGAGTCAAAGAGGGGCCACTGCTGAATTTAACAGACTGCATCCAGACCGCGAGCCAATAACACAGAGTTGTGTTAGTAGACTTGTTGCAAAGTTTAAGGAAACAGGATCCATAGAAGATAAACCACGCAGTGGACCTTCAAGGAGGTCCACTGCGTGGTTTATCTTCTATGGATCGTGTTTCCTTATTGGCTCGCGCCTCGCGGTCTGAATGCAGTCTGTTAAATTCAGCAGCGGCCTCTCTTTGACTCCGATTTCCTGAGTAGAATTATCTGGATTCGTTCTTCCTTGCTCACAGACATTATGGCCTGTAGAAAGAGAAAAATATGAATTATGGTTTGTAGAAATAGAAAAATATGAATTTCTCCTATGATGCCGACTTATGGGACACCCTGTATAATTGGATGGGAGACCGTCCTCCGCGCCCAGATTATTTAGCGACCCGTGGTTCGGATCCCACGTAAAAGTGTAGGTCCCCTCCGTCATATGACCTTAGATGTTGCGAAGGAGGTTAAACAACCCCAATAAAAAATAAATTATATATATATAATATATATAAGCACGATGCCGTCGATAAATGAGTTTCCTGCTTTTATTCTGCCTTCATATCATCCAACAAGACAATAAAACGCACAGTTACGTCATTTATATTTGGTTGGTGATAGCAGATATATAAAGTGACGTAACCTACAAAGTCCAATCACTCATTTTACCCCGTTAGTACGGTTACCGGTATACAAATGGCGCGGAGCATTGGTCTATCCCGGTTACACTATATTAAAAACTATATTAATTTCGGTAAAAATTTGGGTGGCGGCGGAATTACATTTCTGAGAGTAACTGGGGGGCAACAGTTTGGGGTACAAATGTTAAATTCTCCGGGCGTAAATAGTCTATTTCACTCTTAAAACCGGCTAAACTTCAGTTTCAAGGACAATGCCTACATTCTAGAATGAACGTACGTCAAACTTTTTAAAACTCCTGATAAGGCCAATGTACGCTTGCTTATTACACACACACGTGTACATGCATGCTATTTCCTTTTTTTTTTTTGTTCAACCAGGAAAATGTATTTAAAATTACCGAAACTAAATTGCCATTAAAAATTTCACACAAAAAAAAACCCACGAAGAAAAAATATTTACACACACACACATTATATATATATATATATAATATATATATATATATATAATATATATATATATATATATATATTAAACTGGCCATTGAAAGAATTATACTCATCAACCTTGACATAAATAAAAAATCTATTTATCAAAACAGTTCTAATTTCCTTATCTTACCCCCTTCCCCACACCGGCTACGCAATGCTCAAGTTTGCATTGTACATCTACATTCACAGCAAACTGTGAAGTAAACCTATCGCATGAAAATGATCTGCGATCTGATGAAGGAGAACGTTGCTTTCTACTCTTACCCTGCCCTCGTAACCTGCCACGTACGGCTGGTCAGAGACTGGCTGAGGAATGTGTCGCCCCCCCCCCCCCCCGCTTTTTTTTGTTAACAACGGAATATTTCGAAGATTTCGCAGTTCCTTCGGTAGGATAGTGAACAGGTTGGTTTGGACCTCGTAGGCAAAGCGAGTTCTCCCATCTTTATTCTCGAGTCTCCCTGTTGCCTCAGGGACGATGCAAAACCTTCATAGTTGTACGGTCATTCCAATGTTTTTATTTGGGTTTTACAATTAGGAACATATTTTAGCTATTTTATATACACCTATTATCATATATCGTTCACAGCTATTTTCCAGTGAATACAATTTCAGTGACTTCAGTCGTTACCAACTTGTTTTGGTTCTGTTATTTTAGACGTAAAAGGTCCAAGGCAGGAGGTTTCCAACCTTTTTAGGTTGACGTATTACCATGCTTTACTTTAGTATTACCAGTCGGAAACGAAGCGGATTACTCATCTAATATTAATGCTACTTTTTAAATACATCATCATTAAAGTAAGTATCAATTTGCAGGCTGCATACATCTAATTTATTAAGCCTATAGTGTAGCCTGTACGTCAAGATTTAATTAAAAGAAAGTATTTTATACATTTCAAATATGCGCTTTTGCAACATGTAAAAGTTATTGAAACTATATAGTTTTTCTATACAAAAATATTTGTTACTGAATAAAGTAAAAAAAAAAAAAACAGCGAACAAAAGAATCGTGTTTCTTTAACACTAACAATGCCTAATCGAGGAGCGAACTCTATAACAGCATCTGCGAGATGCTCTTTTGGAATGGACTGAATAACGATTTCTTGATAAGAGTTCTGCCACATCTCTGAGTTTGTCAGGATACACAAGCATTTCAATATATCCTCATTGAATTGATAAAAATACAGAGAGGTTAAGTCGAGTGATCAAGGTGGCCATGTGTTCACCACACTGTCCCCAACTACAAATATGGTGGAGATCCAGTATACACGCACAATACCAGTGATCTATTAATGAGCAGTTTTGATATATAATCTTTATACACAAACATACCCATCAGTGAAGCTACAGAAATGTGTGTAAGCACTCTATACCCTTCCGACAATACCAACAAAATACTGAACCTAAATGAACAAGAATCTTTTAAAATCCTAACATTAGCAGCCTCAAACACACCGACTTCATTTTCAGTAACTAATTACAGAACCGGACAGATTCGCTTGCAACGGGCTCCCTCATCCCACTCACCGAGTGACACTAACGAATTTAGGAAATAATTTATGAACCACTCATGCAGTCACATACAGCTAAGAGATACGGTGAGGCAAACTTTTCGTTCTCTCTCTCTAAGTCCTGACAACCTTGGCTGTTCGGGAAACGGGTCGTGTTATGGAGCGGTCAGAATAGGGAAGGCTCCCTCCGTGCAATGCTTTTTAATGCTAGGTCGATTAGGAATAAGTTTTGCGAGCTACGGGCGCTCTTAGCATCAGAATACCAGGATATCGTTGCTATCACCGAGTCCTGGATTCATATTGATCGTAGGGACTACGTTCGGTAGTTCGAAATTCCCGAGTATAGAATGTTTCGCAAAGACCGCACCCGTGGGGAGGGGGGGAGGGGTACTAATATACGTGAGGGACACGTTCAGTCCGGTTGACTGCCAGTTCCGGTCGGAACGAGAGCTGCTTCGCGTCGATCTGAACGTGGGAGGGACGAACTATAGGTTAATCTTGGTGTACAGACCTCCGCATCTCCTCCACGAGGAGGATACAGCCCTGTACACCGAACTCCGTAGCCTGCTAGGGGATAGGGTTTGTTTAGTTTTAGGAGATTTCAACTGTCGCGGCATAAAGTGGGAAGACAGGACTGCTGATGCTGAAGGGAGGAGGCTAGTTGACTTTGCTGATGAGAACTTACTCAGTGGGTCAATGAGCCTACATGAGGCGAAAGCGTTCTAAACTTAGTATTCACGACCGAAGACAACCTCGTCACTGGCATCACCGTTGACGAATCGTTGGGCGGGAGTGATCACGGTCTGATTAGGTTCCGTGCGCGCGTCCCTCGGGTGAAGCGTAGTAACTCGAGAGGCAGTAAACTCGATCTACGGCGGGCGGACTTTGTTAACCTCCGGGATAGCGTAGGTGAGATGGGTGTTAGAGGTCGGCGGCGATGTTGAGGGAGTGTGGAGTGCATTCCGGGACGAGTTTATGGTGCTGCAGTCTGCTGCCATACCCTCAAAACCGGTCACCCCTGCTTCAACGCAGCCTAAGTGGTTCAATCGTGACATAGCTTCGGCTATCCGAAATAGGAAAGTAGCGTATAGGAGGGCGAAGGCCAATCGTTCCCATGAGAACAGTGAAGCGTATGTCCGCCTGTGTAGGGAAGTGAAGACGAAGGTTAGGCTAGCGAAACGGAACGAAGAACTACGGGTGCCAAGCCTCTGCAAGGGAACCCTAAGGAGTTCTGCGGACCTCCGACGCGGACATCGCCAATGTGCTTAATGAGTACTTTCCGGGAGTGTTCACCAGGGAGGACACCCGCATCATCCCCGAACCAGGCGTCAGGCACGAAGGTGCTAGCCTGGATAGTGTTCGATGTACCGCGACAGTCGTTGCGGATAGAATAAATAAACAAAGCGCGTTTAAGACTCCTGGGCCAGACCAGTTTCTCCCCAGAGTGTTGCGGGAGGTGCGCGACCAGGTGGCTCCCCACCTGGCTACAGTCTTCAACAAATCGTTGGAGACGGGCCAGGTGCCTGGTGACTGGAGGGAAGCCAACGTGACCCCTATCTTTAAGAAAGGGGATCACGAAAGTCCAGGGAACTATCGTCCCATTAGTCTCACTTCAGTTGTAGGTAAATTATTAGAGAGGATAATAGCTGATAGGATCGTTGACCATTTGGATTCCTACAAGCTGCTTGGGGACTCCCAACATGGGTTTAGACGGCATAGGTCGTGTCTCACCAACTTGCTCGAGTTTTTCCGCGTCATGTTGAGTGAGTACGATAAGAGTAGGGCGATTGATATACTTTATCTCGACTTTCAGAAAGCCTTTGATAAGGTACCTCACCGCCGGCTAATGGCGAAAGTGCGCGCGCTGGGTATCGGTGGGGAAATAGGTAGGTGGATTGAAAACTGGCTGAGGAATAGGCGGCAGAGGGTGGTAATTAAAGGGGCTAGTTCGGGTTGGGCCTCGGTCACTAGTGGGGTTCCTCAGGGTTCCGTTTTTGGGCCACTTGTTTATCATTTACATAAATGATATCGACGGTGGCATCGTCAGTCGGATCGCCAAATTCGCTGATGACACCAAGCTTGGGGCCAATGTGGGACGCCCGAAGCGATCGAAGAACTGCGTGCGGACCTAGGTAGGATAGGAGTGTGGTCCGAAAAATGGCAAATGCCGTTTAACTTGGGTAAATGCAAAGTGATGCACATTGGCTACGCCAATCCCAAGTCGGACTACTCGATGTTGGGTAGTAATATCGAGGTGACTGATTTAGAAAAGGACTTGGGTGTGCTAATTAGCAGCGACCTTAAGTTTACGAAACAGTGTGTAGAGGTGGAAAAGAAAGCCCAGAAACTATTGGGTTATAGCAGGAGGCAATTTCAGTTTCGGAACAAGGAGATTGTGCTCTCACTGTACAATTCCCTTGTTCGGCCGCACCTGGAGTATGCTGTGCAGTTCTGGTCGCCCACCCTCAGGAAAGATATTGAGAGGCTGGAGCGAGTGCAGGCGAGGGCCACAAAGTTAATCCCTTCCGTTAGGCATATGGGCTACAATCGACGGTTACGCGCCCTGAACTTGTTTTCGCTTGAAACTCGGAGGCTGCGCGGTCAACTGATCGAGGTTTTCAAGCTCTTACGCGGGTTCAACGATGTCGATTTTAGAAGTATGTTTAGTTTAAATGATAACCCAACTCGCAACAATGGTTGGAAGTTGGATTTGAAACGATTTAGGACTAGTGTGTGTGGGAATTACTTTACGTATAAGATCTGTGACACGTGGAACAGGTTACCTTCGGAAGTTGTGAACAGTTCCTCTGTGGATCAGTTCAAGAAAAGGTTAGACCAAATTTTGCACACTATTTGAGTGTGTAGAAAATTTTCCGTGGCACCCGTTGCCATTGGTACCACCTCGGTATGGGCCGCAAGGCCTTTTGAGGTACTTCTTTTCCTTGTAACTCCTTGTAACTCTCTCTCTCAACGCACACTCCCGAGCATCAATGAGCGAGAATATACAACGCACCACATTCCCCAACCCCCGGAGTAACGGAGAAAACTTTCCCACTTTTTTTTTTTTTTAACAGGTAACACGGAAATGGCCAATAAATTTCTGCAGCAATGCAACAGATTATTCTACGGTAATTAGACGTAATTTCTGCCAATCCCTTTTCGATTTCTAACTGCCTGAAATGGAAAGACGAAGATATCTCTCTCAAAAGTGCCAAGTAACAATGTCCAGAGTGAAATATTTTTATGAAAATATATGTCTGAAATAAACTCATTTACAGTTTATAAAGCGGAAAGATATTATGAGGAAAAAAACTTGCCTCCCAACAAGCTCAAAGAACAATAGGAAAAACAAAAATAAACCCTATGTATACAAATCGCGAACCAAATTTTTTCAGCATTATAGAGACAATACGGTTGCTAAGCCTCATACAGGACATGCAGTTGACACAGCTGGGAACCCCCAAGCCAAACAGTTTCCTGACAAGAAGTTACCACAACATGTAAGCGGAAACGGACCTTTCTCGGAAAACCATTGCGCTACAAAACATGCAACACTGAAAGAAAATAAATTTGGAATGCACAAGGGGGCAAAGCAAAACTAAGAACATATTATCCTGGCTAATATTCAGGGGCTAAAACCGAACTACACCATAAACAAAGTTTTATACGTGAAAGAATTTATGGATGAAACAAGGACCGACATCGCATGCCTCACAGAAACATCTTAAAGACTGCCAAGACTGTTAAAACTGAGAATACTGCATAGATAAGAAAAAAATACATATCGATGGCTGACAGAACAGCAAGACGTAAAGGTGGCTGTGCTATATATGTACGTGAGAATCATATGGCAGAGACGATAATAAGTAAATGAAACAGCTTCGTGGAACTTTTAGCAGTAAAAAGTAAAAAAACTAAACGTGGTACTTATAGTCATCTACAACCTCCGAACACGTCAAATGCGAAATTCTCGGATGCCATTGCGGATATTGAATAACCTTTATTATTAGTAATTAAGAAAATAAATAGGCCTACAGTACTTTTACAATGACAAATAATTGTGACGCTGAACAATTTATTTTACTTAATTTGGCCTTTAAGCTTTTGGCTTTACTGGGCTCTTAAACATAAAACTTAGTTATTATTAGCAAGACATAAATCATGAATACGAATTATTAATTAGGATATGTATTAATCTTTGAATTATTATTATTATCGATATAAAACAAATACAAAGTCATTATTGAAGGTTGATACCAATACTATACAAATAAATCAATATTAGACACGAGAGGTAAGAGATGAACAATAACAAGTAATGTATCTTTAATCCTAGATTACACACGACAAATGAATAAACAATAGTAATGTACATTTAACCCTAGATTTTTATTAGTATTCCATTATGAATCGAGATTCATAATTTGGTTTTAGACGAATTTACATTCACAATATTTTATATTAGTATTTAAATCATTCCATAGTTTCAATCCAATGAAAATGGGTAATTTTCGTGATGAAGACAATCTAAATTGAGGAAGAACATGCTTTGATCTATTTCTAGTCTGATAAGAGTGGATTTCTTGATGAGTTACAATGGGTAAATAAATACTTTGTAAGTTAATGATTTTGTTCTTACACTTCAAAATAAAAATGAAATGTGTCAGTTTGATTACCTTTAAATAAGGCAATAGAATAATCAAGGAAATCAGCATCACAAACTTATTGCTCGTTTTTGGGTGACAAATATAGTTTAAAGCGTTGTTAGCGGAGTTCCCCCAAACAAGGGTACATTACGTTATATAAGGAAGAACAAGAGTATGATAGTAGAGTTAATAAAACCTGTTTAGGGACTACATTTCTAAGTTTAAACATTATAGCAACGCTCCTCGAAATCTTTTTAGAGAGAGAATTTACATGATTACTCCATTGCAAATTCCTATCTAGCATTACACCAAGAAATTTTGTTACAGTACACTCCTTTACAGCGATTTCATCAACATTAAGTTCATCAAAATACACATTTCTTTTATTTGTGAAACTCGTTAAATTTTTTTTTACTGGCATTTAGGAAGAGATTCTTGATGGTCAACCATTTCATTACATTGATAAATTCGGATTTAAATATATTCTTAGCTGAATAAACATCTTTGTAAGAAAAAGACAGTTGTATCATTTGCAAACATTAGGAAGTATATCAGATGAAAATGGAAGGTCATCAGAAAACTAATAAATTCTTTAAAGTTCCCATTCCCCAATATAATAGTCTGCAGAGATTTTAATTTCCCACTTATAAAATACAAAAAGGAGGGAAGAAGAAATAAATAAATAAACACACAAACACACACAAGGACAAAGGGGGGAACAAGAGAAGACCAGGAACAAAAAAATGTTGATGGCTCTAATAAACAAATTTATGTTAACACAATAAATAACAAATAAGACCAGAAAAAAATAACTGCCTGTACCTGGTATTCACGACCACCACCACCTTGATTGGTGATATAAAAATAACCCCAATGCAATCTCAGACCATAAATGAGATACCAACTAATATGGTGACAGCTTTAAAAGAAAATAATCATACTGAAGAAAAAAGGAAATTTGAGTTTTAACCTAAACTCAGACTATAAATTGGGAAGAAGTCAGAGCCCACATGGCCGAAATAGTGAAAAACAGTTTTAGAGGATAAAACAACCAAAGAAATGTTAACCTTGGAAGAAAAGGCGTTGGAAATTTTAGAAAAATACAGGATGATCCGTTTGGGTATGGATAAAATAAAAACCCTGTGAGAATCTACCGATAAGCGATACAGTGCACATGCAGGTGGTCGTAATAATTAGCCTCTCGTTATGACCTCTGTCGTGTCCGGAAGGGGGGGGGGGGGGTCATGTTGAAGACTAATTAGGTTTGTTACAATCTACCATCTCTGTGGGCATTGTTTGCCAAATATTAAACTATACAATGGCACTGTTTCCATGTCACATCAATTTTATTTTATCCATACCCAAACGGATCACCCTGTATGTTCCGAAAGCGCAGCCAAAAGGAAACAGGATCCCCCCTGACAGATGCATTCTTTGAAGATATATTACAAGGAGTGTAGAACAGATTTTGATTTTACCTCAGAAGATATAGCGCGGGCTATTAGGACAACTGAAATCACAGTCAGTTGTAGGTCCAGACAAATGGAACACCTTATTAACTAAAGACTGAAAATGAAACAGCTACACCTCTACACTCGATATGGACAAAATCCAGGGTTCTCAGTGTCCTATTTCTAAGAAATGTTATTATTTCTTAATTTTTTATTTCATTTGTTATCAGAATAAAATGTTAATATTATGTATTCTTATTTTTGGGACGGAATTCTTTTTATTAGGGTTGAGGTTCTGATTTTTATTTTTTAGACTTGAGAACCTTGAGAAAATCACTGACACGGGCAAAACACCGAGCATCCTTAAAAGAGCAAACAGTGTCCCTATATATAAAAGCGGGGGATAGAGCTCATGTAAAGAACTATAGACAAATGTCAATGACGTCCCATCTCACCAAAATATTTGAAACGATAGTTAAATAAAATCTACGACTTCTTGGAGACATTGGAAAGATTCAATGAGAACCAGCACGGATTCCGATCAGGAAGATCATGCCTATCACAACTAATAGAGCACTATAAGGATATCAAAGACGCACTTGAAATTAATGAAAATTACGATGTCATACGCACGAATTTTGCTAAAGCATTCGACAAGTGTGATCATGGTATAACAGCAAGAAAAATTAAAACATATGATAATAACAGGCAAAATGGGAAAATAGATTTACAATTTCCTCAGAGAACGTCAGCAAGTCGTAAAATTTCAAGTTGTATCATCATCAGAACAGGAAGTACGCAGCTCAGTACCACAGGGAACAGTATTGACCCCACTCCTATTCATTATCATGCTGACAGACAAAGACAATGAAGTAACCAACATTAGGAAAGTAACACCTTTGCAGACGATACAAAAATCAGCAGAAAAATCAGTGATGCCGAAGAGTTGGAGGCCCTACAGACGGACACGAACACAACACAAAAATGGTCAGAAGACACCAACATGAAATTTAACACAGAAATTTCAGCTCTTGAGAAAAGCAAGAAAGCAATAGATTTAGGGGTTATGATGACTGACGATGCGAAATTTCAAACAAAATCAGATAGGTATAAAAAAAAAAGGCAAAAACAGTGGCAGGACAGGTACTGAGAACCTTTAAAATGAAGGGACAAGAAAGTAATGATTCCTCTACTGAAAAAACTGATCATACCAAAACCTGAATACTGCTCAGTCTTGATGTATTCGTATAAAAAGAAAAATAAATAAACGAAGAAATTCAAAGAAATTTCAGTCGAATTGATGACTGCAAACAATTCAACTACTGGGAAAGACTCCTTAAATTAAATCTACATTCGCTGGAAAGAAGATATATACACAATAATTTACATATGGAAAATGTTCGAAAAAAAAAAAAAATGGTACCTAACCGAGTTGAACCCAGTAACCCCAAAACGGTGAGAAATAGGAAAGGTAGAATATGTAGTGTTCCCAAACTAAAGGCCAGACAAGGTAGTAGGGACACCACCCTCAACTCAAAGGAAAGAGCTTCGTTGTCATGGTGCCAAGACTATTCAACCCGCTTCCGAAGGAGATGGGGAACATTATTGGTGTCAACGTAAAATTCTCAAAAAAAAAAAAAAAAAAGTTAATCGCCTGGCTCAGGACAGTACCAGATGAGGCGGGTGTGCCTGGCTATGTGCGGTGGAGATAGCAAGAGCAACTCGCTCCTTCACAAAAGCCAGGCCTAGAGGTAGGACTACCAGCTTAACCTTAGTGTGGAGAGAGACCAACGCACGGAACTAGTACGAGGTTATATTGTGTGTGTGTGTGTGTGTGTGTGTGTGGTGTGTGTGTACAATGACGTAAAAAGAAAACGGGGGGGGGGGTGACTCTGCTTTGGGAATGGGGGAATAGAGTCAAGTGTCACAGAGGCTACAGACTTAGACTAGTGTCACTGAAATACCATCTCGCCAGAATGTTTGAAAGAAGTCAGAAAATGTACAGTATGACTTTTTTGAGATAGAGGAAAAATTGAATGAGAACCAGCACGGATTCCGATCAAAAAGAACCTGCCTATCACAACTAATAGAGCACTATAACAATATCATAATGCACATTAAAGCAATGAAAACTACGATGTGTATATACACGGATTTTGCTGAAGCATTCGGTAAGTGTGATCATAGTGTAATTATTATTAAATATACAAAATTAAACATATGGGAATAACAGGCAAAGTGGGGAAAATGGATCTCAAACTTTCTCAGAGAACGTCAGCAAGTTGTAAGAATCAAGAATGTATCATCATTAGAGTAGGAAGTCGCAGCTCAGTATCACAACTTGTGGTACTGGGGCTAAAATTAAGGGGCTGTTAATTTTAACCCCAGGGCTTAATTTAGAAAATTTAGTCTCAGACGACCCTTAAAATAAACCCCTGAATCAAAGAAGAGTGTTAACTCCTACTCCCATTTATTATCGTGCTAATAGACATAGAAATGAAGTCACCAACAACAGTGCAGTAACATCCTTTTTACTGATAAAAAAATCAACGGAAAAATTAGAAATACAGATGTGGAAGCCCTGCTGACGGACACAAACAGAAGACAATAAAATGAAATTTAACCCCGAGAATTTTCAGCTCGAGATATGGAAGCAACACGAAAGATTCGGTGGTGGTATTGCCTTCTCACACTACCCGTGTATATATATGTATATATGATATATAATATATATATATATATATATTTTTTTTTTTTTTAGTTCAGGAAGAACCGATTCGCCTCTATTTAAAGGGCATATCTCAGCGGAAAAACAAAGAAAAAGTGAGAGGAAAGACAGAGGAAAAAGAAAGGGTGGAGGGGACAGTCGAAGTGGAAAAAGACCAAGGATGACAAGGACTGCAGGGTCGAGCCCCATCATCCTTGGGTGCTAGGGCCGGGAGGGCGCACGTGAAACCTCCAGGAACAAGCACGTACAAACGAGCACAAAGAGCACTCAAGAGCATGAGCTTAGAACCCCCTTGCGGGGATATATATATATATATATATATATATATATATATATATAATATATATATATATATATATATATATATTATATAATATATATACTGTGCGTATGTATATGGGTAGCACGGAAGTCCTAATCGGTTTAATTAAAGCGAAAATACAAAAAATCAAAGTAAGTTTATAATTTGTATTTTCGCTTTAATTGTAATCGATTGGCTTATGGGCCACCCTATATACTGTATATATATATATATATATATATATATATATATATATATATATATATATATTTAGGAGAAATCCAATGACAAGGAGGAATGTAAATGCCATGAAAAGTCTTCTTTAATGCGCAACGTTTCGAGCAATACGCTCATCATCAGGCTAGATAATAACAATATGAAATTAGAATCAATAAATAAATGTAAACAAGACAAAATAATTTCTATAAAACCTATTCAGTAAAAGCAAATTTTAAAAGACTAAAGAAGAGGGTTAAATTCAAAGTTATAAAAATTTACATATAAAATTAACAAGAAATTTAAAAAGCTATTTTTAAATTACATATAGTAAATTTGAAATTAGTACACTGGAATAATTAACACTAATACAATGGAATAATTAACACTACGAACCTTTCAATGCTGGTTCCGAGGCACGAGTAATTTAAAACAAAACAAAACAGGAAACAAACTATGAGTTGGGCGGTTGGGGAGTTATAAGTTGGGGAGGGGGGATTATAAAAAATTGGGGAGGGGGGATGGGAGTTAGGGGAGGGGGGATTATAAAAAATTTAGAGGGACAGCTGAGGAATCCACGTTTAGAGAAGGGGTCAATGTTTTAATATAAAGAGATTCCAAAATTCTAAGTGAGTTAGGACAAGAATTACAACCGAGAATTTTAAAATTATCTAAAGTGACATCAGTTTTGCATTTAATACTGTGTTCCCGAATACTAGAGGCTTCTTTTTTATTTAAAATTTTACCTGTTCGGCAACTTATTCCCATATGTGAATAAAATCTAGCCCTGAGGGAGCGCACGGTGCTGCCAATATAAGTACCAAGGAGACACCTTGGGCAGGTAAATAAATATACAACACCGCTACGCAACGAATCAGGAGTTCGATCCTTCGCTGAGAAAAAGCTACCTAAAGACATTTTGTTAATAAATATAATGCGAAAATCAGTATGATAAAAAATTTCTTAACAACTTTGTAAATTTAAGTTTAAATTTTTATTCATGGGACCCATTTCAGGTACCAAGAAATATTTTATATCTTTAGGCACTGAAATACAGGGAAGTTGAGGGCTATAAACGTTATTTAAGAAAGATCTAATTAGTTTATCTACATACTGAACAGGAAAACTATTATTGGTAAAATATGATCTTAAATTATTAAATTCATCGTTAAGTAAGGTAAAACTAGAGGTCAAATTATATCCTCTGAACAAGAGTGTTTTAATACACGACATCTTATAGTTAAAATCAGTAAAACTAAAGAAATTCATGCCCAAACCAGGAAAAGTGGGTTTCCTGTAAACTGATGTACAGGGTGTCCCGTAAGTCTGGACCCATAGGGAAAAATAATAAAATTACAAAATAGTCTAAAAATTTATTACATAATCTGTTCAAAGTGTCCGCCGTTGTGTCGCACACATAGTTGAAGACGCAATCTCCACTGCGACAGCACTTTCTGAATCACAGTCGCAGAAATTTCTTGACACGCCTCCACAATGCGTGCTTTAAGGTGGAAAATGTTCTGAAGTTTGACCTCGTACACTTTGGCTTTCAAGTGGCCCCACAAATAAAACTCCAGCGGAGTAAGATCATAATAAAAAAATAATAAAAATAATAAAAATAATAAAAAAATATATTATAAATAAATTTTTGGACTATTTTGTAATTTTATTATTTTTCTCTATGGGTCCAGACTTACGGGACACCCTGTAGTAATAGAATCACCTTTTTTCGAAATTAAAAGATCTAAAAAGGGAAGGGAGCCATTATTCTCAGTTTCCATTGTATAAGTTATATTGGGGTGCAGAGAATTTAATAGATTTTTGTCCCTCTCAGCGAAGGATCGAACTCCTGATTCGTTGCGTAGCGGTGTTGTATATTTATTTACCTGCCCAAGGTGTCTCCTTGGTACTTACATTGGCAGCACCGTGCGCTCCCTCAGGGCTAGATTTTATTCGCATCTGGGAATAAGTTGCCGAACAGGTAAAATTTTAAATAAAAAAGAAGCCTCTAGTATTCGGGAACACAGTATTAAATGCAAAACTGATGTCACTTTAGATAATTTTAAAATTCTCGGTTGTAATTCTTGTCCTAACTCACTTAGAATTTTGGAATCTCTTTATATTAAAACATTGACCCCTTCTCTAAACGTGGATTCCTCAGCTGTCCCTCTAAATTTTTTATAATCCCCCTCCCCTAACTCCCCTCCCCAATTTTTTATAATCCCCCCTCCCCAACTTATAACTCCCCAACCGCCCAACTCAGTTTGTTTCCTGTTTTGTTTTGTTTTAAATTACTCGTGCCTCGGAACCAGCATTGAAAGGTTCGTAGTGTTAATTATTCCATTGTATTAGTGTTAATTATTCCAGTGTACTAATTTCAAATTTACTATATGTAATTTAAAAATAGCTTTTTAAATTTCTTTTAATTTTATATGTAAATTTTTATAACTTTGAATTTAACCCTCTTCTTTTAGTCTTTTAAAATTTGCTTTTACTGAATAGGTTTTATAGAAATTATTTTGTCTTGTTCACATTTATTTATTGATTCTAATTTCATATTGTTATTATCTAGCCTGATGATGAGCGTATTGCTCGAACGTTGCGCATTAAAGAAGACTTTTCATGGCATTTACATTCCTCTTTATCATTGGATTTCTCCTAAATATTAAATTGAAGCTTTGTAGAAGCAACCCGCATGACTATATATATATATATATATATATATATATATATATATATATATATTTATTATACCCCCGAGTCTAGGGCAGGACTGAAGTTAACGCCCTAACTTACCCTAGGCTTGGCCTCAGTGTGTCAATAGTATGAAGTAATTAGACTTCCCAAGTCTAGGCCTGGTTACTTAGGTTTAGTGGTAATAATGATTTTTACGTTCTTACTTTGCGTTTGACCCATTTTTAAATCATGACGTCACTAACTCAGGGAAAACAAAATTCCATAATTTTTTTAAATCAATATGAATTCTCGTCACTATTGTGTATCACGCCAACATGGTGCCCATTGATGAAACTAAATTCTCCACTACCACGCAAAATATAAAAACACTTATTCCTGCTTTTTTTATGATTTAGGCCTTTAATCCATATGAGCAAGTGTAATAGGTCTCAGAGAAATTTTGTTTTGTTTATAACTATTAATCATTTTTTTTAATTCAGTCATTCATAGGTAGGATGTAAGCCTACACGACGCGACGTGTGTGACAGCATAAATACAATCATTACGTAATGATAATCACTACACTATCAAAGTGATGGAAATTTTACTTAATCATTGTCACAGATGGAGTACATACAACCTATATAATACAGGGTGAGTCAAAAGAGTTGAAACATAGGAACTATGCTTTTCAATGCAAAGATATATATGTATATTTGCAGTGAAAAGCATAGTTCCTGTTTCCAGACTTTTGACTCACCCTGTAAAATAAATACCATCATTACGTAATGATAATGACTAGCATTATCAAAGCGATGAAAATCCTGGCCTCACTGTATGGTAACACTGCTGATATTCATTTAAGATAAGAGTAGACAAAATATTCTAATTTGGCATTTGTGAGGTTATAATGAAGCCAAAATCAGTCACTACGCTCATTATTATTATTACTCTTAATACGAGGAGTGATCAAAAAGTATTGATAATTTTATTGCTATGGACAAATGAATACAAATAAGAAATAACCATTTACATATGCGAGTCTTCCTGCCCTCTGGCGTCTGCATTCTGAAGCAAAATCTTAAGAGGGTGCGTTTTTGCAGTACGTATATATATCTGAAATGGAACAACGCGTGTTCGGAGACGAACGAAATGATTAAAACAGCTTTTGGAAATGATGCTCTCAGTGTAGCTAACGTTTACAAATGGCACAAAAAGTTTAAAAATGGAGAAACATTTGCTCGTACCAGAAATCGAATCTGTCGGACATTTTCATCCGTACGAGAAGTGGAAGGGTGGCCACTGCATTCCTCGTCTTCAAGCGATGTTTCTCCATTTTTAAATGTTAGCTACACTGAGAGCATCATTTCCAAAAGCTGTTTTAATAATTTCGTTCGTCTCCGAACGCGCGTTGCTCCATTTCACAGATTTATACGTACTGCAAAAACACACCCTCTTTTTAAGCGCTCCAACCAACTGCTGACTCATGGTAGCAGATTTTGCTTCAGACTGCAGAAGCCAGAGGGCAGGAAAACTCATATGTAAACGGCTATTTCTTATTTGCATTCATTTGTCCGTAGCAATAAAATTATCAATACTTTTTTATCACTCCTCGTATTTCTACTCAAGCCATAGATTATTTCACGTCTTGAAACCGAGCTTTTATTAGTAATTTTTAGCGTAACAGGTGAACCAGCATCGTTAATTATGTATTTAACATTTTATTTTAAAAATTTAATAATCACACTCATTTACGATGCAGTTACATCTGAAGTCATATTTTCACCCTCAACTTTTTTGGGGTACGTTAACTGAATTTTGTCTCGTTTTGTTGACAAACATGAAGTTCCTGCTCCCCCATCAGAAAATGAACATTCTTTTCAGAATGATCGCTTTGATACCCAAATCATTTGTTGCTTTGACACGGTACCAAAGTATATTGTGGGTTAGATTAAGTTAAGTTAGCAGAGGTAAAATTTGGTATCTCGATATAATGGTCTTGTCGATCCCATCGGTATATGGACATACCATCGATGAATGAATATGATGATAATTTTATTGTTCTGTACTACATGTATAAGGCACGACTGATCGCGACCAAAGAAACCATGATTGGGTATTACAGATGAATAGATGACTGCTATAATTCATTGACAGCAAACGTTTTGCATATTTGTTTTCATCATCAGTGCTTAAAAAGCCAAATTTTTAACCCAAGTAAATTTAAACGAAATTACAGTATAAACAAAATTTTGAGTTTAACCTTTCGTACACTCGTTCAAACATACCCTACAAAAACTCCCGGCGCTAGGAGGTCAATTATATTGGAGGTGAAGACACTAATTTTTATTATGGAATATGGTTTACCGACTGACTTAGGGTGTGTGTAGTGATTATTTTTATATTGACGGTACAGTGATAGGAGGATTTTAGATTTACTAATGGAGATGGGTATACATTCTTGATGATCAAATAGTTCAAGTTACTATCGGATGACTTTATTGTGTGGCGATAAATTTTACGATAGTTTAGTATATTCGTTGAGAGATGGTTTGATACTGTGGATATACAGTGATTCGGTTGCGTGGAGATCAGTTGGTTCGTTGGTATGGATTGTTTAGTATTTTAAAGTAGAACTGGCTTAGTGGGCGATTGGCAGAAGTACAGTGGTTTTTGATTGACGATGTGTAGTTGGTTTATAGAGTGGGTAGAAATTTCGGTGTTCAACAATCTTTAATTGAAACGCGATTGGAACTGCTCATGCATTTCGCTGAGCGGCGAACAGGTGTAAATGAATAAATTATGAAGGAAGCGAGGGCGTTGGCATTAATTTTTCTTTGCGGTTAACGTCAGTTTTAATTTTATGACCGTTTGTGAAGATAAACTAAGTTAATTTTGGGTTATAGAGGCGAGAGGAGGGCGTTTAAGTCTCACCGTATCTTTGCCTGCGTGTGTCGACATGGGTGGTTCATAAATTGTTTTCTAAATTCGGTAGAGTAGCAGTGAGAGGGATGGGAGAGCCCACTGCAATCGAGTCTATTTGGTCATGTAATTAGCTACTGAAAATGAAGTAGGTGTCTGAGGCTGCTAATGTTGGGAATTTAGAAAATTCTTGCTCATTTAGGTTCAGTATTTTGTTGGTATTGTTAGGATGGTATAGAGTGCTATCTATTTCTATGGCTTCATTGTTGGGTATGTTTGTAACTAAAGATTCGATATAAAAATGCTCAAGAACAGATCACTGGTATGCGTGTATATTGGATATCTTCACCACATTTGTAAGAGTTGGGGACAGTGTGGTAAACAGATAGCATGGTCACCTTGATCACCCAACTTAACCTCTCTATTTTTATCAGTTCACCTGGGGTTTGTTAAAACGCTTGTGTATCGTGATAAAGCCAAACAAATGCGAAAATCGTTTGAAAGCTCGAAAATTTAATAAATGAAACCTTTGATAGAAAGAATATGCCATCATTAATTGATGTAACTGTCAAGAGAGCTAATTTATTCCTCGGCACAAAATTGATAGACAGCAAGTCCCCGACTGTTGCCAGGTATGCGTTCTTGGATAACATGTTGCAAGCAGGGATGCCACTCAGAAATTTTAAAAACCCAAGATCCACTTGTAAAAAAATCCCAAAAAATCGCAAGATATATATATCCCAAGATTTGCTACATTTGTTTAAAGAAATCCCAATATCCCAAGGTATAGCTGAAAATGCCAAGATCTTGGGACAAATCCCAAGGAGTGGCATCCCTGGTTGCAAGTAGGACTGTCGTAACTCGGAACGTAATTTTCCACAGCCGCAATGTTATAAATTGGCGCCAAACGGTGTCGTAAGTCCGGGACGGCTGTGACGTACGTCGGACCTAGTATATAATGTAAAAATGTAAGTCCGGAACGTCTTAAGTCGGAGACTTACTGTATTTTAAAACTTTTAAACATTACGAAAGCATTAACCTCGACGGTTGGGAAAAATAGCGCCGGCCAATAACAGACAGCTGGACTGGGATGAAACGCGAGCAGAGATCGAAAGATATTTGGAAAATGAAGCCAGTAATTGGAAATGCTAAACGTGAAAATATTTTGCACAACAAACTGCTCCAGAAGAGACCCACTCAACTGGAAACAAAGGCTGAACAACTAATAACTGATTTTGTTAAAGCCAAGCGAGTGAAATTGAGGGACAGTAAAATACCTCGTAGGAGGAGGTGCTGAAGTGTCAACTAAGAGAACACCTCTCATATGAAAAGGCAGATAACATAACATAAAAAATAAGACAATAATAAATGGGTGATGCCAATATGGTTCCATACAGTGTGTATTACCATCCAGAGAAATGGTTTCAACATGAAGAAAAACGTTCTGGTAGAACGAGACATTTTCGCCTTGGGTATGCGCAAGTTCTTTGTAAATGTGTATTTTCAAGTTGAGGGGACGAAAATGAAAAATTACCAAGCAGCGGCGGTTACATTTTAGTTATGGCCGAAAAGATGAAAAAATAAACGAGAACGCTCGTTTTTTAAGGCATTATAAGAGATATAGAAGCACAAATACATTTTTAACAGAAAGGAATAGAACCCCCAATTTGGTTGTTCTTATTCAGCGAGAGCCGCCACTCAGAATCCCGTCCCATACGCAATGAAATATAAACCACTAACAGTGGTACCCGATATTACACCCACAGCACTAGACACAATATACAATCTGTAAAGTGGGAGTGGGGGAAAACACAGGCACCTACCTGATACCGAATTAGAATACAATGAAAAGTCATCATATGAAGAGGGGGAAGCATACTATCAATCCCTTCCCCCACACGTTTGGCTACCCTATAAAACGACGACATTTTCACGTTCAGTTTTGTACGCGACATTTACCCAATCTAAAAACTTAATTCAACCAAACTTTGCCTAACCTTAATTATATCCATTTTCATGATAAAATATAACACTTATAAAGTCAAACCACCGCGACACTGCTAATGTCGTGATACGCACGCTCGTGTCGCGATGGGCTTCTTGTGTATCAGATCGTTGCGATTCCGTAGGGAAAACCACTCACCCACCCACGCGCACACAGTAACTACCGATCTTCTCATTAACAAGCTTAAAAAAAAAATACTCAGGCATTATATAGGTACTGGTAGAACCAAAGTATAAGTTTACAAATTAATTTCAACAACATTTAAGGGATGAAACAATTACATAAATAATCTGTATCAAAGATACATTTGCATAAACGTAAAATTGGTTGCGAAGACTCGAGGTCGAAATAACGAGTTATAATACAGTGTCCACAAAATAACCCTACAAATTTCATTCAGTAAACTTTCAATCATTTCCATCATGAAAATTCTGGCCTCACTCTAGCTTCAAACTTATTTTTTAATAATAATTGATGAAAATCATTAAATATGGAAAAGGGCATATAATTAATGTCAGGCTGGGTATGGTTAGGTTAGACTAGGATATCTAAATTAGGTTAAATGTCACCATCCACAATTGAAAACGTAAAAAGTGTGTGTGTGTGTGTGTGTGTGTGTGTGCTTTCTTTTGCAATATCTTGGTTTAAAAATAGAGTGGAAATAGTATTACCATAAATTTTTTTATTACGCAGTTTTTTAGATTTCATTAACAGCTGTAATCATGTTGGATTCAAAGAAATCCAATATACCACAACAAAATTAAACTATTATATTGCACTCCCTTCAAGTTACTGCATTCATCATCGTGATGACCTCTTACTGAAAGCCTTGCACAATAAAAAATACTAACAGTAGTCATAGTCGTGTGTGTGTTGTGTGTGTGTGTGTGTGTGTGTGTGTGTGTGTGTGTGCCTTGGTTCTTCGGGAACTTTAAAATGTTATCATCGTGGACTGATTCTTTTTGGTCCCAGTTGGGATGATAGGCGTTTTCTGAAGTTATTTCGTATTTTTCAGTGGATGCCAAATAGTCACTTGTCACTCACTGACGTTTGTCGAATATTTATAATTAAAAAAACACACACACACACACACACCACACACACACACACACACACACACACACACACCTCTGCACAAGATCAAATTAACCTAACCTAACCTGAACGTTTCGGATGCAATTAAGGATTGGAAGCAGGGTTGGCACCCAAAATCCCAACCCAAAACCCAGAAGAATTTTCAGTGGGTTTTGGGTTTTTTCGTCTAATGTGTTTATTTTAAATATTTATTTTAAAATAATCGAAATTTTTCCGATTGCTACATTGTTCAATTGCTTCATTGTTCAATTGCTTATGAATTCTAACAAGCATCTCCGCCTTCTCTCCCCCAAGCCTATTTCTTAGTTTGCTCCATACTATACCAAATGTACTAAAGAATCTTTCAAGAGAACCAGAACTAGCAGCACAGCTTTGCAAATTTTTAATAAATGTTGCAAATCCTGCAGGCAAATTCTGACCCTTTATTTCCTTCATCTCAACATACATCCACCACTTGTACCCTATCATACTGTTAATAAACGAGTTGCTAAACATATATCCTGGAAAAATATTGTTGTCCTTCAATCTAAAAGAGCAATAACTTGAAAGTGACTTTAAAAACAAAAAAAACAAAAACCCACGGGTTTTCGGGTTTTTTATGAAAAAACCAGGTTTTTGCCAACCCTGGTCGGAAGTGTTTTTTGTTTGGCCATTGAATAACGCGATACTCGCTAATCTAATTTAGCCAACCTAACCTAACCAGGACCAACATCTTTTTTCCCCACAAATGCACTCCCTAGATTTTTTTTAATTTTTGGATATTCCGAGGTACTAAAAGTGTTACCCCCACAAAAAAAATTACTACATCTATGAACTCACTCACTCACTCACTCACTCACTCACGCCTTCGCGCGCGCGCGAAAACACTGTACAATCAACAGATCACCAAAGATCCTTAGGCACGTCCTATAGGGGAATTTTTTAAAGAAAAGCGAGTAATTCTAACTACTTTATGAAACCCATTTTAACGTTATCTCTACTTCGAACCACCTTAAACACACAGTCATGTAAGTTATCATTCAAAGCACGTTCTTTTCTCCTTTATGGCAGTTTCTCTTACATCAGAAAAAGAATCACATAACCCACGTGTTTGTAAATACTAAATACCTTCCCCCGTCTCCCTACCGGTTAAGAATATTCGAGAATGACAATCACGTGGCGAGTCCCCAAGAACGGTAACTAGTAGACAGACAGAAGTTAGTGACCTAGTAGACAAACATTGCTCAACCAAGATTGAAAGTTGCATATATATATATATATATATATATATATATATATATATAAGCGCTCATAAGAATTCGTACAGAGAAGAGAAATAATTCAATTATATTCGTCCTTATCTTTTGTACCATGCAGAGGATAGTTTGGAAAAGTTTGCCGTTCGTTTGGAAAAATTTAACAAGTAAAAAACTAGTTTAACTCCAACATATAAAATGTAAAACATTGAAGATTTGAGGAAAATAAAAAAAAAAGTTAAAATACAAAAGTTTTCGTACATTTTACTTACAAAATTATTTAATACTTTGCGTCTCCACTTTTTGCTTGAATGACTAATAATTTGTTTTGGGTATTTTTCTACGAGGTTTCGACAAATCTCGGTAGAAATTTTAGCCCATTCGTCGAAAGAAAAATGTTGCAATTCATTCAGATTCGAAGGGTTTCTCTCGCGGACAAATCAAACCCTAAATTCTCGATTAAATTAAGATTCGGGCTCTGACTGGGCCACTCGAGAAGCTTTAAATTCTTTTGTCGAATCCATTTCATGGTGCTCTTACTTTTATGTTTTGGATCATTATCTTGTTGCAGTACCCAACTGCGACCTATTCGCAGCTCCCGAACTGAAGGCAATACATTTTCTTCTAAAACTTCCTGATATTTCTTCGAATTCAAGATTCCACCTGATGACCTTTCCTGGACCAGAAGCACTAAAGCATCCCCAAAGTAGCAAACTACCACTACCATGTTTAACCGCAGGGTTTTTTTTCCGAATGTAGCATTTGATTTTCGTCAAACATACCGTCGTTCGTTGTTCCCTCGTTGTTCCCGAATAATTGGATTTGGGTCTCGTCTGTCCAATGAACTTCCAAAATGCAAATCCATCATTTTGGTGATCCCTGGCGAACTTTAAACGAGCTCCTTCGTGCGCTATTCGTAGAAGAGGTTTTCTTCGTGCAACTCTTCCATGCAGACCATTCTTTCTCAATGTTTGGCAATCACCCGCAGTCACTCGTGGAATCGCAACAGCCATTCTTTCAATAAGTCTAATTGTAAGTTCTATTCTGAAATCTTGCAGGGTTGTCCACACCTTGATAGAGTTTTGATTGTTCCAAAGTTTTTTCATAACTGCAGCAACCGTCGTAAATGGAATTCGAAGTTCTTCTCCCGTCTTCCTATAACTCTCTCCAGACTCGTGCGCGGCAATAACTGATGTCTTAAGATCTGTAGACAGCTCTTTACCACGACGACCCATGCTTAACTAATGGCTCGTACAGTCATCCGTCTTCCATGAAGATTCACAGAAAAAAAATCTAGAATTTAGAATTGCCAACAGTCTATAATCAATAAACAGACAACTACTGATAAAAAATTTAAGTTCTTCAAGCCTAAGGTGGTTACACAAAGTATGAAATAATTTTGTAAATAAATGTACGAAAACTTTTGCATTTTAGCTTTTTTCTTATTTTTCTCAAATTCCTCGATATTTTACATATATTGGAGTTGAACATTATTTTTTTTTTTCAAACGAACGGTAAATTTTTCTTAAATATCCTATGCATGGTACAAAAGATGAGGACGAATACGACTGAAATATTTGTCTGTACAAATACTTATGAATGCCAAAATATAATTATTATTATATATATATATATATATAATATATATATATATATAGGGTGAGTCAAAGTAGCGCCCGATTTCTGTCAGTTGATTGTTTGTTTGTCATTTGTATTACAGTGTACAAGAAGGTAGAAATAAATGAATGACATGTTTATCTGACCATTTATTCGGGGGAAAATTATTACGGAACTGTACCGGAACTGTATCTGCAAGACAATTATTAACAACATGACTTCCCAGAAAGAATCTGACAGCCGAAAAAACAGAAATTGGGCGCTACTTTTGACTCACCCGTATATTAGGGTGCATCAAACGCCCCAACTGATGTGGATTTTGCTGGCCAGTTCTGAGCTGTTGCTTCTTGTGTAGTTAAGACCTATGGTGCCAATTTTTGGTCAATTTTGAAATTTTCACATTCCCACTTTTTAATTGAAAATTTAATTTTTTTTTAGAAATTCTCCTTTTTCACGATAAAGTGAACAACAACAAAGTTGTTTACACAGTGAAAGTTTTCAATACTATGGATTTAAACAGTATCAATCATCTATTCTTGTAGTATGCACTATCAGGCTATTTATTTAACACACTATTTAGAAATATACTATTTTAGAAACACTATTTAAAATACTTGCTTCGTTACAGACTGTTTTTCCATGAATGTGCGTGGTAGACAAGACTTATGCCAGTTTCTGCTCGGTACTCTGCCAACAGAAACGGAAAAATTATAAAAGGTTCCCGCCTTCCCACCTATGGGCAAGTATATCGCTCCTTCTCTTATAAAAAGAGCAAATTCGATAGATCCACTGGTTATTTCAAGAAAGTTCTCTATCAAGCTGCAAAGGAAGTTGCAGCACAAGTTGTTCCATTTTATATAAAGGGCGGCATACAACATGTAAGTGAGAAAAAGATTGCCGAGCATATAATGAGATTGCATGATGACGTGAATAACCTACAAAAAATTCAAATCGACAAAAGAGACAGCGATAACAACATGAGAAAGATAAACGAATTTCGGGAAAAACTTGGCCTCTATGGCCAAAGAATGCCGTGGAAACTATTACAAATGAGGAAGATAAAGTTTTCTCAAAAGCATGATGTCTGATAGAACAGCATCATTTGGCTCTTTGGACAAGAAAAATGCTATATCTGCAATAAAACGGAATGAGAGAATGGCCAAAAGAAATGAATACTATCAAAAGCAAAAAGTAGACCAGCCTAGCACAAGTTGGGCAACAGATGATTATGAATCAGATGCTGACACTATCACTGGAACAAAACACGACAATGAAGATCAAGACAGTGGTTCTGATGAGAGAGGAGTTTGATTTGGAGCCAAAATGAATGCACAAAAGAGTGAAAAAAAACTGGTGAAGACATTTTCATTCCCTATGATATCCTGAAAGACAAGAGAGTTACTTCTGTGGCAGCAAGGGCCCATGGAGTTACTCCAACTGCTGCTGTAGGTATAATATCTGCATTTGTGCAAGCCTGTGGAGGAGACACTGACAAACTTAGTTTGTCATATGCATCAGCATCTCGAGCAGCTGCAGCCAATGTAAAGGAAATGGCAGAAAAAATCCGAGGTTTATGGCAACCATCAGACATTGGAACCGTTCACTGGGATGGAAAGCTGATGAGAACGCTGAACAACAAACACCATGAAGAAGAACGTCTCCCAGTAAAGGCTTTGCCCAGCAAAATGACGAAATTTCAATCCGAGCAGCTAAATCATTCAGTAGGTTTGGTACACTGATATATGCTAAGTATTGGTTTATGGCATCTAATGCCCTTGATGCTCCAATAAATGACTTGGAACTTATTAGGAATCTTAAAACATATTCTAAAATTGACCAAGAGGTGGCAGCTGTTGCTACCAAAGCCATTGAGCGTCATCTGTGGAGCTTAACAGCAGAAATGGTACCTGTGCACTATTTAGCCAAAAGGTACCAGCAGAAATGAAAAGGAAAATTTCCAATAAAATGATAATGTCAAAAGATATGAAAAATTCATTCCAAAGGCATGGGGCTGGATTTGGTAAGCCAATATTTCCATCGCTTGATGCCCTACATGCAAACTCTCAAGATCTATCTTCCTTTGTCAATGATGGGTCATGGGTATTTTTCAAGACACTCCAATGCAACCCTACTTTCTTGCAGAACCCTGAAAATTGGGCGATCAATCCATCCTACAAGCAATGTCAGGAAAAAGTCTGCAATCTAAAGGTTGTTAATGATTCTGCCGAACGCGGTGTCAAATTGGCCAGTGATTATTTAAAGTCTTCTAAGAAAGAAACCCTCTACCAAGATACATTGCAAGTAGTTGAGGAAAATCGTGAAAAAATTGGCAATATGAGAAAAAAACAAATGTTTGAAAAAATTAAAATGGCTCCTGACAGCTTAACTTAAGGTGTTGTTTAGTGATAAATGCTTTAAACAGGATTCTGCCCATTTTGCTTGTTTCATAGTTCTGCTTTTGCTCTTTTTGTAAATTTTTGCTAATTTTGTTAATTTTTGTCTTTTATTAATTTTCTAGTAAAAAATGGGAATGTGAAAAATTTAATAAAAAGGAAAAAATTGTTTATTTTGTATTCACCACAATGAGGAGCAAGACATATGTGCCGGCCAGTAGTGTGATATCAATTTAAAATTTTCATGGGGCGTTTGATGCACCCTACCGTATATATATATATATATATATATATATATATATATATATATATATATATATTAGTGATGTAGCGGATGTCATTTTTTTCACATCTGCGGATGAGGATGTTTGATTTCAACATCCGCGGATGCGGATGTCTACATTTTCGTTATTTTTTAGGATATTTCGAGATTTGTTGTGTTTAACGTATATAATAAGTTATTATATAGAGAGAGCTGTAGCTATAATGTAGTATAATTGATTAATTGTACAATAATTGCTGTACTTTTCTCTGAACATATAAAATAATATCAAGCATCTAACTAATATAGAAATCAATTAGTGAATTCGTCTGCAAATAAATTCGTTATATTTTGTTGAGTTTCAGCCACAATTAGAAACCATAATTGTGTTACCAGGATGCGGGACGTGAACCCAACTCAAATGCACCCCACCGACCTCTTTCCCCAACCTCCACCCTTATACCTTACCTTACAACCTTACAAAGGTTCCGCGCGATGATTTCTCATTTCGCGAAGGTCAAGCTTGTCGCCCCTCCTCTCGAGTTGGCCTGGTGAAGTAGTGAGTTGGATTCTTGCGCTCTCCACCTCACATAGCCAGGTACGCCCGGCTCATCGGGGATTGTTCTGAGCCAGGCGTCTAGTCTTCTTTTGAAGATTTCCACTGCAACTCCCTTCGTGTTTCTTAGGTCTTTGGGCAACTGATTAAACAGTTTTGGTCCTCTCACTACAAAACTATTTTCTTTCAGGGTTAAGGATGTTCCCTGTCTCGCCTTCAATTTGGGAATACGACACAGTCTACCGCTTCTACTTTCCATCGTTGTTTGGGGAGTTATGGGATTCAGAGTAAGATTAGGGACTAGTTTCTCCATTATTTTCCAAGTGTAAATAATGGTGTATCTCTCTCTTCTCCTTTCCAGTGAATATAGGTCTAGTTCTCGTAACCTTTCCCAGTAATTTAGTTCTTTGCACCCATTGATCTTGGCTGTGAAGCTTCTTTGGATCCCCTCCAGCTGTCTAATGTCTTCTTTTTTATATAGAGAGAGATCTTTAATTAGCTTCATAACTATTTATATTTAGTTTAAAGTTTTATTAGGCATATTTATAAATGAGTAATTAAAATAAAGTAAACTAAGATGTTCATCGTTTAATGTTCAAACTTAATTATAGGAAGGTTATGCTTAAGGAACATTAACTTTTCTGCCTTTTTTGCTGCCAGTCTGTTTCTCTTTTCATCATATATTAATCCAGCACTGCTAAATAATCTCTCGCTTGGTACGTTTGTTGGAGGACAGGCTAAATGTTTCCTTGCAAGTTTACTCAAGTATGGATAGATATTCTGCGTATTTTTCCACCAACTAATAGGATTGTCACATGCAGCCAGGCGTTTTTCTTGGTGATAGCTCTCGATCATTTTTACTACATCTTTTGACATCGCGTAGGTCTCGTCATTGCTGCTTGACTCAAGAAACAGAGAGATAGATTCTGTGATAGATTTGCTTGTTGAAGGTGTTGGTTCTGTCACTGAAACTTTTATTCTTTTGGTGGGTGGCGAAGCGACAGATTCAAGAGATTGAAGCTCTTCAACTGCTTTGCCAAGTGATGATTTAACTCGTTCTAATGTACTAGGTGAAAATAACTTAGCTTTGTAACGTGGATCTAAGTAGGTTGCAAGAGAGTAACTTCATACAAGAACAGCCTCTCGTCTTGTCGCTTGCATCACTTTGCGCACAATAAACTAGTTCTATTAATATAGTAGAATTTGATAATTTCCGCTTATTAATGACGTTTTATCTCAACGGTCCACATCCGCACGACATCCGCAGTCCAAAGTGCGGACGCGAGAAAATGTGCGGATGTTCCGCGGATGCGGATGCGACCTACATCACTAATATATATATATATATATATATATATATATATATATATATATATATATATATATATATATATATAATACAGGGTGGCGCAAAAGTCGCGCATCATAGGAATTTTCAGTGTTGGTTATATTTTTTTCTTTTAGGTAGGGGATGACTATGAAATTAACAACAGCCGAGAGTGTTAGCTTGTTTTTATTGTATGGAATACCAGTACTTTCGTAGTCATCCCCTACCTAAAAGATGCGCGACTTTTGCGCCACCCTGTATTTTATATATTTATATATACACACACACGTTTGGAAGAGAGAGTAGGTTTCTCGTTCAAATTTCATACTTCCACGAGTAATTATAAAAATGGCCCTTAGAAGAGATGTAAATTAACGCTAAAATGGACAATTTGGACATAGTCGAGGGGCCCGGTTTGGCTGGTGCATCAGTCACCGAGATTGTCTATGTTTCAAGTGCAGGGTTATGCACCGAGAAAGGCAATGGCGACAACTAAATTTCATTAAATAAGCACATTAGCGAGGTGAAAGTAACACTAAAATGTGACAAAATACCATTGTCACGAATTGTAAAGATGACCACAAGCCTACAGTACCAAATCTTTTTGTGTAGTTTCCTTGTAGTTATTTTTAATGCGACAGTGCATGGTCGTCGTTGCAGGCTACTGTTAAGCTCTGGACAGATTTTGATGCAGTGGTCTGCCGTTCACGATTTACAATTCATTTCGTTAATGTTCCTTTGTGCTCAGTATTGTTGTCCATGATACGACCTATGGAGGCTCTTGTCCTCTTGAAACAAGGACAGTCTCGGCAACTTTGGTCACTGATACACCATCCAAACAGACGCCTCTATCATACCTATCTTAAGGTAATTTAAATCTCTAACCTTCATTTTCATATTTATTTTGAAGGAAAAGCAGAACTCAACCTCCTAATATTAAAATATTAGGTGTTCAAGATATAATATGGATCCATAGATCGATCTGATATGGGATGTGACTGTGATGCCTTATGAAGTGTGAAACATGAATGAGAAACGTACAGGTGCTTTCAAACTTTTCAGTGTGTGTGTGTGTGTGTGTGTGTGTACTGCGACAGTGGACGGTCATCGCTGCAGACTAATTAAGCTCTGGACAGATTTTAATGCAGATGGAAGGTTTGTAACAATGCAACTGATGAATCAAAGGCAATTAGATGCGATCTCTCAATTTCTTCGATTTTAACTGCCTAAATTGGAAAGATGAAGATATCACTCTTACGGCAAGTGGCAAACAACTAAATTAAGTAAAATATTTCTGTGAAAGATATATGACGGAAATAAATTAGAGGGGTTTTTTTTTTATGTAGGAAGGGGGGGGAAGGACAAGGAGTAAGGGTTTATAAAACAAAGATACTGAAGCAGCAGCAAAAGAAGAAAATATGCGTGATGATCAGAAAGAAACGGGAAAAGAGACGAAGAAAAGTGTAGCAGATGCAAAAATGTCGCATGTCGGTATACGGATACACAAAGGACAAAAAAATAGTAACAAAAGCACTAAAGGAAACTGTTAACACACGTAAATCAATTGGAGAATAACAGCGTGAATAGATTAAATAGCGAAAAATAAGAAGGAAATCACGATAATAGGCTGAGGTTATTGCCAAAATAGGAAATGAAACAACAAACAAACACAAGGGCCCGGAGTAATGTGGAAAGAATTGTATGCAAATACTATGCAAAGGGCATTTGCAGATATAAGGAAAGACAAATGTATATGAGCACCCACCATACATAATTTTTATCCTAAGAACAATCATTATAAATTTGGCGATAGCTGCGAATTTTATCACCCCACCATTTGCAACTACTATGCAAGGCAGGTAGAGAGTAGGGGGGAATGCAAATATGGTAAGAAGTGCTACTATCATCACCTCAAAACAATAGGAAAAACGGTTAGAAACCTTTGAATACAAACCACAAAACAAATTTTCTCGACATCGCAGACGCAATACGGCTACTAAGCCCCATACAGCACATACAGTCAACACAGCTGAGAACCTCCGAACCGCACTGGTACCAAGCAAGAAACTACTAGAACAGGTAACCAGAAACGGAGCTTTCTTGGAGGATCATAGGAATACAAAACACGCGACACTGAAGGAAGATGAATTTGGAATACAGTAACTCTCCGAGTTACGTCCGTCCGAGTCAAGTCTTTCCGAAGTCACGTCGTTCGTATATGGGACTAAAAATTTTAAAAAATGTAAAATTATAAAAAAATATAAAAATATTAATTTTAAATTGCGCGCACGTAATATTACTATGAAGGAAAAATTGACGTAATAAAAAGAAATGAAAAGGGAGAAAAACTTATCGACATGGCTCGTAGCCTCGGCTGGAGTTGTACTACGGTAGGGACAATTTTAAAAGAAAAGAGAACGAGTTTTGAAACACGTGCAAAGTTCTGTGGAACTTAAGTCCACTATTATTACGAAAAAAAAGGGGTACAGTTATGGAGGAGATGGAGAGACTTTTAAGTGTGTGGCTGGAAGATCAGCATCAGCGTCGTATTCCGATAAGCCTATGTTAATTCAGGAAAAGGCTAAGTCTCTATAACGATGTTAAAAGTAAACATGGTGAGTGTTCTTTTGAGAGAACATTTAGTGCGAGCCATGGATGGGTTAATAGATTTAAGGCTCGTGCCAATTTACATGATATTAACATCAGTGGCGAGGCTGCACGTGCAGATGAAGTAGCAGCTAGTGAATTTCCTAAAACTTTATCAGACATTATTGTTGAGTGGGAATATGTGCCTCAGTGTATTTTTAATGTTGATGAAACCGGCTTGTGTTGGAAGAAAATGCCAGAGATATCATACATTGGGAGAAGAAGAAGAAGAAGACTATGTCTGGGTATAAAGTCTCAAAGGACAGATTAACTCTCCTTGTGGGTGGTAATGCAACTGGTGACTAAGTTAAAACCCCTCTTGGTGTACCACTCAGAAAATCCTAGGGCCCTCAAAGGTGTAACTAAAGCTTCTTTGCCAGTACGGTAATTTATCTGTGCCTAACAAGAGTAAATTTAGAGTTACGTCATTTTCGACTTACGTCGGAGGCTCAGGAACCAATTAACGACGTAACTCGGGGAGTTACTGTACTCTAAGGTCAACGCAAGACAGAACAGGATTGGCAATATTGTCCACTTAAAAAAAAGCCCAGCCCACCTGGATTTTTTCAATAAAACTCAAAAAGTGGAGAAAAGTGGCAGGGGGGTCAAAACATTCGCTTAAAATCACTCGTTTTGTATGTAGGATATATTATTTTCTAGTATACAAGGTTTCCATGCATCTAATAAGATGCATTAATATTTAAAATTAATGCAATAAAACTTAAAAATAACTTCCTATTGTTTCTTATGACAGGGTTTATCTCAGGTTAAGGTTAAACTTTGTAAGTATTAATGATGATTTACATGTTTTATCCATACAATTCATATTTAATTAAAATGTCGACTACAATGCAACAACTAAATTACCAACTGGAGTAGAATTCATAACCATACAACAGTAACAGCAGTCACAAGCAATTACAATCGAATTAAATACACACGTACAATGACGCCATGCATCTTCGAATAATCTTATCCAAAGTTCAACTTAGCCTGAATTTTTATAATTAACAACAATATTAAAAAAACCACTAAAGTGGGAAAATCGGTGTGTGTGGGGGGGGGGGGGGGGGTCAAGTGAGTTTAAGAAAAAAAAACCTGGTGGGGAAAAGTGGGTTACCCACTTTGGTGCCAATCCTGAGAAAGGAAACACAAATATAGTCCTGGCAAACACTGAAGGGCTAAGACCGAACCACAGGATAAACAAAGTTTCATATCTGCAAGGATTTATGGAAGAAACAAGGACTGACATCGCATGCCTCATAGAAACACATCTTAAAGACTGCCAAGGAGACTGTAAAAACTGCGAATACTGCATAAATTAAAGAAATAAAAATCGATAATTACAACATACTACGACATGAAAGAACAAAAACGAAAAGGTGGCCGTTATATATATATATATATATATATATATATTATTTATTAGTGATGTAGCGGATGTCATTTTTTTCACATTCGCGGATGCGGATGCGGATGAGGATGTTTGATTTCAACATCCGCGGATGCGGATGTCTACATTTTCGTTATTTTTTAGGATATATTCGAGATTTGTTGTGTTTAACGTATATAATAAGTTATTATATAGAGAGAGCTGTAGCTATAATGTAGTATAATTGATTAATTGTACAATAATTGCTGTACTTTTCCCTGAACATATAAAATAATAGCAAGCATCTAACTAATATAGAAATCAATTAGGAATTCGTCTGCAAATAAATTCGTTATATTTTGTTGAGTTTCAGCCACAATTAGAAACCATAATTGTGTTACCCGACCTCTTTCCCCAACCTCCACCCTTATCGAGAGAGATCTTTAATTAGCTTGATAACTATTTATATTAAGTTTAAAGTTTTATTAGGCATATTTATAAATGAGTAATTAAAATAAAGTAAACTAAGATGTTCATCGTTTAATATTCAAACTTAATTATAGGAAGGTTATGCTTAAGGAACATTAATTTTTCTGCCTTTCTGCTGCCAGTCTGTTTCTCTTTTCATCATATATTAATCCAGCACTGCTAACTAATCTCTCGCTTGGTACGCTTGTTGGAGGACGTGCTAAATGTTTCCTTTCAAGTTTACTCAAGTATGGATAGATATTCTGCGTATTTTTCCACCAACTAATAGGATTGTCACATGCAGCCAGGCGTTTTTCTTGGTGATAGCTCTCGATCATTTTTACTACATCTTTTGACATCGCGTAGGTCTCGTCATCGCTGCTTGACTCAAGAAACTGAGAGAGAGATTCTGTGATAGATTTGCTTGTTGAAGGTGTTGGTTCTGTCACTGAAACTTTTATTCTTTTGGTGGGTGGCGAAGCGACAGATTCAAGAGATTGAAGATCTTCAACTGCTTTGCCAAGTGATGATTTAACTCGTTCTAATGTACTAGGTGAAAATAACTTAGCTTTGTAACGTGGATCTAAGTAGATTGCAAGAGAGTAACTTCATACAAGAACAGCGTCTCGTCTTGTCGCTTGCATCACTTTTGCGCACAATGAACTAGTTCTATTATTATAGTAGAATTTGATAATTTCCGCTTATTAATGACGTTTTATCTCAACGGTCCACATCCGCAGTCCAAAGTGCGGATGCAGATGCGAGAAAATGTGCGGATGTGACCTACATCACTATATATATATATATATTATATATATATACATATATACAGGGTGTCCGAGAATTATCTGTACAAGTTTTGGCTGTTATTAAAAGTCAACCATGAAGTGTAGAAATTCCAGTGTATCCGAAAATTATCTGTACAATTTCATCTTTTAATAAAATTCTTGATAACACACGTAAAATTCTTAAACAAGATTATTTAGAATCTGTATTTTCAAAAGTTTCTTTTATTAAAGTAACGTTGTTACAAACATTCGATATGTGCACCATCAGTGATTCGCAAAACATCCAATCGATAATCCAAATGTTGCCATGTACGCTGCAGCATATCCACATCAATTCGCTCAATAGCAGCTGTGATTCTTGCTTTTAAATCATCAATGTCTGTCACCCGCGTACAAAAAAGAAAAAACTTGTCAAAACTTGTTATCAGAAAAAACTTAATGAGTTTCTCTGTAAAATGGGACAACACTGGAATTTCTACACTTCATGGTTGACTTTTAATAACAGCCAAAAATTGTACAGATAATTCTCGGACACCCGGTATATATATACAAAAGAGCTATATTACAGGCACAAACAGAAGTGAATCAAACAGCTACGTGGAACTCTTTGCAGTAAAAATTTAAAAACTTAATGGGACACTAATAGTCATCTACATACCTCCGAACACTCCAACTGCGAAGTTTTCTGAAGCCATTGCCGACATCAGTAACCTAATAAAGTCCTTAAACACCCCATCCCCAATATAATACCCTGCGGTGATTTTAATTTCCCTTTTATAAAATACGAAAGGATGGGTAAAATGTATACATACACCAGGGCAAGAGAGGCACAAGAGAAGACCAGGAACAAGCAAAAATGTTTATATCATTAACAAATTAATTTATGTTAACACAGGAGATAACACAACATCAGAAAAAAACAACTACTTGGATTTGGTATTCACGAACACCGCCAACTTAATCAATGATATAAAAATAACACCAACAAATATCTCGGACCACATTATCGAGGTATCAACTTATTTGGCGAGGGCACAAAGTAAATACTCGTACTGAAGAAAGAAACAAATTTGATATTTTTAAGCTAAACTCAAACTCTATAAATTGGGAGGAAATCAGATCCTATATGGCACAAATAGAATGGAAAATAGTCTTAGGGAATAAAACAACTGAAGAAATGCTAATAACCTTGATGAAAAGACGCTGGAAATCTTGGAAAAATATGTTCCGACAGTACAGCCAAAGGGGAAAGAAGAATTATTTCCAGAGGGAAAGGCGAACACTATTCTACAAAAGGAGAGCAGCTACGAAGTTAATAAAATGCGCGGAAACCACCACCAAAAAAGTGAATCAAGTAAAACTGGAGAGTATAGACAAACACAAAACCCTAATTAACCTTTTAACTGCTCATATCAAGTATACTCGATTTGGGTTTTCTGTCACTGAAACCCAGTACAATAGTTCAATGATGGCATTGAAATGGAGCAATTAAAGGGTTAAGGACCATTCAGAGAGGGAGGAAGAAAATGCAGTGAAAGCAATAAAAGATAACCCAAAATACTTCTACAGCTTCGCGAGAAGAAAAATAAAAACGCCGCGGTCCACTATCACACCCTAAAGGAAAGAAAATAATGAGCTAACCAACGATCAAAATAAATATCTGGAATACTGAGAGCTCAATATGAACCGGCTTTCAGTACCCCAAAAAGAAACCGACCAATACCTTCTCTGAAGAGGAATTAAATGGAGTGTATAACTGATTTTTAATTTATCCCAGAATATATAGCGAGAGTTAAAGGACAAATGAAATCACATTCAGTTGCAGGTCCAGACAAATGGCATGCTTTGTTCATTAAAAACTGGAATAATACATTTCCTACATCCCTTTATTGGATATGGAGAAGATCCTGGACACAGGAAAAATACCGAGCACACTAAAAAGAGCAGTGTCCCTATATTGTATACCGAGTGATTACAAATGATCTTCCCAACTTTAAACATTTATGAAAAAACTAAAAGCTACAGCGAAAAGCAAGATATACAAATAAAGAACTCAAAAAGTTTTATTTACAAGCTATTGAAGTTCAAAATTAAGTTTTTGTTCCACTAATGCGAACGACTTTGGAACATTTGAAGGAAAGGATATGCGAGGCTGTTAGAGAAGTTCAGTATGATATGCTACAAAATGTATGGAGAAACAGAATACCGCTTTGATGTCTGCAGAGCCATAAAAGCAGCTCATGTTGAACTTCAATAGCTCGTAAATAAAACTTTTCGAGTTCTTCTTTATTTGTATATCTTGCTTTTCGCTGTAGCTTTGTTAGTTTTTCTCAATGAATCTTTTCTGTCTCCAAAAAGTCATATATTTTCTCCCTGTCTATTCTTTCAAATATTTTGGCGATATATGATGTCAGTGACACTGGTCTATATAGTTCTTTGCTCGAGACCTATCCCCTCATAATACTGAGTGATTACAAATGTTTAAAATCGGGAAGATCATTTGTAATCACTCAGTATTATGAGGGGATAGGTATCGAGCAAAGAACTATATAGACCAGTGTCACTGACATCATATCTCGCCAAAAATATTTGAAAGAATAGACGGAGAAAATATATGACTTTTTGGAGACAGAAAAGATTCAATGAGAACCAGTACGGATTCCGATCAGGAAGATCATGCCTATCAAAACTAACAGAGCACTATAGGGTCATTCTCTGTCAGATCAACCAAAAAAAATTGAAATTAACACCCTCATCTCTCATATTTTGCTGAAATTTGGTTTATAGGGAGTTTGTGAGCCCTGAATCCACTTCTGAAATTATAAGGTCAATCCGACCAACGGTTCAAGAGATATGACCTCGGGCAATTTGAGGTCACTCGCGAGGTTACTAACATTTGGCGAGCCATAACTTGGGTAATAATTGTCATAATTATATAAAAGTATATATATTTAGAATCAGAAAACGACAAGGAATCCAAATATGCAAGTTTTAGAACTCTAGGTTGAAAAATAAAAAAGTTACACTGTAACCAAAATTTGAGGTCACGATTTGACCTCTAGGGTATCAAATGAGAATTTTTTTTTAAATGTAAAAAATGAAGGCATAGGCATTGGCTATTAGAATCAGCAAAAAAAAGTTTGTTTATGTTAGTATTTTTCATGTAACTAACATATAAGTGAACACCATATTCATAAGTTGTGCGTCAATTCTACCTATTTTTTCACAATTAAGCTCATAATTTGACCTATAGAAATTAAAATTACATTTTTTATAGATATAAAAAACAAAGTCAGAGTTCTTGACTAATAGAAACAATCATAAAAAGTTTGTTTATGTTGGTACTTTTCATGTAACTAACTTATAAGTGAACACCATATTTATAAATTGCTTGTCATTTCAAGGAATTTTTATATCTTAGCTATCAATTTGACCTCAAGCTCCAAGAATTTAATAAAAATTGTATTTCACTGCTAATCTACACTGGCAATAATAGTTATAATAGTGAAAGGGGAAGACTAAGCTCACATGTAGCCTAAACAAACCTGTTGAAACATGTTGCTACTTGTCTAAGTGCAGAATCAACACAGATAGTTGCAAAATTCCTTGTCTACAGGTTAGTACAGTTCCAGCCAGCACTGTGGGTGGCTGGTGGGTATGGTGTTTTAATGAGCCTCAGAGACTATCAAGGCCTAAAATATTAAGTGTGTATAGCTATATATTTTCTAAAAAATATATATTACCTAATTGTAAATCATATATCTTTACAGATCAAAATACAATGGTTCGGCACTTGAAATACTGCCAGGACCCTATTCAAAAACACAAGAAACGCATAACAATCAATCTTAGAAAAGTGACTGATGTACTTGTTGAAAAATGTGCTGGAAGAGTGAAAAAAGACTCATTGTTGTGTGTGAACTGCTGGACACTGATAATGAAAAACCCCACTATACTTAGTACCACTGAAAACAACGAGTCTGAGCAGGATTCAAATGAATCATCTACTATCAGTGGCTTGAGTAACATCTCTTCAATTCAAGATCTGGACAATGACAGTGATTGCTTGATAAAGGAAAATCCTTCAACTTCAGTTGAACCAGTTCTAGCATTTCTGGACCAAACACCAGTTAAAAAAAGTAAGTAATAAATTAATATAATAACTTATACTTTACTACAAGGTCTGTTTGATCTACTATATAGCCAATTATATAGCATTTAAGGTACTATAATTAATATTTAATTACTAATATTCAGGTGTGTGAAACCTTTTTTTCTGTTCTTTTCAGAAGGGCTGTCATTAAGCCAGAAAAAGCGCAAGGCTCGTGGTAAGCTATCATCTGCTCAGAAACACCTGAAGGAGAGGCTAGAACTCAGTTATGGTGTTCAAATTACCGAGGAGGTAAGTGATACTTCAAAACCTGAAACTAAATCTGAAAAACATCTAGACAAATTAATGAATGAATTGAAACAGTCATTCCTGGAGAGCAAATGTCACCATCACAAACTACAAATATTGACACTCTCACCATACACAATTGAAAAAACAGCTAGTTTCTTTCAAACTACAACATACATGGTGAAAAGAAGCCGTTCACTTAAATCAGAACATGGAATCCTTCCGAAGATTCCACTAATGAGCAAAGGAAAAGTGATATCTGAAGAACACAAAGATATAGTTAGAAGATTCTATGAGTCAGAAGAGGTTAGTCGTATGTGTCCTGGCCAAAAGGATTGCGTGAAAGTTATCAGTGCTGAAGGTGCAATGAAGGTGCAATGAAAGTGCAAAAACAATTGGTCCTCAGGAATTTAAGAGAGATGTTTGAACTATATAAAAATGATGAAAAGAATCCCAAAATAGGATTTTCCACATTTGCAAAATTACGGCCATCATATTGTGTGCTTGCCGGTAGTGGTGGGACTCATTCTGTCTGTGTCTGCACATACCATCAAAATCCAAAATTGCAGCTGGCTGCATTGGGAGAAAGAGGTCTTTCATACAAGGATCTTATGGATTACAGTGTCTGCAGTACAGAAAGAGAGACTTGCATGATGCAACTTTGCAATGATTGCCCAAGAGAAGAGGGTGTCCTGGATTTTCTTGAGTTACTTGACAGTGTGAAATCAGCTCCAAATGAAATATCTTACAAGCAATGGGTGACTGTTGACCGTTGTACAATGGTTGATAAGGTGGAGCCACTTCATGAATACTTATCTCCCTAAGCATGAAAATATCCCGCATGGTTCGTCATCATTTTGTTGCTCAGCAACAATCACAGTACTTCAAGCAGTTGAAAGAAACACTACCACCTCAGAGCGAGGTAGTTATAGTAGGTGATTTCTCTGAGAATTATTCTTTCATTGTCCAGGATGCTGCCCAAGGGTTTCACTGGGACAATTCACAGTGTACAGTTCACCCTTTTGTCATCTCTTATAGATCATCTGCAGACCAGGAACTTAGCCATTTTAGTGTCTGTTTCTTATCTGCATCACTAAAACACAACACTATAATGGTTTACTCATTCATATTGAAGCTTATGACATATGTTAAATTCAGATGGCCACAATTGAAGAAGGTGCACTATTTCTCAGATGGATGTGCTGGCCAATATAAGAACAGATACAACTTCACAAATCTCTGTTACCATGAAGAGGATTTTGGTCTGTCTTGTGAATGGCACTTCTTTGCTACATCCCATGGCAAAAATGCATGTGATGGGATTGGAGGAACAGTGAAAAGAGCTACTGCTCGTGCCAGTTTGCAGAGAACTACAGAGGCAAATTCTTACACCAGAACACATGTTTCAGTTTTGTGAAGAAAACTTGAGCAAGAAGATAAATTTTTTCTTTGTAACTACAGCTGATTTGAAAGATGCAGAAGAACGGTTGGAACATCGATTCAAGGATAGTAGGGCTATTCCTGGAACTCAGAAATATCATAGATTTGTTCCCCTAAACAAGGAAGAACTGATGGTGTATCCCATTTCAAGTGGCATTGGAGAAAAGAAAAGAATAAGGAAAAGTCATTTTACTAATGAACCTGCAATGCTTGGTAACCTAAAATGTGTCAAACCAGGAGAGTATGTTGGCTGCATTTATGACATGCAAGTTTGGTATGGAATTGTGGAGGAATATTGTGAAGAGTTTGATGATTTCACTGTGAACTTTCTACATCCCTCTGGGTCATCAGGATCAAGTGCATATTATTATCCATCAAACAAGGATTCATGTGCAGTGCCAGGACATCATATATAACTGTAATGAGTTGTCCTACCCTAAGAGGAGGCAGCAGAATTCAATACATTTTTCCACAAAAAGAAATTGATGAGAGCATCGAGCATGCAAAAATTGTATTAGGCTAGCACATGAATCCTCTAAGTAGGTCTTCCCCTTTCACTATTATAACTATTATTGCCAGTGTAGATTAGCAGTGAAATACAATTTTACATTTTTTGCCTTTGTTTTTATATCTATAAAAAAATGTAATTTTAATTTCTATAGGTCAAATTATGAGCTTAAGTGTGAAAAAATAGGTAGAATTGACGCACAACTTATGAATATGGTGTTCACTTATATGTTAGTTACATGAAAAATACTAACAAACCTTTTTTTTGCTGATTCTAATAGCCAATGCCTATGCCTTCATTTTTTACATTTAAAAAAAAATTCTCATTTGATACCCCAGAGGTCAAATCGTGACCTCAAATTTTGGTTACAGTGTAACTTTTTTATTTTCAACCTAGAGTTCTAAAACTTGCATATTTGGATTCCTTGTCGTTTTCTGATTCTAAATATATATACTTTTATATAATTGTGACCATTATTACCCAAGTTATGGGTCGCCAAATGTTAGTGACCTCGCAAGTGACCTCAAATTTCCCGAGGTCATATCTCTTGAACCGTTGGTCGGATTGACCTTATAATTTCAGAAATGGATTCAGGGCCCACAAACTCCCTATAAACCAAATTTCAGCAAAATCTGAGAGATGAGGGTGTTAGGCACTGGTTGATCTGACAGAGAATGACCCTATAGCAATATCATAGACGCACTTGAGAGCAATTAACTACAATGTAATATACACGGATTTTGCTAAAACACTATAATTGTGATCATGTCATAATAGTGGATAAAATGAAGCAAAGTGGGTTAGTGGATTCCGAGCTCAGTACCACAACAGTACTAGTTCCACTCCTATTCATTATCATGCTGACAGACAGACAATGAAGTAGCAGATAACAGTATAGTAACATCCTTTGCTGACGATACAAAGATCAAGAAAATCGGCAAGGCAGAAGAGGTGGAAGCCCTGCAGAGGGGCACAAACAAAATGTACAAATTGTCATAAAACCAATGGTATGAATTTTAACACAGAAATTTCAGCTCTGAAGATATGGAAGAAATGAGGAACTTAACATAGGAAATTCAGAGACGCACGAAAGCAAAAGACTTGGGAGTAATAATGACCGATGATGGAAATTTTGAAACAGAATCAGACAGCGATAAACAAAGTAGAGAGAGTCGCGGGACAACTGCTGAGAACCTTCAAAAGAAAGGATGAGAATATAATGATTCCCTTGCTGAAAACACCAACCATACCAAAACTTGAATACTGTTCAGTGTTGACAAAAAGAGAAGTTAATAAATAAAGAAATCCAAAGAAATTTCACAGTCAAGACTGATGGCTGTAAAGAACTCAACTACTGGAAAAGACTCCTTAAATTAAATCTATATTCGCTGGAAAGCAGAGATGCACCATAATTTACATATGGAAAATGAGAGAAAACCTGCTACCTAATCTCAAACTGAACCCAGTAACATCCAAACACTGGAAAATAGGAAATGCAGAATGTGTAGTGTTCAAAAACTAAAGACCCGAGAAGGAACATCCTCAACACTGAAGGAAAATTGCTTCACTGTCAGGGGGACAAGACTTTTTAACCAGCTTCCGAAAAGACTTCGGGAACATCATAGATATCAAAGTTGAAATCTTCAAAAGAAAGCTAGATGCCTGGCTAGGACGGTACCGGATGGATCTCAATCGCTATGTGCGATAGAGATCGCAAGATAGCAACTCGCTCCTCCATCAGGCCAGGTATAGAGGTGGGGCCACCAGCTTGACCGTGTGAAGAGAGACCGACGCACGGAACTTCTACAGGTTTTTTTTGTGTGTGTGTATATATATATATATATATATATATATATATATATATATATTACTCGTATACCCGCGGGTCTAGGCGTACGCATACCTGCTATTTGTACATTGGTGCATAATTACACCCAAAGCAATGCACAGAAAACTGTACCCAAAAAGTAGCACGTAGCATAAAAGTTCCAAAACAGCCCAATTTGGCAGCAATGAAACTTGCCTACAGGCTGTAAAGGCATTATAACCAAAGGTACTGATTATATCTAACTAACATTAATACATAAAAAAATGTAATGAAGTTATTCTAGCGACATCCAGAACTTCCCTCTTAGTCCGACAGTGCCACACTCTGTGCTCATGACCTTGAAATAACAAACATACGAACGAACGGCTGAATTTTGACTTTGTGTAAATAAGAGTAAAGCAAGAACAATATCTAAAAATAGTCAAATTCTCCCATTAAGACTTCCAAGGTAAACCTATCAAAACATCACCCCTCAGTATGTATCATTACTCATATATATAATATATATATATATATATATATATATATAATTAAAGAAAAAATAAAAAAATCGAAATTCATAGTCTGGAAATTTTATAATTTTATAATCCTTATACACGAACGTTCAGCGACTGCGAATAAATGATAGTGTTAATACCTGCAAAAAGCGTCCTTCCCGGCGTATAGGCGATATCTGGTAACATGTAGTAGTGATAGGAGAAAGTGGTCATCCCCCAAGTCTTTCCCCCCCCCCCTCTCGAGGCGAGCTTGTTGGTTTACCGTTAATTATGTTGTGATAATGACGACCGAAGAAAAGCGCGAAGGAAATAAACTGGTAGAGAATCCCTTGCTTTGTTTGTGTGGGACAAAGTAGACCACGTAAAATTTGACTTGCTGCTTTGTGTGTATCGCGAGTTCTATGACGAAGAAGTGGAATACGCGAAGGAACTACTAAATATTTTGTGTAATGCTCGCCTCCCTCTACGTAGAGGAAGTGCAAAAGGCGAGAACGTATTAAAATATAGCATTAATAGTGTCGACCTTACGGGCAGATGAATGTGACGTTATCTTCTGCATAACTAACTTTCATGGAATTCCAATATCATCTACGCATTATGTAAATGTAGCAGTGCTCCTCAAACAGTATAATGAGGTTAAAAATTCAGATAGAAGTGAGCACTTGAAATATGCCAATGACGTGGCATATCTCATTGCTCTTCTCAGCCATGCTGGCTCATAGTTATATCCCGGCAAAGTTCATGAGGGTATTTAATCTTGCACCTTGTCAAACATCATAAGGGGACATATCCAGCAATAATATAATTACAGGTCTTACGCTGTCGCCTCCTGCTTCTCGAAATTACTAGAGAAACTCTTTGTTACACCGATTAAATGATTATTAGGGACATCATCAAATCAGTTTGGTTTTAAAAAGGTCCCACTCAACTGATCTGTGTATCTATGTATTGAAGGAAACTATATTTAAATACACTGACAGTAATTCAACTATTTATAGCTGGTCCTATATATAAGTAAGGCATATGATAGAGTGAAAAACAATATTCTATTTTAAAAAACTAGAAGACAAGAAAGTTCCCATGTGCATATTAAATTTATCGAAATTTTGGTATTCCCACCAATCTTTTACTGTTAGGTAAGGCAATGTACTATCCGAAAATGTTTTGGTTCCTCTTGTGGGGTGAGGCAAGGCTCCTTGCTCTCTCTTCTGCTATTTAATGTGTATATTGGTGGATTAATTGCTTCACTTAATGAGGCAACAGTCAAGGACAAAACTTAATCTAAGCCGATGATATGGTGTTAAGTCCTTGTGTTAAAAGGTCTGGACTGTCTACCAAAAGAAACAGGAGATTCTTTTTAATGTTACAAAAACTAAGGTTATGCAACTCCATCCTAAAAGTTCTAATCATCCAGCTGACATTAGTTTCAAAATGAGAGGTAAAGCAATGGAGGAAGAAGTACAAGAATTTAAGTATTATATTTGGGTCACACTATCACCGGCTCTTTTAGTGATGACTCGGATACAAGAAGAAAATCTCAAAGCCTCTGTGCTAAAGCGAATATGACTAAGGAACTTCAGGTTCTGTGCAAGTGAAGCTAGAGACACTTTTTCGTACTTTCTGCAGTAATATATACGGACAGCAACTCCGGGTGACTTTTCGGAGGTAACAAGACGTGCTCAATACAATCTAATGCAAAGAATTAAAAAATCAACCAACCCGATTATCTAAGCCATATGTCTTCTAAGCTGTGGAATTCATGGTATGAAAACGTCTGTCTGCAGCTCTACTCAACTTCAACATTACTATACTACTGCATTTCTCATTAATTGTATTTATATCCTTAGTATTTGAATTGTCATTGTATTCTATTATCAGTTCGTATTATTTATATTTGTTATATAACTATGGTCTGCCAATAAACTTTCTTTTTCATTATATCGCTAAATACTCGCAAGTCCATTCAAGAGATTTTAAAAAATTCTTATTTCTGTACTTCCATTTGGTCTGAGACGGCCTAGCTATATATGTATATCTAACCCACAATCCGTGATTACCTACAGCGAACGCACTATACTACCGAGTATAGTCGGATAGTCCTTGTAAATATAGTATACAATCTGTATAATAATATACCATACACAATATAAATATATATATAAAAGTAATAAATTATGAGATTCACCATATTCTAATATAATTACCAAGTCTCCTCATCTCATTCATGAGGTGTCAAATTAATTAGTGCTTGCATAATACCGAAAATTTTCAATACCGGTATATTTGGAGGCAATTATGCTAATCCCGGTATTGATACCGGTATTATGAAAAAAATAATTTATTTTGATTTATTATGGTGCCACCCTACCAACCCTCCCACAAGTCTGAGGGACTCGCAGTACTCACCATATTTACTATAAATTAATGACCCAACTCCAAATAGATGGCATTCTATTCGAAAAAGTTTATACAGTAAATTACTAAATTGTAATAAAAATATTATTTGAATTTTTTTTTAGCATATTATTATTATACAACTACTGGGGTAGATAGAAATTATTAGTATCTAAATATTTATTTCTTAGTTTGATTTTGAAAGTATGCTTTGAGGAAACAAAGAGCATCTAGGGATTGTTCAGATAGACTTGATCTCAGTTTCGTCAGAAATAGGCCTGCAGCAGAAAAGGCTCTTTCTGATTCTGCACTTGTAGGTTTAATTGAAAGCAGTGCCTTGTACAGCTTCTCTAAATTCTCACTTCTCTGTAAAGTAACTTCCAAGCTTTTAAATTCATTAGTAACATCAAAATCAATGGAATTTTTTTTAGATGGCACTTTTCCTAGTTTGTCCATTTCTTGCATGTATTCACTCAGTAATGAATCTGCTTCCACTTCAGTCTTATTTGCAGCTACATTTTCAGGGTTACATGGAAATTCCTGTTCTTCCATTTCTATCTCCAAATCAACCACATTCTTAGGGAAAAGTCTTTTATGGAGCCTTTCTGCAGTTCTTTTGAGAACTAATTTTGATGGAACAGAAAAACTTTCCTCTTCTTGAACTTTTAAAACTTCGGGATTATGAAGATATTTGAAACCTACAATGTCTTGCTGTCTTCTTGAAATGTAACGATTTCTAAGACAATCTTTTAACTCTTTTGCTATTGGATTATTTTTCTCTCCTAGTTTCTTTGAAATAAATTTCATTGATGATTCAGCTGTCAGGAGTGATGCATCTTTCGAGCATAACCCTTTAAGAATTATTTCAACAGGACGTACGGTGTCATAAAGGTTTTCAATAATTTCCCACTGTTGAAGAAATGGCTACAGTTGAATGAATCACTCTTAAAGCTAGTGCAATAAATAGTTTTCTTTGATAGAAAGGAATAGAAAACGAAAAAAAGAGGTTAACTGCAAAATACCCCGAAACTTTTTTTTCTCCGAATCCTCCAAAAACAGTTTATTTGCCCATCGGAGGACTAAATTGCCTAAATTTTACAATAGCAATTTTTGTCAATACCGAAAACCTATAATATCGGTATCGGTATTATTTGTACTTCTTCAATACCGGTATTAATACCGGTTTTAACCCCTAGGTGTCATGCTAAAATGAATTCTAAAACTTAAGTTTACTATTTACGATGAAAAAAAAAAATTCTATGCATTCACTTTTTTTTAATTCATATTCTACACATTTTTTTTTCTCATCTCGTAAAATAATGAAAAGTTATATTTTACTCAATTCCTTGGACGTCATTACAACCTAAGAAGCACAGTATGTAAAACCCTCGTCCTAATACAAAATTTACAGCAATTCCAGATTGACGTTCACCCTCCTCAGCTACATAACTCTGTTGAATGGGACTTTTAATTTGTATTGCTTGCGTGGGAGGGCGCTGCGAGTCAATACTTAGTATGAACATTTAGCAATGAAATTAAACTTTACGAGGAGACTCGGTAAATATATTATACGATGGGTTCATTTCCAACAAACCATTTCGTGGACACAAGTCTGTAGGAAAGGGGGAGATGGGGGAGCGTTAGGGTAGGTCGAGCAAGGGTATTTTAAAGAAGCGGTAGCTCGCTATCGCCCTCCGGGGAGGTAGCAGTGTATGTTACAGCTAGCTGTATATGTATATTGTACAGTATATATGTATAGGTATATTGGTACTTAAGTATTATTGGGACTACCAAACTGTTTATTATGTATTTTTGCTCTCGTCATTTTGGTTTTCGAAGTACTTACATTCGCTTGTAATAAACATTAAATAGCTCGTGCTCGGCCGCGGAGTGACCTAGGACCGGGAAACTTGACAGAGCACATCGGCAGCTCATGGGTTATCAGTTGGTGGTGGTTGCAGAATTTCCCGATGTGCCGTTTAGTCTCTGCACGGTTCCGAAGAAAGCGAACACACACACACACACACACACACACACACACACACACACACATTTTAGCTCAATAGTATATAGGATTGTGTGAAGAAAATGTTCATTGAAGTTCCGTCCGGCACTTGATCCCGCGTTGTTGATTATTTTTGTTGTTGCTATGGAAACCAGTAATGAAGGCAAATAAAATTAATTAGCAGAAAGCAAGCATCCAACGATTATTTAATGAGTCAGATTATCCCGCTACTTATTACCGCACTCGTAACACCAAAACAAGCCTATAAGCCCCTCAAAGTACAAGGAAATTAACATGTTACGATCATTACAAATACATACAGGGTGTTTCAGAAGGAAAGGTCAATACTTCGGGAGGTGATAGTATCGGTCATTGTGAGAAAAAAAGTTCATATGAACATGTCTAATTCTGAATGGTTACGGAGATAGAGCTGTTTGAATCTACAAATACAAAAGCATTGTTAATGGTAATCAAGAGAGAGAAACCAATTACTGTTTCTAACATTTAATGTTTAAACATTGGCATTTTGAATGGTATCAGATACAGAAATGACAAATTTGTACAGCTTACATGGTTCAAAGTTATAGGGGAGGGAAGAGGGAGGAAGAGCTGCGCGCGCATCAGATTCAAACAGCTCTATCTCCGTAACCATTCAGAATTAGACATGTTCATATGAACTTTTTTCCTCACAATGACCGATACTATCACCTCCCGAAGTATTAACCTTTCCTCCTGAAACACACTGTGTATATACAATAATAATAATAATAAAATAATAATAATAATAATAATAATAACAACTAGTGTTTGTCATTTACCATTACTTACTCGGACTACGTATTGTGGATTTAATTTTCCCAGAAGAGTGCCTTGTTCCATGCACGGTCTGTGTACCATATATAATTAGAGTGGTCCAAAAAAATATTTAAAATGAAAAATATACTTCTCACAACATTTGCCCATGCCCATATTCCACAACCACTAGCGATGTTGGAAATAAAAAAACTGGGTCGATTCGCGTATATTTAGAGGTGGCGCAACTCGAAGCCTTAGTATCATCATACAGTTTGGGGGTGGCAAATTTCTTCAAGCTTCCGCCACCCTTATGTATTAATGGATTTACCTAAACATCCTGCCTGAGGTCTCTTTCCATATGAGGAATGAGAAAATGCACCAGCCCTTATCTTTGCATTTTTATTTTTTAGTACATATGTGTGGCTCACCCTAATATATACATACATCTGCCGAAAAAGGGGTTCACTCTAAAAATATCCATGGAATAAACATTTTTAAAACAGTATGAAACTTATACACGTAAAAGATAAAACATCTACCTGTAAACCAAATTTCAGCTCAAAGCTATCAAAAATAAATTTATTAAATATTTCTCTAATAATACTACAACTGATGCTCGACAAACTAATCAAGAATCCTTTATTTCCATTTTCACTTTTGTAAATTCTAATACACGATTTTTTTTTTGCAGGGTTATAAAATATAGTGATAAGATTATAATTAAGCATTATAGACGAGAAAATGGATATGGACGAACGAAACTACTCTCCGAATTCCCCAACAAAGGATGGACTCTTGGTGGTTTGAGAAAGCTTCTAAAGAAAATTGACGAGACTGGGGATATCAAAAGAAGAGAGGGAAGTGGGCGACCAAAAACTGTTCGCATACAAGACAATATTGACGACGTCGAAGAACGTATATTAAGTCGGGAAAACCAGCCCCTATGACACCAGCTCGCATATCAAAAGAGTTACGATTATCAGAAACTAGTGCGAAACGCATAATTAAACAAGATCTTCAACTAAAACCTTTCAAAAGAGTGTATGGGCAAAAGATTACTCGAAATGATGAGCAGAAACGAGTTCAAATATCAAAACAAATCTTACGGCGAGTAACATGATAAACTTCCAAAGGCTTTTTTCACTGATGGAGATTCACTGTGGAGCCACCTCGGAACAGTCAAAATAACAGTTTACTCGCACGTCCAATGTAAGAATGAAATATCTGATAGCAGACATTTTGTAACCAGAAGTCCATTTCTCAGCTAGTGTCATTGTGTCAGTTGGCATATCAAAGTTAGGAAAAACATCCATTAATTTTATCAAGCCTGGTGTAAAAGTCAATGCCGAGTACTATCGAAATACTCTGCTGCGAAACATGCTCCCCGAAATGCAAAATCCGACCAGAATTACTTGAACCCCAAAATTGCCCACCTAACAATCCTGACTTGAACTCTGTTGATTATGAAATCTGGGAAAATTTGGCACAGAGAGTTTACAGGAGCAGGATGAGAAATGTTGATCACTTGCGTCAGCTTCTTGTGGAGAAGTGGGAAGAGATACCACAGGAGCAGATCGATCGAACCATTGATGAATTTCGTCCAAGATTGAAGAAAATTGAAACAGAGGGAAATACATTAAACAATTTTTTAATATGAATTCCAAGAGTAAAATGTTAATTTGATTTCTTTTGTAAACTTGGGATTTAAGTTCTGTTTAGGATTTAAGTTCCTTTTTTTTATATTTTCATGGTTTTTTGATGGAGGCATTTCCTATATTTTATAAATATAGTTTTACCGCCTTTGTGGACTCTCAGAATTCAAAACTGGAGCGATGTTCAACAAAATTTGTTGAACAAAAACAATCCTCCTTAAATCATTCATTTTGAATATAATAATCTGAAAATTGGTGTACACATATACTGTACTGTTTACATAGTTTTGCTGTGTACGAGTTTCATTATGATTGGTTAATAAATGTTGATTTCATGGCTGTTTTTAGAGAACCCTTTTTTCTGGCAGACGGTGTATATATACATATGCGCCTCGGTGGTGTAGTGGTTAGCATCGCTGACTACGAATCCATCAGCCCCAAGATCGACACCCGGTAACGTCAGGCGGCGCGTAGCAAAACCCAGCTGTTCAGTAGTTTTGGGAATCTTTCACCATTATGGCGACCCCAATCAAGGGTGTTCGTGTCGCGACTGACTCGTAGCTCCTTTGAATAGATGTCTAATTCTTTTTGATAACTTTTCTCGCTATTTTTGATAGGTGGAGGCACAACCTCATCGAAATAACTCCATAAATTAATCTTCGGCTTCTTTTTCAAAGGTTCTTGATCTTCTCGTGAAACAAAACCAGTTGCTTCAACGCTATAGGTTATATTACGTGCAGGACTAGCGTCAGGTGATGCAGACGTAATGATTATCTCATTTTGTACAAACTCAGGCACCGTTATGCAAGCAAATTTGAAACTAGAATCTAAAACATGAGAAATCATGCGAGTAATGTCTGCCTTCCACTGCCTGAAACGATTCTGTAAATTTTCTATTAAATCTTTTTTCATAGTATGAACACCTACATCATTTTGAATGAAATAACTGTTTATGAGGGTGAGATTACGCATTATATCGATAAGCTAAAAGTTAGCAAGGCTCCAGGCCCTGACGCGCTTTATCCTAGACATTTGAAAGATTTGAAAGACGTTATCGTAGGCCTCTTAAAGAAGATTTTTAATAAGTCACTGGAAGCGGGGATTATTCCTGAAGACTTCAAATTGGCTAACGTTACGCCCATTTTTAAAAAAGGCGACCGCACAGTAGCTAGCAATTATAGGCCTCTTAGCTTAACGTCAATTGTCGGTAAACTTTTGGAATCCGTAGTTAGGGATCGTATCATCGATCACTTAGAAAGTCGCGATTTGATTAATAGTAGTCATCAAGAGCGTAACTAGCTTCCAAAAAGTTTGGGGGGGGGGGGGGGGGGGGGGCAACTATAATGATGAAAAATCCTGCGATGAATTTCTGTGCTGCTATCCTGTAGGTAGTGTGTTTGCGACCAAAATGATGCTCTTAAAATACTATGATTTAGAGCAGTGGTCGGCAAACTATGACAAGCTGAAAAATTATGGTGACCCACCACAAAAAAAATATATATATTTAAATATAATAAGACTGATAAACTGTTGGAAAAAACTGTTCTAGAAACACACATGTCACGTTCTTGAATAGTTCTGTAATAATGATTTTTGTTAAATTGTTATACATAATGAACACGTTTACTGCCATTTGGCAACACAGACTTCCTGTAACGCTAGAGTTGCCGATTGTTCCCTGGAGCCAGTTACCGGTTTGACGCCGCAAGTGAAGGTGTGTATTAAAGTATATTTTTTATGGCATTTTCTACCGTGTGAAAGCAAACAAAGTGTGTTTACACGTGATTCATATGGTTTTAAAGAATAGTATTTAATGTTTCATAGCCACATGTGGCATTGCGAAGATTCATTCTTTGTTGCAGCGCCATGTGAATCGCATTTTTCAATCAATAAAAAATATCTTGCTTAGCGTTCAAGTAAAAAGATTACAGCTAATTTGATGTTTTGGTGTTTGGTACCTTTAGGATGTTGCGTAATATTTTACAATTATAGTTATAACTTATAAGTTCTATAATACATTATATTTCTAATAATTTGTAAGTATATATAGGCATATTGCCTCAATATCTTCATATTTATTAAATAGGCAAATAAGGATTTTGTGGCTTTGCAGATTAAAACCCAACCCATGTCTGAGCCAAAATAAAAAAAGAACACTGTTTTAACCGGTCTGGGAGAAAGACTATGGATGCGTTCAGCACAACGACCGTGTTCAATGCAATCTTTGTTCAGAAATTATTACCGCTCGCTCTTACAATATTGAACGTCATTATTCATCAAAACACGAAGCCTCTCTGTCTAAAATGGGATCGGAAGAAAAAATGGAATACATTAAAAAATGTGTACAGAATGCCAGCAAGCAGAAAGGAAGTATTCTTAAGTTCTGTAGTTCAAACGAGATCTCAACACAAGCTAGTTTTGTTGCATCACTTGGGCTAGCCAGATATGGTAAACCTTTTACTTGAAGGAAATTTTCCTTGACTATTCAGAAGAATTGTTCGCTGATTTTCATAACAAAAAGCAAATTCTAAGTAGAATAAAAGAAATGCCGTTACCTGCTAGGACCGTTCAGCGTCGTGTCGATGATATGTCTAAGGACGTTAATGAGCAGATTAAGACTGATTTACTTTCGAGTGATGCTATTAGCTTAGCTAAATGCAAAAAACTTCTTTTTTCTACGTGAAGGTCAAAATATGATGATAAAAACCCACTCCAATAGACAGAGTTTATTTCCACAACAGTTTCGATGCCCACTGGCATCCTCTTCGGGTGGATACAGAAAAACGAATGGACCAAAAACAAGAGGGAAAACAGTCCAGGGACCATTAAGAAATTCGCACCAAATTTATTATTACATTGATTACACTAGGCAACAAAGATTTTGTTACAGAAGACCAAATAGGTGCTCCTAGCTAATTTCGGTATGCTGATTTCAAATCTATAATTAGATTTTTTCTATCACGTCTAGATTTTGTGTAAAATGCAAATCACTTTTAGTAAAATTTTCTACCACGTCCAGATTTTGGTTTTAATCGGCTTAATGCCAGTAATATGAAACTTGCTTTTCAAGGTTAAAGCAATTTTTTTTGCCAACTATATACAAATTCGAACAATTTTGATAAATAAAATTTATCCCGAGTTGGCAACACTGAGTCAAGAGCATAGTAACGGGCAACGGCCCAACGGTCAATCGCTACGTGACAGTCAAGCAGAACGGTTGTTGAAGCTCTCTGCTGATGAGCAAGTGACAGGTTGTGGTGACTTGTGTGTTTTTATAGCATTTGTTTTGTACTACGGTGTATATTTCTTTTTATTTTGCACATCGTAATAATTACTTTCTACGTTTTTTCAGATATTGTATGGTAATTCAAAATGGCATCAAATAGACGTGCTTGTGTAAATCACCCAGACAACTTCTGCTTTGTCTGTGGACAATATACACCTAAGCCACAACGTAGAAACATAACAACAAAGATTAAACTTGCCTACAAGTGTTATTTTGACTAAGTTAGGAGACCAACAGAGGGACTGGGCACCACATATTTGCTGTGCACAGTGCAATGCAATGTTAATAGCTTGGATGAATGGTAAAAGAAAAGCTATGCCGTTCTCAGTCCCCATGGTTTGGCGTGAGCCGAAAAATCACTTCAATGATTGTTATTTTTGTTTGACAAAGATTGCTGGTTTCACAAAGAAAAACAAATCAAAGATCACGTACCCAAACTGCGAATCAGCAATGAAACCAGTACCACATGATGAAACAAATCCACCACCAGTTCCACCAGCAACGATAACAGACAGCAGTTCATCTGAAGATTCTGCTAGTGATATAGAAACAGGGAAAGATGGCATATATGTTCCAGATGCAAATATTTCCCCACATTTGTTAAGTCAAGCGGAGTTAAATGACTTAGTGCGCGATTTGGAATTACCAAAAGAAAAGGCAGAGTTGCTTGGTTCAAGACTTCAAGAATTTAATCTTCTCCAACCAAACACCAAAGTTTCCCATTTCCGCCATCGCCATTTGCAGTTTTCATCATTTTACTTACAGGAAGAAAACGTTTGTTTCTGCCACGATATCAGTGGTCTGATGCAAGGGATTGGCTGTCGCTATGATCCAAAAGAATGGAGACTGTTCATTGACTCTAGTAAAGCTAGCCTTAAAGCTGTATTACTGCACAACGGCAATGAAAAACCTTCAATACCTGTAGCACATGCCACTGGCCTTAATGAGACTTATGAATCGATGAAACTGCTGCTAAGACTCATCAAATATAAGGACCACACATGGAATATTTGTGGCGACCTTAAAGTTGTATCATTACTTCTTGGGTTACAGTTGGGCTACACAAAGCATATGTGCTTTTTGTGTCTATGGAACAGCAGAGATGACAAGAACCACTACAAAAAACATGATTGGCCATCTAGAACTGAACATCATGTTGGTAAATACAATGTGAAACACCCAGCACTTATTGACCCTCAGAAAGTACATCTTCCACCACTTCACATTAAACTTGGCCTTATGAAAAATTTCGTGAAGGGTATGGATCATCAAGGTAGTGGTTTCCAATATTTAAAGGATAAATTCAAAGGAATATTGACAGATGCTAAGCTAGAAGCTGGAGTTTTCACTGGACCACAGATCCGCAGTGTCATCCACGACTCATCGTTTCCATCTAACCTAAATGAGAATGAACTAGGAGCATGGACATCTTTCGTTGAAGTTGTCAAAAATTTTCTTGGAAACCACAAAGCTGAAAACCACCGTAAACTCGTAGAAAACATGCTTAAATCTTATGAAATAATGGGATGCAGAATGTCTTTGAAAATTCATTTTTTACATTCTCATCTTGACTTCTTCCCGGCCAACCTTGGGGCTGTAAGTGACGAGCATGGTGAGTGCTTCCACCAACAGATCTCAGTTATGGAAAACAGATACCAAGGTAATTTCAACCCAAATATGATGGGAGATTATTGTTGGTTCCTGCAGAAGGAGAGCTCGTCATCCTACAAGCGACAAAGGAAGAGGACACACCAAAGTTTCACTTAAGAACAGGAATTTGCCTTTCAGTAGTAACAACAAAATACTAACGCGCTTTGGGTGGATGGTTGGGCGCAGGGGTGGTAACTCCGCCAGCGGAATTCCGCTGTCTGTCTTAAGCCAGAATAAAGGAGGAAAGACATCCCTGTTCACTAATTATTTAAGTATGCTTAACATAAAACGTGGCACGGAAAAGTAGCTTAGACGGCTTTCGTAATAGAAGCGGGTGAGAAAAAAAATGAAAAATAGGGGTTTTCGGTTACACAAAATCTGGACGTGATAGAGAAATTTTGATATCAGATCTGAAATCAGCATCAGCGCTTTAGTAGGAATCAGTAGTTCACGTGTCTGTAACAAAAAAAAAGTTGAAATTTGTTGCCTAGTGTTATTATTGTTGTTGTTTATTATACAGAAATTATAAATCGAAAAGCGAATGAAAAAGGCGAGGAAACAAACCAGAGACCATTAAGAAATTTGCACCTAGGTTAGATCCTGTTCTCTCGACAGCGGAAGGGCATTTTATTACAGGGTCCCGCTTATAAGCACATTCGCACAAATTAAAACTATCTTCTTGTTTTATACATACAGATTCTATTATTTTGACATAATTACTGCATTTATTATTCCATTTACATTTTTTTAGCATTTATTACACTGGTATGCATCAATTTCGCTGTCAAGGGTTTTGTAAGTGATTCTTATAGTTTTTCCTGCTGATTTCGAATCTGCAATCCGTTTTTCTCAATCAGCTCAGGTTATCCGGCTATGGCCTCATAAGTAAAATAGAATTTTTCGTGATTTTGTCAAAGCGGAATTGGAACAGTAACATCTATCATCACTTGTTTCATTTGTATAACATCTTTTTTTACTTTTCAGGCATATAGATAAAACATTTCATAATGAATAGAGCGTGTAAAAATGATCCCAATAGATTCTGCTACATATGTGGGACGGTTACCATGCCAAATAACCAGTCCCAAATCACTAAATTTGTGAAGATAGAGCATACTTTGGAATTAAGCTAGGGGACCAGGACAAAAATTTCGCCCCTCATATGTGCTGCAAGACGTGCATTGAAAATTTGAGATGGAGCAAAGGCAGAGCGAAATCTTTGCCTTTTGGAATTCCCATGATTTGGAGAGAAGGAAAGGATCACGTGACAGATTGCTATTTCTGCATGACAAACCTCCAAGGTGGGCTTATAAATTTATTTTTCTTAAATATTTTGAAATCCTCGTATGAAACTTGACATAATATTCACCATATATAGCATAATATTCACCATAATGGTAATCATACATTTACATATACATATTGTTATAGAAAATACATTTACACATACATATTGTTTACAAGTTACATTTACATATACAATGATTGTATATTTTCTTTCTTTTTCATTCATATTGTCCCCGAAGGGACAATATGAATGAAAAAGAAAGAAAATATACAGACTCCATCGACCTATTTCATATCTTACAGACCGCAGCCTTCCCTCACGAGCCGCCACTGTCTGAATGCTTCTTCTATTTCATATGCAAGTTTTATATCCATGTTTCTGTGTTTATATTTTCAGGAGTTAACAAGAAGAATAAACACATTGTTGTATACTCTGACATTCCTTCTGCTATGAGACCTGTACCCCATGGTCCTGGAATTCCAATACCCGACCCACCTCAAACCCTGGACTTCGATGATTCTGATGAATCAATGACCAATGACCAGTCCCAGTCGTATATACCTCAAAATACCGCTTCAAATGAGCCGAGGCCTCTCAACCAGGCCAAACTTAATGATTTACCAGGGATTTAGGACTTTCCAAATTAGCTGCCGAGATCTTGGGCTCACGACTTCGAGAGGACAACTTGCTGGCTCCGGGAACATCATTCTCCTGGTATAGGAAACGAGAGGAAGAATTCCGCAAGTTTTTTGCAGTGCACGAAAATACCTCTTCCTTAGTGTACTGCTGCAATGTTGAGGGGCTAATCGAATCCTTGGGCCTGCCATATAACGCATCAGATCAGATGGAGGCTATTTATAGACTCGTCTAAACGAAGTTTGAAAGCAGTACTTCTCAACATTGGGAATAGGGTTGCATCAGTCCCTGTAGCACATTCCGTACAACTTACTGAGAGCTACGATAACATGAAAATTTTACTGGATGCTCTCGTATACGACCAACATAACTGGAGGATCTGTGGAGATTTGAAGGTAATACTAATATCATAAGTAAACTATTGCTATTGACTATGTTGTTTTTCCAAAGGTTATTTGAGAGCGTATAAGAACACTTAACTTCCCCACAGAAGTGATACAGTCCAATGCATAGATTTTTTTTCTGATAGAACAAATTCTCTAGATTCTTTAAATATTTTCATTTTTTTCAGATTGTGGCATTTGTATTGGGAATGCAAGGGGGATACACGAAATACCCATGTTTCCTCTGCAAATGGGATAGCCGAGCGGATGAGAAGCACTATGCACAGCGTGAATGGGCATCCAGAGAGAATTTTGAACCTGGGTCGCATAATGTCGTTTCAGTGCCCTTGTAACACCAACAAAAATTTTGCTCCCACCACTTCATATTAAGCTGGGCTTGAAAAATTTCATCAAATCAATGAATAAGGAGGGTTCAGCATTCCGATATCTCGAGAGTAAATTTCCTCATATATCTGATGCTAAACTAAATGCTGGGGTTTTTGATGGTCCTCAAATTCGAACTTTGATCAAGGATACTCAGTTCGAAAACGCAATGACTCCAACTGAAAAGAATGCCTGGCAGGCATTCAAATCAGTTGTCACTGATTTTCTTGGCAAGCGTAGAAGTCCAGAATACGAGTCCGTTGTCGAAAACTTGATGGAAGCTTTTAAAGCTCATGGGTCGCGCATGTCCATAAAAATGCATTTTTTGTGGTCCCACTTGGACTATTTTCCTGAAAATTGCGGGGATTATAGTGAGGAACAGGGTGAACGATTTCACCAAGATATCAAAATAATGGAAGAGGTACCAGGGAAACTGGGATATCAATATGCTGGCGGACTATTGCTGGTGTTTGAAGCGAGACGTGCCCGAAGAAAAACACAGACGGAAAGCCAAAAAACTTCATTCCTTCCTCAATAAACTTTTTTCCATATTCATTGTATGAATAAAAGTATTTATTCACACAATGTTTTCATTTTTCACGAGTGTTCTTATAATATTACTCGTATCTACAGTGTTTAAGCTAAAAAAATCAATAAATTTGGGGATAAAATTGGACTTATAATAAATGGCCAATAGAGAAAAAACCTGACCTGATTGAGGAAAACCAGTGTCATTTTCGAATTCAGCATGGTCGAATTATATGAGTTGAAAAAATCCTCACAGCAGACAAAAAAATTTCATATGCATACCAGTGTTATTACCTTTACACTAATTATTATAAAATTTTATTACATTTATTTTATTACCTTTATTATTACATTTACTACACTTATATTTATTTCCACATTTATTACTTGCATTATTACATTTACGTTTATTATTCCATTTACATTTTACCGAGAAAAAAAAAACCGAATGAACCAAAAGCGAGTAAGAAAACAATCCAGACACCTTTAAGAAATTCACACTTAGGTTAGAACCCGTTCACCCGACTCCGTAAGCGATTTTTTGACCAAGAATCTCATTAAAGGGTCCAACTTATAAGTACCTTCGTACAAATTGAAATTATCTTCTTGTTCTATACATACAGATTCTATTATTTTTATTTTGACATAATTATTACATTTATAAAGTACCTTACTTGATTCCCAATCTATAGCATGATTATTTTGGCTGGCGTGATAAAAAAATGGCATTATTAGTATTACAACTTCTGAAGGCATATTTGTGTTCTTTAATACAGGCTTCAATATTTCTTCCAGTTTCTCCTACGTATACTAAATCACAACTTTTACAGGGAATGCTATACACACAGGCTTGTTCCTGTTTTGCAACATTATTCCTAACCAATTTTCTTTTCACGGTAGACGAATATTTGAACGCCAAAGCAAACTTAAAATCTTTCGTCAACGGCTTTACTCTTTCTAAGCCGGCAATGTAAGGCAAACTCGCATTGTTTTTGGTTAACTGAAGGTTCCCGAGGGGCATAAAAAGATTTTCTGGCTTTAAAATACGCCTTTCTGATAAACCACTCAGGATATTTTAAATCCTTAAAAATGTTCCAAATCTTTGAATTTTCCGGGTCCAGCAAATGTGGGCTACAAATCCTGAGTGCTCTTAGAAACATGGAAGAAATAATTGAGCTTTTAACCCCTTCATCATATGAAAAATAATGAATGTACGAATTACAATGAGTAGGTTTTCTATAGACCGTGAAATTGGGCTCTCCGATTTCGTTAATGACCAAAACATCTAAAAAAGGTAATTGTTTGTCGTTCTCCCATTCATATTTAAATTTAATAGAGGGAACAAGATTATTTAATGACAAAGTGTCAAAGTTGTTCCAGTGGTCAGGCCAAAATGAGAAAATATCATCTACATAACGAAACCAAATTAGATTCGTGGGACATATTGTTTGCAACAATTCCGACTCATAATATTCCATGTATAATGTACTCAGTATTGGGGATAAAGGGAATCCCATTCCCATATCAAAACGTTGCAAATAAAATTCTTCACCGAAGGAGAAGGCATTATTGGTGACACAGTTTTTTATCAGTTCTAAAAATACAGGTACGAATTTCTTAATGGTCCCTGGACTGTTTTCCTTCTTGTTTTTGGTTTATTCGTTTTTCTGTATCCACCCGAAGAGGATGCCAGAGGGCATCGAAACTGTTGTGGAAATAAACTCTGTCTATTAGAGTGGGTTTTTATCATCATATTAGCTTAGCTGTTGACGAAAGTACCGATATAAATAATATTGCTAGGCTGGCAATAGTTGTTCGCTATGCAGCAATAAATTCTCCTACTGCTCATGAAGAGCTATGTGCACTTTCACCGATGTTAGGCACTAGGAAAGGTGTTGACATCTTGAACACAGTCCTAGAATTCTTTAAGTTTGAAAATGGAAATGGCCTAGATTTGAAGAAAAAAATATTTTCAGTGACAACAGATCTATGGTGCACAAGCTATGTTCGGAAAAAACGCTGGATTTGTCAAGCTATTAGAAGAAGTAGGAAGACCTATACTTTCATTTCACTGCATTATTCATGAAGAAAATTTGTGCGCAAAAGCATCCTCGAAACAGTTAAATGATGTAATGAGTGTTGTAGTTAAGATTAACATAATTGTCGGACATTCATCCTTGACTCCAGAAAGTTTCAAAATTTTTTAGAGGAAATAGAATGTGAATATAAGGATTTATTGATGCATGCTGAAGTTCGCTGGTTAAGCAGAGGGAAAGTTCTGAATAGATTTTTGGCCTGCATCGATGCTATAGAAATCTTTCTAAATGAAATTGACAAGAGTTTCCCTCAGCTTAAGGGCAGAGATTGGATTTTAAAATTAAGGGTCTTAACAAATATTACAAATCATTTCAATAATTTTAATTTACGACTCCAAGGTAAAGAACATACTATCCTTAAAATTTACGAGGAATGGCAAAGTTTTTGTTTAAAGATTGCTGTATTTCGTGATGACATACATGAAAGGACATTCAAATACTTTCCTTCACTGAATGCGCACGAAGAAATTAATGATGCCAATTTGAATATGCTTGTAAGCTACATTCATGCCATTAAAATGGAGTTAGAATCAAGATTTAAAAATCTTAAGGCCTACGGTCCAATGTTTTGCTTTATCATAAAGCCAGATGAAATACATGAGAATTTGCTGGAATTAAAATATTTCAACTTCCTTGGAACTGAAGATATGAAGATGGAGCTGATTGACCTTAGAAGTTCGTCTTTATGGACAGATAAATTCAAAAACTTAAGAACTAGCCTTGAGAAAACTGAAGAAAATCATCTACATATGATATCTACATGTTGGGCATCTCATCTCTTCCGTCCAAGTTTTCTTCTCTTAAGAAAATAACTTTTGCTATTCTTTCAGCATTTGGATCGAGTTATACACGTGAGCAGATATTTTCACAAATGAAATTCATAATAAATTCATCACGGAACAGAATCATTGCAGAAAACTGAACTTCATGGGTCTTACTAAAAACATCCAACTATTCCCCAAACATTTCGAAGCTTTCAAAGAAAATGAAGCAGTACCATAAAAGCCACTGATTTAGTCAGTTCAGTTCAGTTCAGTTCAGTTCAGTTCAGTTTTTACATTGATTTTTTTATTTTATTAAAGGTTTGTTTAAGTTTATTTGTCTTTAATCGATATACCTATAAAAAACACCTTATAACTTTTAAGAAAATATAAAAATAAGTAGTAAAACAATTTTGAGCACCGACCCATTACACTGGGCAACACGTATTTTATTGAATGATATCTGACACTTGATTCTAGGTAATTTGGGTGCGCTGAATACGAATTTCAACTCGGTTTGGCTCTATCAGGTCCTGATTCTTGTCGACAGCCTATGTGCCATTTTCCAGATTTTTCAAATTAGGACTAAAAAATTAAGTCATGTGTTAAATTTTTTTTTCAAGTTTCATGAATACAAGCAGTTCAAACTACAGTAAAATTACATTATAACGATAGAAATGACTTAAAATAAAAAAACAAACAGATATGAAGCTTTCACTGTGGCAAAAATTTTCTTTTGTAAGACTTTCTAGCGTATTTGCTTGTTGATGGCAGGTCTCTTTTCAAGCACCAGCAGTAATCAGCCATCATGTGGGAATCCCAGCGGCCTTGGTACCGTTCCTCCATAATTTTGATATCTTGGTGGAATCTCTCCCCTTGTTCGTCACTTACATCACCTAAATTACTTGGAAATTGGTCAAGATGGCTATTCAAAAAATGCATTTTTATGCTCATATTGCAAACCTAACTCTTTGTAGTCCCTTCAAAGTTTTTTTACGATTTCTTCGTAGTTATCTGCCCTATAATTGCCTAAAAAGTTTTCTATCAAGTCCACGAATGAGAACCAGCCATTTTTTTCGCGTTCATTCATGACATTAGGAAAATTGCTGTCTTTAATCATTGTTCTTATTTGTGGACCGTCGAAAATTCCCGCCTTGATTTTTTCATAACTTAAACTTGGAAATTTTGAAGTTATGTATTTGAAACACTCGCCGTTCGTATCTAAAGCTTTTACATATTGTTTAATGAGGCCTAGTTTTATATGCAGAGGAGGAAATATGATTTTATCTCTGCTCACTAAAGGTGGATTAATTACGTTTTTTTCTCCGACAGTAAGTGATGTTCGTGCTGGCCAGATTTGTTTGAAATAATGTTCTTCCTTGGCTCTGCTGTCCCATAAGCAAAGGAAGCAGGGATATTTAGTATACCCTCCTTGTTGTCCTAGCAAAAAATTAACCATTTTTAAGTCAACACATATGATCCACTCGTGCTCCCTATATTTGATAAGATTTAAAACCTTTTCTATATGTTCATACTTTTCTTTTAATTTTGTTGAGTGCCCAATCGGTATCGAGCCGTATAGATTGCCATTATGCAAAACACACACTTAAGACTTCTTTTCGAACTGTCTAAAAACAAGCGCCAATCATTTGCATCGTAAGACTCAACCCCCATCTTCTTTAACAAACCAACTATGTCGCAGCAATATACTAAACTATCCTCTGTTCTAAAATATTTAACAAGTTCTTCTTCTCTTTTTCTGTAAAATGAAATGTATGTGTTTGAAGTAAGCAAGTTTTTCTCTAAGTCTTGAAGCTAAAATTTCCGCAGCCTTTTTTGGCAAATTTAGATCCCTTACAAGATCATTCAACTCGGCCTGGTTAAACTTTTGCGGATCGTTTTGACTTTCAAATACGCTGGGGTCAAAATCGGTGTCTGACTCCTCAAAGTGCATAACAATATTTTCAGGAACATCTTCAACTAATTCTTGAGTTGGCAGACCCTTAAATTTTGGAATGGGGATCTCATTTGAATGTAGCACAGGTCGTATCGCGGTGTCGAAATTTGGGTACTCGATACAATGTTTATTTTTCTTAGTGAAGCCCGAAGTCTTGACAAAGCAAAGGTAGCAATCGGTCTCGTGGTTAGTAGGCTCTCGCCACACCTGATATGGAAAAAAAATTGTAAAGCGTTAACAAAAGCGACGAAAGACTTGTTTTTATGAATTTTATCAAAAGTTATCACCCAAACATTTAACATTTCTATGTGTTTCAACCTTATGCAATATTTGAGATTCTTTAAACATTTTCTGTAAATTTTTGTTTATGTACCTAAGTTACAATTACATTTAGGTAAGTTACAGTATACTAGTGATTAAATTACGTAGTTTTATGAAATCATAAACTTACCATCGGAACTCCAAAAGGTATTTTTGAATCCGAACCCTTCGTCCAATGTCGCAGTCTTTCAATGCATATAGTGCAGGCTTTATGTGGAGCCCACGATTTATCTTGGTCCCCCAGTTTTATGCCAAAATAAGCTAAGTAAGCTCTTTTTACGAAGTCAGTTATATTTGCTCGTTGATGTGGAAGTGTAAAATTTCCACATATATAACAGAAGGAATCAGGGTTGTTTTTGCATTTGAACTTTCTAGTGCTTGATGACATATTGCTTGATTGTTCTGCCAATTTGTAAAGGTATTTAAAGCCCTTAATTCATATAAATTTAAGAAAATCTGAAATATAAACACAAAAATTAATTTAAATAGGTACTTATTATGAAATAGGTACTTACAATCTATGAAATTAAACTAGAAACACGGATGAGTAGGTACAATATAAATTACGTCTAATTAAATCAACTATATTAAATCACGATGACAAAATTACTCACTAAATCATATGCCAATTCAAAATTATGTTAATGCCCAAACTTAATTAACTAACTCAACTGACTGACTGACTGACTGATTGAATTGACTGATTAACTCTGGAAACGAGTCGCTTTTATATATTTTAGTTGTCCCTCTAGAATACTCTACAGAGAACAGGAACGCTCGAGAAAATTTTAGAATTCTATGATATTTTTAGCTTAATTTACTAATATTAAAATGGGTTAAAAATGACAAAATTAAAAATATTTTTAGGGTGTTACATATAAAAATATACATAATACAACAATACCATAACAATAGGTACAAATACCTAGATAAAAACCTAGTTGCATAATGTGTAACTGCAAAAAGACTTAGCGAGTATTGAGAAAAAAACCTTTTTATGAATACGACGAAAGAGGAGGGGTGTTGAGCAAAATCAGGACCTGATAGAGCAAAACCGAGTAAAAATTCGTGCTCAGCGCACCCAAATTACCTAGAACTAACTGTCAAATCTAATTCAATAGACAAAAAGTTGAAATTTGTTCCCCAGTGTTATACAAGCGATATAAGACATAAGTGACCCATTATTAAAAAAGTTCACCGACCACTGATTTAGAGAGTGATCTATATTTATGATAGTAATAGGAAAATCAAAGAAGCATTTTCACACAACTACCTTATGTATATCAAGTATATACTTAACATTAAAAGAAAACAATATATGGAATAATTAAAGTAAAAAACAACGATGTCTCATTAAAGTATCTATCACTGCAGTATTAGTACTGAATCAGTAATACTTTCCAGCATACTAATAGGACTAATATAATTAAAGATTTACTCATCATAGATTATTTCAAGAACTAAATATTTTCCTTCAAGTAAGCTAACTTAAATCAACAGTTAGGGGGGACGAAACCTATATTATCCCCCTCAGTTCAAAAGTTGGGGGGACATGTCCCCCCCGTTAGAATTGTATAACGAAATAGTGCGCGAATACGATAGGCATATAGCGGCTGACGTTATTTATTTAGACTTTAAAAAAGCGTTCGATACAGTTCCGCATAGAAGATTAATTGCGAAGGTTAAAGCGCACGGTATACGCGGTCAGGTAGCTAACTGGTTAGAGCATGGGTCGGGGAACTTTTTTGGGTATTACCCAAAAATCTATTTGAGTAAAATGAAATTACCCCCAGACTTCAAAGTAAACAAAAACAAGCCAATTGCTCTTAAAATTGTTGCATATGGTATACCAAAAATTCAAATTAAAAAAATGTTTATTGGATCCATTATTATGGAGAAATAAGAAAAAGCCACACATGCTGCCATAAGAATAGCACAAACAAAATTAGTAAAAAGGATTGAAGAACTGAAGAATTTCATTCAAAACATCTCCACTTCAGGTTTTGGAAAAATGATGCCGTTTCATTTTTGATACATCAAAATCAGGACGTAAATTCGTAATATTCTAAAATTTAGAATAACGCCACATTTATGTAACAAAATAAAATAAAAATATACAAAAAAAAATCAGCACAAAGTGTCAAGCACTAAAAGCACCTCTTCGTTTCATGATACCATACACACGACTGAGGCTCTGAGGGAAGTGTCTCTCATACCGCACGCATTACCCCCAAAATTTTTAAATTTACTCCATTTGGGGTAATTTACCCCTGTTCCCCGACCACTGGGTTAGAGGAATGGCTTCGTGCTAGGAGACAGAGGGTCGTTGTTAATGGTAGTGAATCGGGGTGGTTAGATGTAGGTAGCGGTGTCCCTCAGGGTTCAGTGTTAGGCCCATTGCTATTCGTAATCTACATTAACGACATAGATGTAGGATTGACCAATAACTTGTCAAAAATTCTCGGACGATACTAAAATAGGTGGTAAAGTTCTTAACGTGGACGATAGAAATAGGCTCCAAGACGATGTAAATAGGATTATGGAGTGGGCGGATAAGTGGCAGATGCAATTTAACGTAGACAAATGTAAAATTTTGCATATATGTTCTCGTAACAATTACGACGTACACAATGGATGACACACAGTTAGCGAGCGTTGACGAGGAAGTAGATTTAGGGGTACACGTAGCTAAGGATTTAGAAGTTAGGAACCAGTGTCTGGAGTCTTGCGCAAAAGCTAATAGGATGTTAGGCTTCATAGCGCATAATTTCGAATTTAAATCGATTATTATATTGCCCCTTTACAAGTCCCTAGTCAGGCCTCATTTAGAATATGCCGTTCAGTTTTGGTGGCCGTATTTGCGTGAGGATATTGATAGGTTGGAAAGGGTTCAGCGTCGCGCCACGAAACTAATTCCGTCATTACGCAACAAGTCTTACGAAGATAGGATTAATAGGATTAAAGAGTTAGACTTGCATTCACTCGAAATTAGGAGATTAGGAGGGGGGGGAGCTTACTGAAGTTTTGAAAATCGTTAATAAAATTGATAACGTAAATTTTGACAAACTGTTCACTTTCGATAACAACAATACTCGTAATAACGGATTAAGTTGCGGGGCAGACGTTTCATTACTAACATCGCTAGAAACTTTTTTACGTTTAAAATAATTGATAAATGAAATAAATCTTCCCGCGTTAATGTGTTTAAAAACCGTTTAGATAGGCATTTAAAAAATATTAACGTTGTTTAGCTTCAGTCGATCTGTAAATCAGTTATGTTAGGCAAAAATACCACGAGACCTGTTACACCGGGAAACACCATGTGAAGACAAGAAAAATCAGAGGAAAAGTCATTCGTTAATTTTTCACATCGACTAAGAAGCTTTACAACACACTGAATTTGAGTCCACTGATGATTATTGAAGGTTGCTACAGTATGTCATAGTCCGAGGCGTATGCAACAACCGCAGTTTTTCGTTGAAAAAGTCGTTGTAGCATATAGAATGTGGAGTTCCATTGGGTGATAACGCCTCTTATAAGTTTTTCGGGTAAATTATGTTGCTTCCGGAGTTCCTTAAGTCTGTCAAAGGCTGGAGATGAATAATTAAAATGCAACAGATTGGGCGCGCAATTGCACATATCTTTAAAACAGACTTCTGGCTAAGAAGGGCTTCATCAACTGCAAGTGCTAAAGTATGATTCGCACAAGCAACATGAGTAATTTGGAGAACGCTAACAGCTTGAGTAATAAATATTACAGCCATTGTCCTGCACAACTGCATGCACACGATCGCTCTTTATTGACCATTCTTGCAATTAGAAGTCAATAAATGCAAAAAACTTCTTTTCTACGTGAAGGTCAAATTATGATAGTAAAAACCCACTCTGACACAGTTTATTTCCACAACAGTTTCGATGCCCACTGGCATCCTCTTCGGGTGGATACAGAAAAAGGATGCCAGTGGGCATCGAAACTGTTGTGGAAATAAATTCTGTCTGTCAGAGTGGGTTTTTATCATAATATAGAAGTCAATGCAGTTGCAAATTTTTCATGAGTATGGGAATCTGGCAGATTTTTGGTGGCTAAAACATGCTGCTTTTGCTCACATTTACTATTAATTCTATGTGCAGTCAAACTGATAAAGGTTTCAGTTTTTTATTGTGACGCCTAATAACCCAAATAAAACTAATATTCGGAATTCGGCCGAATAGTTTTGCACCAAACATTCGGTATATCCCTAAATACTCGTGTGTGTATATATAATGTTACACACAGACCATGCATGGAACAAGGAACTCTTCTGGGAAAAATAAATCCACTATAGTCTGAAATCTGAATAAATAAAGGTAAATGACAAATACTTTTTTTTATTTTTCGTGATGGAAGCCCAACGTGAGTAATGGGTCATGACCGGGTCATGATTTAATTTTCCCAGAAGAGTTCCTTGTTCCATGCGCAGTCTGTAACATAAAAGTTTCTCAGGTGATCATTCTGAGTTGTATCGTGTATATATAATTCAGAGCTGGGCACTTCCGCAAACACTTCCGCAAACCGCAAATTCCGCAATTGCGGAAGTATGTTTTTCGTTTGCGGATTTGGGTTTGCGGCAGTCATCGCAAATTAGTGAATTTGCGTTTGCGGATTTGCGTAAGTGATTTTGAGTTTGCGGATTTGCGATTGCAAGTCCGCAAACTCAAAATCACTTCCGCAAACGCGAATTCGCTAATTTGCGATGACTTTGCCGCAAACGCAAATCCGCAAACGAAAAACATCTTCCGCAATTGCGGAATTTGCGGTTTGCGGAAGTGCCCAGCTCTGATATATATATATATATATATATATATGTTAAACACAGACCGTGCATGGCACAAGGAACTCTTCTGGGAAAATTAAATCCACTATAGTCCGAATAAGTAATGGTAAATGACAAATACCATAGTTTTTTTCCTTTTTCATGATTTTAGCCCGACGTGGGCAACGGGTCTCTCGCAGAGAGATCCCATAAATATAGCTTCCCTCACCAGCTATCTGCAAAGCAGACAGGATCCAGCTTTGGGACGTGGATCTAGGGTTTAAAGCAAACCTAGATCGCTACACTCAGAACCTCTATATAAGTAAAAGACTCGTTGCATTCACGTCGTGTTGAATAAATCAAAGAAAAAGGGGGTAACTATTGTATTTTTAGCCAAAAAAACCAAAACTTAAACCTCAACCGGGACATTGAGCGTCCACTTTTCAAGGCACGAAACACGTCCGTTTAGTATACACAAACTCAGAATGGTTCCCTGAGAACATTATATGTTAAACACAGACCGTGCATGGCACAAGGAACTCTTCTGGGAAAATTAAATCCACTATAGTCCGAATAAGTAATGGTAAATGACAAATACCATAGTTTTTTTCCTTTTTCATGATTTTAGCCCGACGTGGGCAACGGGTCTCTCGCAAAGAGATCCCATAAATATAGCTTCCCTCACCAGCTATCTGCAAAGCAGACAGGATCCAGCTTTGGGACGTGGATCTAGGGTTTAAAGCAAACCTAGATCGCTACACTCAGAACCTCTATATAAGTAAAAGACTCGTTGCATTCACGTCGTGTTGAATAAATCAAAGAAAAAGGGGGTAACTATTGTATTTTTAGCCAAAATGTCCCGGTTGAGGTTTAAGTTTGGTTTTTTTGGCTAAAAATACAATAGTTACCCCCTTTTTCTTTGATTTATTCAACACGACGTGAATGCAACGAGTCTTTTACTTATATAGAGGTTCTGAGTGTAGCGATCTAGGTTTGCTTTAAACCCTAGATCCACGTCCCAAAGCTGGATCCTGTCTGCTTTGCAGATAGCTGGTGGGAAGCTATATTTATGGGATCTCTTTGCGAGAGACCCGTTGCCCACGTCGGGCTAAAATCATGAAAAAGGAAAAAAACTATGGTATTTGTCATTTACCATTACTTATTCGGACTATAGTGGATTTAATTTTCCCAGAAGAGTTCCTTGTGCCATGCACGGTCTGTGTTTAACATATAATGTTCTCAGGGAACCATTCTGAGTTTGTGTATATATATATATATATATATATACAGTATATATTAGGGTGAGCCACACACATTAGTAAAAAACTAAAATGCACAAATAAGAGCTCCTGGTGCATTTTCTCATTCCTTACACTGGTATGCATCAATTTTGCTGTCAAGGGTTTTGTAAGTGATTCTTATAGAGTTTTTCCTGCTGATTTCGAATCTGCAATCCGTTTTTCTAAATCAGCTCAGGTTATCCGGCTATGGCCTCATAAGTAAAATAGAATTTTTCGTGATTTTGTCAAAGCGGAATTGGAACAGTAACATCTATCATCACTTGTTTCACTTGTATAATATCTTTTTTTACTTTTCAGGCATATAGATAAAATATTTCATAATGAATAGAGCGTGTAAAAATGATCCCAATAGATTCTGCTACATATGTGGGACGGTTACCATGTCAAATAACCAGTCCCAAATCACTAAATTTGTGAAGACAATGTATAGAGCATACTTTGGAATTAAGCTAGGGGACCAGGACAAAAATTTCGCCCCTCATATGTGCTGCAAGACGTGCATTGAAAATTTGAGAAGATGGAGCAAAGGCAGAGCGAAATCTTTGCCTTTTGGAATTCCCATGATTTGGAGAGAAGGAAAGGATCACGTGACAGATTGCTATTTCTGCATGACAAACCTCCAAGGTGGGCTTATAAATTTATTTTTCTTAAATATTTTGAAATCCTCGTATGAAACTTGACATAATATTCACCATATATAGCATAATATTCACCATAATGGTAATCATACATTTACATATACATATTGTTATAGAAAATACATTTACACATACATATTGTTATACAAGTTACATTTACATATACAATGATTGTATATTTTCTTTCTTTTTCATTCATATTGTCCCCGAAGGGACAATATGAATGAAAAAGAAAGAAAATATACAGACTCCATCGACTTATTTCATATCTTACAGACCGCAGCCTTCCCTCACGAGCCGCCACTGTCTGAATGCTTCTTCTATTTCATATGCAAGTTTTATATCCATGTTTCTGTGTTTCTATTTTCAGGAGTTAACAAGAAGAATAAACACATTGTTGTATACCCTGACATTCCTTCTGCTATGAGACCTGTACCCCATGGTCCTGGAATTCCAATACCCGACCCACCTCAAACCCTGGACTTCGATGGTTCTGATGATGAATCAATGACCAATGCCAATGACCAGTCCCAGTCGTATATACCTCAAAATACCGCTTCAAATGAGCCGAGGCCTCTCAACCAGGCCAAACTTAATGATCTTACCAGGGATTTAGGACTTTCCAAATTAGCTGCCGAGATCTTGGGCTCACGACTTCGAGAGGACAACTTGCTGGCTCCGGGAACAACATTCTCCTGGTATAGGAAACGAGAGGAAGAATTCCGCAAGTTTTTTGCAGTGCACGAAAATACCTCTTCCTTAGTGTACTGCTGCAATGTTGAGGGGCTAATCGAATCCTTGGGCCTGCCATATAACGCATCAGAATGGAGGCTATTTATAGACTCGTCTAAACGAAGTTTGAAAGCATTACTTCTCAACATTGGGAATAGGGTTGCATCAGTCCCTGTAGCACATTCCGTACAACTTACTGAGAGCTACGATAACATGAAAATTTTACTGGATGCTCTCGTATACGACCAACATAACTGGAGGATCTGTGGAGATTTGAAGGTAATACTAATATCATAAGTAAACTATTGCTATTGACTATGTTGTTTTTCCAAAGGTTATTTGAGAGCGTATAAGAAAACTTAACTTCCCCACAGAAGTGATACAGGCCAATGCATAGATTTTTTTATCTGATAGAACAAATTCTCTAAATTCTTTAAATATTTTCATTTTTTTTCAGATTGTGGCATTTGTATTGGGAATGCAAGGGGGATACACGAAATACCCGTTTCCTCTGCAAATGGGATAGCCGAGCGGATGAGAAGCACTATGCGCAGCGTGAATGGGCATCCAGAGAGAATTTTGAACCTGGGTCGCATAATGTCGTTTCAGTGCCCCTTGTACCACCAACAAAAATTTTGCTCCCACCACTTCATATTAAGCTGGGCTTGATGAAAAATTTCATCAAATCAATGAATAAGGAGGGTTCAACATTCCGATATCTCGAGAGTAAATTTCCTCATATATCTGATGCTAAACTAAATGCTGGGGTTTTTGATGGTCCTCAAATTCGAACTTTGATCAAGGATACTCAGTTCGAAAACGCAATGACTCCAACTGAGAAGAATGCCTGGCAGGCATTTAAATCAGTTGTCACTGATTTTCTTGGCAAGGGTAGAAGTCCAGAATACGAGTCCGTTGTCGAAAACTTGATGGAAGCTTTCAAAGCTCATGGGTCGCGCATGTCCATAAAAATGCACTTTTTGTGGTCCCACTTGGACTATTTTCCTGAAAATTGCGGGGATTATAGTGAGGAACAGGGTGAACGAATTCACCAAGATATCCACCCAATGGAAGAGAGGTACCAGGGAAACTGGGATATCAATATGCTGGCGGACTATTGCTGGTGTTTGAAGCGAGACGTGCCCGAAGAAAAACACAGACGGAAAGCCAAAAAACTTCATTCCTTCCTCAATAAACTTTTTTCCATATTCATTGTATGAATAAAAGTATTTATTCACACAATGTTTTCATTTTTCACGAGTGTTCTTATAATATTACTCGTATCTACAGTGTTTAAGCTAAAAAAATCAATAAATTTGGGGATAAAATTGGACTTATAATAAATGGCCAATAGAGAAAAAACCTGACCTGATTGAGGAAAACCAATGTCATTTTCGAATTCAGCATGTTCGAATTATATAATATGAGTTGAAAAAACCCTCACAGCAGACAAAAAAATTTCATATGCATACCAGTGTTATATGAAAATAGACCTCAGACCACATTTTGAGCTAAATCCATTAATATTTAAGGGTGGCGCAAGTTTGAAAAAATTTGCCACCCCCCAAACTGTATAATGATACTAAGGCTTCGAGTTGCGCCACCTCTAAATATGCACGAATTGATCCAGTTTTTTATTTCCAACATCGATGGTGGTTCTGGAATATAGGCAAATGTCATGAGAAATATATTTTTCATTTTCATTTTTTTTGGACCACCTTAATATATACACATATATAACAATTGAACGTGCTAGAAGATAGGGAAGCAGATGTGGTATGTTTGGGCAGAGAGGGGGTTCAGACTCAGGCAATGTTCCTCTTAAGGTGTGCGCGCGCGCACACGCGTTGTGAAACCCGCGCACACAGCAAAATAAAATGCGCACAGGCTCAAGCGTATCATGAGTCACGACAGTAAATGAAGTAATTTCAAAAATTTCAGTTTAATGAATTCTATAAAGAAAAATTAAGAAACGGCTTGAAAGAAAATCATTTGGACTTGCTCATGCGAATTAAGTTACCTGAATGATGACGGATGTATTAATCTTCATAGAGTTTATTTGGAATGGGCAAATGCTAAAGATCGTAGGGAGAAATCATAATCATACTTAAATGAAAGGCACTTTCATTTAATGTTATTTTGCTTATATTTTATTTTATTGAATTTTTTTATTTTATTCCTATTTTGTGAATGGATAAAATTATGTATTAATCTTGATAGTCTATTTTAAATTGCTAAATGCTAAAAATTGTTTTGAGAAATGATAACTAATAGTAAATTTCAATTAGTTATTTTTATTTTATTTCTTTTCGTTGAATTTTATTTTACTATTTTTTATTTTATTCATATTTTTAGAATGGATAAGGTGTTTTCTTTTATAAGAATATATAATATCGTAAAGTTTTTTAATATCCATTTAATAGTACCGTAATGATCAAGCTATCACCTTATGGAAACTATTTATTAAGTATTTAATATTTATATATATTTCATTTTGAAGATAATAGCGCTCAGAAAAGTTTGCACAATTCTTCACCCTGAATCTAAATGTATGCACAACGAAAATTTCTTGCGCACACGGACTAAAAAAAAATTAGAGGGAGGCAGAGTTCATGAGGGTATATATCTTGCCCCTGGTCAAAAATAAGTACCGAGACATTCTGTCCAGCAATAATTACAGGCCTATTGCTGTCGCTTCCTGCTTCTCAAAACTACTAGAAAAACTCTTGTTACTCCGATTAAATGATTTCCTATGGCCATCTCCTGATCAGTTTGGCTTTAAAAGGTCCCACTCAACTGACCTGTGTATCTATGTACTTAACCCTTTCATACCCAAATTAAGTCGAAAAGTAAAAAAAGAAATTGGGATATAAAAATCGTTTAATTGGACCCAAAATAACTGAAAAATATATTTTACAAAGTTTTATTGTTCATAATTAATAAAATACGAAATGTGTTAAATTTCACACATTGGGAACTGGAAGGTCTAAAATTGCTTCCAAAGTTAACGATGAAAATTTCACACACTGGGCATTAAAGGGTTAAAGAAACAATATCTAAATACACTGACAGTAATTCAACCATTTATAGCTGTTTCCTTGATATAAGTAAGGCATATGATAGGGTGAACCACAATATTTTATTTGCAAAACTAGAAGACAGGAAGGTTCCCATGTACATTTTAAATTTATTGAAATTTTGGTATTCCCACCAATCTTTCACTGTTAGGTGGGGCAATGTACTATCCGAGTGTTTTGGCTCCTCTTGCGGGGTGAGACAAGGCTCCTTGCTCTCCCCTATGCTGTTTAATGTGTATATTGACGGATTAATTGCTTCACTTAATGAGGCAACAGTGGGATGTTGTATAGATAACACAAGGATAAATAACTTAGTTTATGCCGATGATATGGTGTTAATAAGTCCCCCTGTTAAAGGTCTGGATCGGCTACTAAACGTCTGCGAAGTGTATTCGCAGAAACATGATATTCTTTTTAATGTTACAAAAACTAAGGTTATGCAATTTCATCCTAAAAGTTGTAATCAGCCAGCTGATATAAGGTTTAAAATGAATGGTGAAGTAATTGAGGAAGTACAAGAGTTTAAGTACTTGGGTCAAACTATTACCAGCTCCTCGAGTGATGACTCGGATATAAGAAAATCTCGAAGCCTGTGTGCTAAAGCGAAAATGATCATAGGAACTTTCGTTTCTGTACAAGTGAAGCTAAAGACACACCCTTTCATACTTTCTGCAGTAATATATACAGTCAGCAACTCTGGGTGAATTATAAAAAAAGGTTCTGGCAGAACCCTAAATTTACTGTACAACGGGTCTTTTAGACTCTTACATAAATTGCCCCCCGAGATGCTCAGCTTCGCAAATGTTTGCTACCCGCAATGTCCCGAGGTTCCCGGAGGTAACAAGACGTGCTCAACACAGTCTAATGCAAAGAATTAAAAAATCAACCCGATTATCCAAGCTATCCATGAATCCTGCCATTTATCCTCTAAGCCAGTGTTTCCCAACCGGGGGCCATATGGCTCCCTGGGGGCCATGGCACATTTGAAGGGGGCCACAGGAAAATGTTATTTTGTAAAATAGAGTTAATCTGCATATTACCTACTGAAAATAATGCTTATGGGGGCCACAGGAAAAAATAAGGTTCCTAAGGGGGCCATGAGCCAAAACCGGTTGGGAACCACTGCTCTAAGCTATGGACTTCTTGGTACGAAAACGTCTGTCTGTAGCTCCACTTAACTTCGACAGTGCAGTATTATTTCTAATCAATTGTATATATTTCTATCCTTAGTATATGAACTGTCATTGTATTAATATTATTTGTCATATGGACTATAGTCTGCCAATAAACCTTTTCATTTGTTTCAGAGTATGAGAATTGTGGTGAATGGGTGGGTCTGTAGGGAGGTGATGTAGGCCCTCAATAGAATGAAAGGTGGTAGGAGTGGATGGGATCGCTGTAGAGCTCCTGAAAAAAAAGGCGGTGAATGTAGTGCGTCCGTTTAATGTGTGTATGGACAGAGGCGAGCTGCCTCAGGACTGGCAGAGTGCATGTATAAAAGCAGGGGGCACAAAAATGTGTGCTCGAATTATAGAGGATTTAGTCTATTGAATGTGCCAGGTAAGGTGTATGTGGTGTATGGGAGAGTGGTGATTGAAAGGGTGGTGGCATGCACGAAGCAACAGATTGAAGAGGAGCAAGTTTTTTTTTAGAAAAGGTAGAGGGTGTGTGGACCAGGTGTTTGGGTTGAAGATGTGTGAGAAATGCTAAGAGAAAGAAAGGGATTTGTATGTGGCGTTCATGGATCTTGAAAAAGCGTATGACAGGGTTGATAGAAAGGCGTTGTGGCAAGTGCTGCAGATGTATGCGGTGCATGGGTCGTTGTTGAATGCGGTGAAAAGTTTTTACCGAGAAAGTAGAGCATGTGTGCGTGTGGGAAGAGAGGATGAGTGGTTTCCGATGAAAGTGGGTCTACGGTAGGGTTGTGTGATGTCTCCATATTTGTTTAATGTGTTTGTAGACGGGGTGGTGAAAGAAACGAATGCAAGGGTTATGGGGAGGGGGGGGGGGGGTTCTTGGGAAGTAAATCAGTTGTATGCGGATGATACGGCTCTGGTGGCAGACTAGAGAGAAAAGGTACAGAGACTGGTAACCGAGTTCGAGAGGGTGTGTGAAAGAAGGAAGCTAAGAGTCAGTGGTGGGCAAGTAACGAAGCATTTGTAATCGATTACAGTAACTAAGTAGTTTCTCTAGTAACCTACCCCAAGTAGTTTCTCCAGTAATCTACTTGTAACTACTTTTCTGAACGACTACTTTTTACTTGTAATCGATTAAAAATTTATCAATAGTAACTACTTTTTACTTCATTACTTTTGTAAAAAAGCTTACAATTACTTTTTTATATTTCTTTTATTTTTTCCGGATCTCCCAAGGCTGTTTATTCTCCAATCCTATATTATTGATAATAATGGAGCAGTGTTGCCATATGTATTTTATTCCAGGAATTTTGGCCCAGAATCTACGAAATTTTTTCCGGTCAACGTCTGGCATTAGGCAGGCAAGTGGCAACACACTGTATAAACTTCAGTAATATCTGCAATATAGTGAATCACGAATGCATTAACTAACAGTTAAAATTTTAATCATATTACTAGAATGTCAGTGCTGCAAATTTGGGATCAATGAAAAAAAGCCACCCCCAGCCTTCTTTAATTAGCTTTATAAGGCTAACAAAAATATAACGACCTAACCTAACCAATCGTCAAGGACGTACAGTTGACCTAACGATTGGTTAGGTTAGGTCGTGATATTTTCGTTAGTTAGCCTTATAAAGCTAACTAAAGGAGGCTGGGGGTGGCTCTCTTTCATTGAGCCCAAATTAGTGTTACGTAAATAAAAATAGACATTGAAAAGCAATATACAGGGTGGTGCAAAAGTCTGGACCCATAGGCAATTTACTATATAAAAAATATCTTTCGATTTTTATAATAGTTTCTATAATTTAATTTTTGTTTATAATTTTACTAAATATTTTTCAGATTGTTACCCTAATACCCTATGGCAGACAAATTAACAATAGCAGAAAGAATAGAGCTTGTGCTTTTTTACGCAAAAGAAGGAGCCACCTCACGTTGTCGCAAATTTCCTTATGCCTCGATTATACGAAATACCATTACACTTATTGTAAATTCTGAACTAGAACGTTAAATTTAACATAATTTAGTCACTGGTGTATGGTTAATAAATTTCATTTCATAATAAACTTCTTGCAGGCCACACTTTTTTTTCCATATAAACCGCCTATGGGTCCAGACTTTTGCACCACCCTGTATAACGACTAATCCAGAGAAGTAATTTCTACTTTATACTTTGTTACTTTCAGACATCAGTAATTTTTACTTTTAATCGATTACTTATTTAAGCTACTAATTTTACTTCTACTTTATTACTATTTTCGGCAAGTAATTCTACTTTTACTCGATTACAAAATCTTAGTAATTTGCCCACCACTGCTAAGAGTAAATGTGAACAAGAGTAACCTTTGGTAAGAGTTAGGTTATGTAGTGCTGTAGAAGGGAGGTTCGTGAGCGACTGAATGTACTGTAAGTTTGTATGGTGAGGAAATGGAGAAAGTGGCATGTTTCAAGTACTTAGGAAGTTAGGAGTGGGTGTGGCGAGGAATAGTACTATGGAGGCGAGTGCGTGGTGAAGGAAGCTTTGGGTCAGCGGAGGCTGGACGTCTGGGAGGGTGGGTGAGAGAGAGGCGCTGGATAGAAAAAAGTGGTGTGATGTGGTATATTGGGGGGGGGGGGGGGGCGACAGGTTGGCAATGTGCCGCCTCAGGGTGTATGAAGCGGTCTGGGTAAACCGGGGAGTAGTCTGCGGGACTGGGCTGTGGATAATGTTGCCCTGAGGCAGTGCATTATCGTCATGACAGCTCATGAAGTTAATGCGAGCGATTGAGGCGCTTCCTGCCTGTTACTGACGCGACCTCACTGCGGTGGGAGAGGAATATGGGTATAAAAAAGTGCGCATGTCTATGTATATATACACGACAATACAATAGGAAAATATTTTAAAAATAGCACGAACAGCTTACGAAACCGAATTATGCAAGCACTGGGTAAAGAGCACACCAGCATCGGAGCATTTTGTTGACTAATGCCCAGTGTCAAGTTAATTTGGGATAGATCAACAGAACTACCGACAAATTATCTCGTGGGTGTTATGGGTATTAATGCATAATAAGCAAGGAACGAATATCAATATTTATTCTATCTATATTTTTCCCCATTTTTTCTCAAGAGCCGTCATGATATCATTTAGTGCCTGGCAATCTTCCAGCCTATCAGTAAATAAACACACACAATGTGTGTGTGTGTGTGATATATATAATGAAAATAACCACGAAGGAAAAAGGAAACAATGGTGCTCAAGCGCTTTCGTCTGACATCCTCGGAAACACTGAAATAAATAAGTTCGAAACTAAATATAGGTCACAAAAAAATTTAAAAAAAATAAAAAATTGTCGGAGCATAGAAATTTATAAGGAAAAACTACCCGAGTTTTAGCACTTTGCCCCTCTTGTCTAAATCCCTTCTGAACGAATTCAAAACGACAGGATCAAGCGAAAAAAGGCCCTGGCTAATGTTAAAATTATTTGAAAGTTGAATAATGGCAGACTCAAGAATATTTTTATTAACAATGTTACTCGAGTGAAACAAAATTGAAGCATTATTCCAATCAATACAGTGGGATAACTGACAAATGGACGAAAAGGGCACTGGACAACTGTCCCGTTCTAACGGAATATTGATGCTGTTTTACACACGCGTGCAAATTTTCACATAATGACCACCACGCGCTCCTTCAGCTTGCTGTTCCCTCTCTTGTCTCCGTGTGTCCGTGTTTTCTTCTACATTAATGAAGGAGCACGCAATTCGTATCCGACGAAAATTTCTTACTAATTGTATAGAAGAGCAGGTCCTTCCCAAGTCCCTCCTTCCGACGAAAATTTCTTACGAAGAGCAGGTCCTTCCCAAGTCCCTCCTTCCGACTCGCCTCAGACAAATTGACGACCATCCGTTCAACAGCTTCAGCAGATTAATTTTACAGAAACATATTAAAGTCACCAGACAAAATCAGTGGTCCGCCTTCAATAATTTACGAATTGCCAAACGTAATTTTGTGACCGTTATTCCCCAACTGTGGATCCAACCTTTGTTTGATGAAATTTACAACGAGTTGCGTAGAACTACTTCACTTCGTAACATTTTGGATCGCAAAATTAAAAGTCTCACTCGAAACAATCAGTGGAGTAAAAAAGCAAGCTCAAAATGCGTTTTGAACCTTTCTTCGAAAAACATTAGCGACGATGCAAAAAACGCCCTTGGATTTAGTATGTCATTTTTTGTTAGAAAACCTTCTGCTTTACAACTTTGTTATAGTCTTGCTCGTTTTGAAAACCAGTGTAATCTTCCTCAGTCTTTGGTTAACATAGTTAAATGCCTTGTCTATAGTGCTGCGAATAGTACTTACGAAGAAAACTTTCCTAAACGTTTTCGCAATACCCTCCTACAATTAAAAAAAAAGATGGTGAGCTCCAACATTACTAAAGCAGACAATGCTAACACCATAGTTATTATGGACAGACACAAAGTGGAATACATTAGAAAAATGAACGAGCTTCTCCACGACCCCGCCACATACAGAACACTTAGGAACAACCCGCTGGATGACGTCATCAAATCATTCAATAGTGGCTTAAAACGCATTTTCAAAGATCATAAAGACTTAATTCCGTTTTTCACGTCCACTTCGGCTTCTCTTCCCTACCTTTACAAGCTTATTAAAATCCACAAACCTGGCAACCCTATGCGCCCTATTATTAGCCATGTCGGTTTTATTACCTATAAACTCTCCAAATGTCTTGTCAAAGTCTTGTCCCCCATTCTCGGAACTATCTCTATTCACATGTAAAAAATTCCATGGATCTTAGTGAAAAAACCGAACATATGCATTGAAACCAACGATAGATTGATCAGTTTTGACGTTTGTTCATTATTTACAAAAGTGCCGATTGACGATATGCTTGACTTTCTCTCCAGAGAATTACTAAGTATGACCTGCCACTATCTGCATACATCGTTTTGGAGCTCTTTATCAAGAATGTAAATTCACTTTCAATAGCGAGTATTATCAACAGGTTTTTGGGATGGCCATGGGTAATCCTCTCCAATATTTATATGGAGTTTTTCGAAATTACTTACATTCCGAGAACCCTCGGAGTTGGCATCCCATGGTTGCGGTACGTCGATGATATTTTGCGTGCGTGACCTGGATGACTTCCTCCTTCAGTTAAAATAAGTCCCTTCCATTAAGTTTACTTTAGAAGCGGAACAAAACTCAATGCCATTTTTGGATGTGCGTGTACATAGGGAAACTCCCAGGTTTTAAGTTTAGTATTTATCGGAAAAAAAACAATTTGTCCTACGTACACTCTTACTCCTGCCATGACACCCCCATGAAGAAAGCCACGTTTTCTTCAATGTTTCTCCACCCTCTTAGGATCGCCCGTCCGGAATATATGGATGCCAAATTAGAAAAAAAAAAATCAACAATATTGGAAGTGATTTGTGTTACCCACCTGCTTTTTTGGAATCTTGTCTTAAGGCAAAACGAACTTTCTATCTAAATAATAACCCTCGCACTTTGTCCAACAATATTTAAGTACTTCCATTTTTCCCAGGCTTTTTAGACATTGTTAATGTACTTAAACTTTTAAATATTAATGTAGTATTTTCATATGACAATATTGTGAAAAATATCACAGTAAAAAATAACCCTACCAATAATTCAGGCAGTATCTATAAAATTGGTTGTAAACAATGTTATTCCTTTTACATTAAACAGACGGGAAAGGATTACCCATTTGCACACGCGTGTAAAATAGCATCAATATTCCGTTAGAACGGGACAGTTGTCCGTTTGTCAGAGTTACCCCACTGTATTGATTGGAATGATACTTCAATATTGTTTCACTCAAGCAACATTGTTAATAGAAATATTCTTGAGTCTGCCATTATTCAACTTACAAATAATTTTAACATTAGCCAGGGTCTATTTTTGCTTGATCCTGTTGTTTTGAATTCGTTCAGAACGGATTTACACAAGAGGGGCAGTGTTAAAACTATGTAGTTTTTCCTTATAAATTTATATGCTCCTCCGACAATTTTTATTTTTCTATTTCATTTATTTATTTATTGTGTGACCTATATGAGGGGTCCCGCGTCTTAAGATACCTAAGCGCCAAAATTAAAATTAGTCAAAAATCGCCTCCAAAGTTCAGCAATATTCTGGCAGTAGTATCTCTGTTATTAATTGAGCTAGAACGTTCATTTTTGGCTAAATTAGAGTTCTAAGTATGCTAATGAAGATGTTGAGTTTTTGGAATAGATTTTCATATTTTTATATATATATTATATTTATTTTTTTTATTATGCCGAACCTTGGGTGAACTTTTGGCTGGCGATAGAGATGAAAAAAGTAGTTCGCTTCCTAAGGTTTTCAACCATACTTCTAGTGTCTAAGGTCATTATAACCCAAACCACGCGATAGAGGAAGGGTGAAAATAGTGATATCCATCAAAAACACGTTTTCGCCTGTGGTAGGGCTTAGGTACCTTAAGACGCGCGACCCCTCATATAGTCTGGAACGTGTTATTTATTTCAGTGTTCCTGAGGATATTAGACGAAAGAGCTTGAGCACCATTCTGTGTTTCCTTTTTTCTTCGTGGTTATTTTTATGATAAATATTATTCACGTGTTACTTTCGTGAAATAATTTTCATATATATATTATATATATATATATATACACATTCAACTGCAAAGAACACGCAGTATAAATAACGTAAAGAACGACGCTTGTATAGGAGATATTCCGCGCAAGACGAGAGAGAGAGAACGAAACAAATGAAAAAATGAGGTAACCACCCGGGAATCGAACCCGGGATCTTCCGATTGCCGGTCAGATGTAGAAGAATTACGGCATTTGGAAGAGTGAGGCCCATAGTGTAATGGTATCGCATCTGACCGGCAATCGGAAGATCCCGGGTTCGATTCCCGGGTGGTTACCTCTTTTTTCATTTGTTTCGTTCTCTCTCTCTCGTCTTGCGCGGAATATCTCCTATACAAGCGTCGTTCTTTACGATATATATATATATAATATATATATATATATATATATATATATATATATATATATAAAATGTCCGTTCTCGTAAGCTAATAAGATAAAACAGAATTGAGAGAGAAAATAGCTTGAACTATAGATTACAAACAATACAATCAACTTTCCAATTAATCCAGTACAGGCTCAAATTGCATTCCATGTAGCCATTGACACATTTCGACTCATCTGCAGTTTTTCCTTTTTACTGCTCGATCGTTCGAGGTCTTGACTCAAACGAATTTTGAGACAAGTAGTAGTTAGTCAAGTGGGGTCAAGTGTCACGTAATACATACAAACTCGTCACGATCAATTCTGTTATACTGTATGTTGTTTCTCTATGAGAACGGACTTTTGTTACACCCTTTGTGTGTATATATATATATACACCGGGTGAGTCAAAAGTCCGGAAGCATAGGAAACTTTTATTGCAAAAAGACGCGTGTTACAAGTAATGTTATAAAATGTGCTCTGTATGTTCTCTCTATGTCTGGAAGTGAAAGAAGAACATCTTATAACATTAATTGTAACACGTCTTTTTGCAATAAAAGTTTCCTCTCCTTCCTATGTTTTCGGACTTTTGACTCACCCGGTGTGTATGTATGTATATATATATATATATATATATATATATATATATTAGTGGTGGACCGGATATCCGCATCATTTTTAACATCCGCACTTCTGACTGCGGATGTTATGCGGATATTACCTTTAATAAATTATGCAATTTACAATTAAATTAGCTTATAAGGCCCAGTCATGCACATTTCACGTACAGTATTAATTATTAATGAACAAACATACATATAAACCTCAAAATATAAATACGTGGTAACACAGAAAATTGAATGAAACTCGTTTCATTGAATTTTCTGTGGCTGAAACTCTTGAGAAAGTTATTATTTTTATCATAATGAAAACATTAATATTAATTCTTATGCATTGCCTGCCATAATAGTAATATCACGAAATTTGAAAAATTATGTTATATATTCATAATTCTACATTATATTGACAGATTAACTAAATATCGGCATTCGTGGATATCTAAATTAAAAATTCGCATATGTTGAAAAACTGACATCCGGTCCACCACTAATATATAATATATATATCCCACCGACGTTTCAATGAAGCTGAAGTGCGGATAATTCTTACGAAATTAATTTAGTCCCCGAGATGCTCATTACAGAATTTCGAATACTATACGATTAATACCACATGGACAGAGTTATTCATTATCCTATCACAAACACAAGAAAAAGGAAGGTGTAATAGTGCTATAAAAAGATTTTTACACCGTCCTATGACAGCTAATGGCAACTACGACTGGTTATATCTCCACTGACGTCACAAATATCTCGACTGACATGACAAACACGGAATGACGTCTGTGAAGACGTCTTAAAATATCATTTGCGGCTGATCTTAATTTATTTAAAAAATATATAAAAAATAATCTAGAAATACTTTTATTGTCGAAAAAGATATATTAGTCGCGATTTGGTCGGGCAAGTTAAATTTTTGGTCAGGCAAGATTGGCGAGTACCCGACTATTTAACGACGACAGAAAAAAAACCTTCGAGTCTTCAATTGAGTCCCAAACACTAACCGCATATGACGACACTAAGGTACGGTTAGGTCAAATTTGGTTGTTAGTTAGTTTTTTGGGGTACGAGTTAAGAAAGCTAAACTTATTCGCAACATCTCATTTTTAAGGTTTTATAAGGATCAGCGATCAGGAATAATAAGTTATACCAAAGTTTCTGCCATACTTCACTTACCATTAAGAATACAATTGACGCCGATCAACACCACCTCAGCTTTACTCCTAAACCTGAACTAATTAAGCCAATCATACTCCGTCAATAATGAGAGGTTAAGTTTATTATTATTATTTTTAATACATGTTGCACGAACGAATTTACCATTTCCTTATTTTACTTTAACCGAATTAATTTAATGAAATTAACTTAAATGGAGGAAAATTAAATCTCTTCCTGACTCAATATTCAATTCATAACTAATGGACTCGTTTCACTGGTTAGTTTTAGAACAGGGGTGTCCAACCTTTTTTCATGAAGGGCCATATTTCAATTAATGACCCACACCTAGGGTCAGTGTGCATATTTTAGATAAAATTTTATTGAAATAAAATATGACATTAGATAATGAATTTTCAGTATCCGCCAGCCGGCATGATACAAATCTTTGGCGGCCGGGACGTTGCACAATCCTGTTTTAGAACATGAAATGAACCATTCATTTCTTGAACAATATCTAAACACCAACAGATGCATATAAAACTACGCAGGTAACTAAAAATTTTCAACATTCAGATCTTAAGGAGCAGCCGGTACGTTGATGTTTGGTGTCCTTTGAACAATCTAACTGACTAGTTTAACCTTGGTTAACCTTGGTTTTGCTTCGCCCGAACTGTTCATTCTGACGAAGGTCAAGCTTGCCACTTCACTTTAAACCTACAGTTAACACGCCCAACCAGCAGCCCAGCTTCTTAACTAGGGTACCCATTTATCTACCAACCAATTTATTTGTGTGGAAAAATGAACAGCCTGGTTTTGCTGCGCCCCGCCTGCCGTCACCGGGTCTATATCCCGGGCCGATGGATTCGCAGTCAGCGACGCTAACCACTACACCGCCAAGGCCCATTTAATTAAAAAAAAAAATGAACGGTTTTTTTTTTTTTAATCATGAATTTTTGTGCAAAATCGGTTCCAAGCGTAACCCTTTAAGCCCTGAATTTTTTGTAGGGTTAAGTTATGAATGCTTGTATTTGAAACGTTAGCAATTTGTACCTTCAGTCCTTAAAGAACTAAACTAATAAAATTATATAAACTCTCGTGTGTGTGTGTGTGTGTGTGTGGTGTGTGTGTTATACTTTAATCTATTTACTAATCTATTTAATTTATTTACTAAATAGATTAAAGTATACTGTATATATACACACAGTATACTTTAATCTATTTACTAACCTTTCAAATGGCTTTACCACAGTCTCCAAGTGAGAGTTGGAAAACAACCCATCATAAACGACATGTGAAGTTAAAGGGCCAAAGACGAGTCAAGCCAAAAGTCTAGTGGTTATTTCAGTACATCTCTTATGTCAAAATTAGCGATAAAGGAAAACTGCTATTTCAAGCGTCATTAAATACTTTAACAAACAATGTGTTGAGCATGGTCTTACAAGCTGTCGTATCGCCAAACACAGAGGGGAATCAAATAAAATGTTCTAGCAAAAAAACAGTGTATTCTAAGACATGATAAACAGTTTAAGCGTAAGCCTTGTTAACATCACGTCGTAACCTTTCTAATAACCTTATGCAAAATACTAGATATTGTACCTTACTTTTCGATTATTACTATGTAAAAATACAAAAAAGCATACAAGTACTTACAATCGTTAAAAAATTTGACAAGTTCTTGGTGCTGTGGAGACATCGCTTCATGATGATGATTTTGTCTTCCGTTGCTAGATCTGTTTCGGAAAGTAGGCTTGGGAGAACTAGAAAATAATTAAGATATAATCACAAACAAGTGATCAACAGACCCTTATAATTCATATTAAAAAAATAATTTCGTAAACACTAACAGACCCACCAAGATAGTAAAGAACCAATTGGTACATTTTGAAAGTCTTAGCATACCCAAAGGCCAGGTTACAATAATTTGTTAACAAGATTACCTGTGTATAATTATATACCCTGATGTTAAAAGCTTAGAAATAACTGGGTATTGAATAAATTTTCATATAGAAATTCCCAACTTTCCACTTTTGCAGAACAAATTTTCCCCATACATTTACAACTAATCAGTTTTGTAATAGCTACATATACACAAACCTATTGATTGATACCTCCACAAAGACTCTTGCGTGGTGATGCTGAAGACCAATTACTTAAAAATATGGCCTAAAAAAAGAGTAGCAATACCCACTACCATACCTTAATCTCAGTTTACCAACAATGTAATTATCTTTGTTAGACCAAGTATAATGTTCTTTTTAAATTCTCCCAATATAATCTCAATCACATTTAAATTAAAGCTTAAAATATTGTACAACATTTCCCATAATAATGCTGGTCAATAACACTATGTAACAAGACTTTGGAAAATGTGTGTTTATCTTATTTTTTTGATGTTTCTTTATGTTTTTGGGTGTGCTGAATTAAAAAATCGCATTAGTTTTCTCATGAAAACTCTAGTCTCTTCTGAAAACCATAATCTATTTTTTGTACCTAGTGGGTTTATCAGAGCAAAATCACAATGAAGAAAAGGAAAGGAAAATAAATATATTTCATATTTAAAGATATATAATGCGTATATAATGTATATATAATGCACCCAAATCTAAATGGATAATGCTTAAAAATGTACATTTGAGTGACTTTTTACATCACCCAAATTTGGTCTGAAGAATTCTAAGTATGAGTCCAGATAGTGTAACTTAAGGGACATTCTACAACCTAACCTTTGAAAGTGTTTGAGTAGATTTTCTACTAGCTCTTTGTAGGGGCATTCCAGGAGAGATCACCCAATGCATATCACCACTCCGACTCAGATTTTTATGAAAATTGACATATGTGGTTTCTTCTGGGTGCTGATTTCACTGGTCAAAATAAAAAAGTTCTATGACCCATAGTTTTTGAGATATGGGCCCCCAAAATCTTGAGGGCCCCACTTTACCACCTAACTTTAATGGACAATAACTCCCACGCATCTTACCATAGACCTATAAAACTATACATTTTTAGAATCAGCATGAAGAGATATATTAAATGATACCACATTCAAATGTGTAGAACAATGAAAATTTTTCCCCCCCTTTTTTTTTTTTTTACCCCACCCCCCTAGGCAGTGAAATCCAAAAAAAAAAATTTCATTTATTAAACTTCCATTAATTGTTAAAAGAGACAAACAAAAAAAAACCATGGGTATCAAGTTGCAAGATATTTTAAAAATTATTGAAAAAATATGTACATTGTGAAATTTTGACATTTTTACACCTGCAGACTAAAATAGAGAACTACAAATGATATATTCACATGGATGAAAATAAACCAAAAATACAAATTGAACACGCATATTACATCAAGTTGATTCATAATTACATAAGTTTTTTAAACTCATTTTCAGGGAAAACATTGGATATGCATTGTTCCTGTCTTTAAAGTTGGTGTGCTTAATAAACCTAAAATTTTATCTCTTGATATGTGGCATGTATCTCTAATTTGTGGAAAGTAATAGTAAACACTATATCCTGATGGGTGCAAAAAGCTAACCTCAAAGTCATCAAATTCCTCATTATAGGAATGTACAAATCCCAACCATTTCTGATCATTGTAAGTACAAACTATGTACTCTCCTATTTTCAGATTAACTTCAACATTATCTTCACCCAGAAAAGCTTCACTTATAATCCTCACCTCACCAACTTCATCAGAAGATAATTCAAATGTTTATGTTATTTGCATTAATAGGTACAAATCTGTGGAATTTGTGTGTTCCTGTTAGCACATACTTTTTTCATATCTGTCACTTAAAAATTTTTCCATAGCTTCAATTTCTTCAGAATTTATTAAAAAAAAAAATTTATGGTGTCACTTATATTGTTTGAACAAAATTCAAACATGTCTTCTGGTGTTAATATTTGATTTGCGAATGTTCTCTGCATACTCGCTCTGGCTACAGATCTTTTCACTGTACCCCAATCCCATCACAAGCGCTCTTACCATGGCTTGTTGCAAAGAAATGCCACACATTCCAGCCCAAAATCTTCATGTTTACAAATATTAACAAAGTTGAAAAGATTTTTATATTGTCCTGCACATCCATCAGTAAAACAATGTAATTTTTTTTATATGAAGGTGGGATTTCCTAATAATAGGTATGAGTGTATTTAAAAAAAGTGTAAACCATTGTAGTGTTATGTTTTATATTTGGAGATAAAAACAATAACTTGAATGTTTTGTTTCATTACTTTCTGGTTCTTTATAATATAACACAAAGGGATGCACTGTGCATTGGGTATTTTCCCAATGAAAACCTTGAGCTGCATCCTGTACTACAAATGAGTAGTTTTCTGAAAAGTCACGAAGAACTACATCTGTATGGCTATTTAAATTATTCTTCAAGTTTTTTAGAAATGCACTCTGATTCTTTGCTATAAAGTGATGACGTGTCAATTTGACAATTTTTGTGCTTAATGAATTTATAAAATCATCTATAGATTCTGTTTTTTCAACCATATTGCATCAATCTGTAGTAACCCAGTGTTTATATTTTATTTTGTCACATTCAGGATCATTAACACTTTGAAGTGAGCAAAAAATTCTTAATATCTTGTTCTTTTGGACAGATTACATATTTGCATCATGCAATTCCTGTTGTTGACATCACACACTGCTTTCTCCATAAGAGTTCTGTATTCCAACCCTTTGACACCCAAAGCTGAGAATTGTATTTTGGTATACTGGTGGTATGTACACATACACACACAGAATGGGTACCAGCAGCTCCAGCTAAAACACAATGTCTGGGGGCGAATGCTGGCAAAACTAGAGAAGCCAATTTGGGGACTATCTGAATTATTTTTATAGAGACTAAAAGCTTCTTTCAGATTCATTAACACCAGTCTTTTCTGCACATTCTTTATACCCACTTTCATTTCTGATACTCAGGCAGTCTTTTGTACCTGGGCACAAATGACTAATTTCATCTGATTTGAAAAATTTCTGAACAGAATCTTTAGTACCTTTAGTTATTACTTTTCCTTTTGACATAGGTTCAATTTCAGGAATAATTCAAAGTCTTTGTGTTATATTTCTGCTTTTCTTAACTAAATATTCAGTTGTCTGAAATAGATTTATAGTTTTTGATATGGTAAATGGAGATAATGTCAATATTTTGAGTTTCCTCTCATAACTGTCAGTAGAATGGAAAGCTTCAACCAATTCATTCATGAGATGACTCACTGACCCGAAACAAATTCATGAATGCATAATAGCTATAAACAAAACATTACATGTGCATATTAAATTTTTTGGATTATAATATTGATTTCAAGTGTGACAAAATGAGCATTCTTTGAGATAGTCAAATTAAACCAAAAATTATTTTGTGACCAAATTAATTTCAAATGATTTAAATGGACCCATTGATCTCCAATCTTTAGGGAGTTGTGCTTCTAGTTTCTACTATCAAAAGGTGAATACCTACAGTTTGTTTTTATGCTTCAGTTTTAGTTTAGGTATATTCATACTTAATAATAGCGTATCATTTTAAAATTCATACCTGAGTTTCATGATCCAACTTTGTAGCTTTTGATGGGCTTGGGATCTCAATTTCTAAACTTCTTTCTAGCTTTCATTTTAAAGAACAACGTGCTTTTTCTATTGTTTGAATAGCTTAAAATAAATATATCAAATGGAGTCAAATATTTATTAATTAAAAAATTTCAGATGGTTTGGGTTCCTCAAGAAAAGAAGCATATATGGACAATAATAATTAATATATGTCAACATATTAACTTCATTAAGTTTTTCAGCAACTGCTGAAAAACTGTCTTTAAAGTAAATGCATTATAAATAAATAATAAAGAAAAAAATTATAAATATAAAAAGTACCTATCATTAAATACTTACACTGCTTCACTGGAGTCACAGCAAGACTTTCTAGAACTTGAGAAACCTCCTCTTTGGCATTACTTGATATACTTGGATCATATTTATCACTTTCTGAAATAACATTCTCAGAAGACTGATTGTGATGTTGATAGCAACTCTGGTCTCTGGGTCAATAATTTTCTACAGTTGTTACATAGTACAGTATTCCTTTGTAGTTTCCATTTACATTGATCATAAAGTGATTGGCTGATCATTCTTATATCCTTGTGTATTTTTTTATGTTTTTGTAAAGGATCATCACAGTATCTAACCATTTTTCATTACTAAAAATACACAATTGTACATCTCAAAAATAAGATATGATTTGACTCAAAATAAGCATATCTGTAATAAAAATAAGCATAATTAACAAACATTTGAGAGAGAGACTGCGTGAATATGAGTTATACATAGGATGTAAATATATCAGTTGTAGTTCTCTATTTTAGTCTGCGTAAAAATGTCAATTTCAATGTACATATTTTTTCAATAATTTTTAAAATATCTTGCAACTTGATACCCACATTTTTTATTGTTTGTATCTTTTAACAATTAATGGAAGTTTAATAAATGAAAAAAAAATTTTGGGATTTCACTGTCTAGGGGGGGGGGGGTCAAAAATAAAAATAAAAAGGGGGGGAAAGTTTTCATTATTGTTCTACACATTTGAATGTATCATCATTTAATAGATCTCTTCATGCTGATTCTAAAAATGTATAGTTTTATAGGTCTACAACAAGATGTTTGGGAGTTATTGCCCATCAAAGTTAGGTGGTAAAGTGGGGCCCATATCTCAAAAACTATGGGTCATAGAACTTTTCTATTTGAACTAGTGAAATCAGCACCCAAAAGAACCCCATATGTCAATTTTCATTAAAATCCAGGTTGGAGTGGTGACAAATTTTTTAATTTTTGGGTGATTTGTCCTGGAATGCCCCTAATTGTGAAGGTTTTAGCTCTTCATACAACTGAATCAGATTCTTTGACTTTTAATTTTTGTTAGAAAAGTCTGTTGGTAATTTTGTTAATCCACAAAATATTAGGGGACTTTTTTTTTTTAAGAAATTATCATTTGGAGGGCCTTGGACCCCCCCCCCCCTCTAAATGATGCCTCTGCTTTGATGAAGAAAATTATCTAAACCTGCCATAGCCTATTGTTCTTTACAGTCGTGTTAATTCCCTGACCACCATCCAATTTTTTTCTGTTTTCCCTGAAATTTCACAACAAACTTTGATTTTCCCAACTTTCTAGATTGCTATGACCTGTAAAACTATCAAAAAGTTTTCATTTACATAAAGAAATTTATTTGATGTTCATTGTGAAAATACTATATACAATTCAGTTTAGCAGCTATAAACAAAAATAAAATTTTAGGAATATTTATAGTTTATTAAAGAAATTTCCCCAGAAAATAGTGTAATTGGTACAATCAAATTGTAATTTCAATAATTACTGAATGATTCACAAACACTAATATCCAAAATACATTTTCTAAGGTATTTTGGTATGTTCTGTTCAAATATGACTTTCATATCTCGCGCGAATGAACTGAAACAAAGTTATGAAACTGTTGGGGAAACATTCAATAATAACCCTAATTTTATTGTCACAACCTATAATTATTTGAAATTAGCTACTAATTTGCCATTTCTATACCCAAAATTAAAAAAACTTATGGAGGTTGAAATCATGTTAACCAGTCAGTTCATTATCATTTTCAGCTAGAGACAAGACTTTCTTTTTACTTTATAAATTATTTGAAAGTATTAGTGTGCTGCTACACAATTTGTTCAAATTTGTACTATAATATGTATTGTCAAAGGTAAAAATTCATATATGCTCAGTCACCCAAGGCAACCGAAATATCAGAGCAGCAAGTAGATCTTATGATTTTGCTGGTTTTTGATTGCCTAGTAGGCAACTAGTGACTTGTAATTCGAACATTAATATCATGGCTTCTACTATTAATGAGACATTCCACATCAAGTGTACACACTTTTTGGTGATTTCTGCTACTCATCTGACCGATTTTAATGATTTTTGGTGTGGTAGTTGGGTATGATGAGTAATGAAGCATGACCAAATTTTAGCCACTTGAGTCAAATAGTTTGGGAGTAATGAACCACCCAAATTTGGGGTCAGCAGCATAACCTCATGATTTTGAAAGGTCATAACTCAGGATATAATGAATGCATTTTAATGATTTTGGTGTCAAAATGCTCAGAAAAGACAGCAGAATAACTTTAATTTTATGCACAGTGTGTGTACATTCCATTGAAAAAAAATTGCATTTATATTTCGCCTTTGACCTTGACCTCAGGTCAGAATTCAAAATTAAAGGTCATGAAAATTGGCATAAGTAAAGACCTTTAGATGAAGCATATTCAAGCAAAGAATTGGAGTGGGATCTCCATGGGTTTGCTTTCCACAAGCATTTGAAACTGAGTATGTTGAAAATTTTGAGCATTTTATTTAAGATAACTTCACAAATAGTTCATATATATATATATATATATATATATATATATATATATATATATATATATGATGAATAAAACCACGAAGGAAAGGAAACACAAAACGGTGCTTGAGCACCATTTTGTGTTTCCTTTCCTTCGTGGTTTTATTCATCATAAATATTTTTCACGTGTTACTTTCGTGAAATAATTTTCATATATATATATATATATATATATATATATATATATTATAATATAGCTACATACAGATTGATATACCTATAGGTAAGCATCACGATTTTTACAAAAATTATTTGGTTCTCTAAAAGTATCAATAATTTTTATCACAAATCCTCTATAATTTTTGCAGTTAAAAATAACGAAATTTAGGTGTTTGAAGTTTGAACAGTGAACAATGACTAACTTGGACAGGTATTTCAGATATATTAACACTTCATATTAGCGTGCTGAACCTGAAAAATATAAATTTTATACCTATTAAAAATTAAAGTAAAATTATCATAAGTTGTTTAAAAAATTAATAAGCAAGGTAGGTAGTTAAACCCCTTAGTTACCTCCCAAGGCCTAGGTGTGTACCTCATTCCAACTTCTGAAGGACCTAGGCCTAGATACTATGCAGGGTGCCAAAACAGATTTTTTTCATTCCATATTAGTTGAGAGATCTTATATATTCTACTGTATGGCAGAAACAAGCATAGGCATCAGGCATGCGCTTGTGGAGAAAATAAATTTTCTAACCTCTAAGCTGCTAGGATTCTAACCCAGGACCATTTATTCACAGTCATAGGCTCTAATGACTAGAGGGTTAGAGGGATTTCGCTATTTAATAATAATTTAATATTAGGAAGCTGTACAATTTAAGACAGACTAATACTTAGAACTGTATTCATAAGTGTAATTATTAAAATATAGTTAGTTACAGTTTACAGTCAACTCACAACTTACGCGGGGGTTACGTTCCTGGGACCCCAAAAACTGCATAAAGTCAGAAACAAAAAAAATCCCCTAAATCACCCTTAAATCACTATATATTCTAACTCTGTTATACTGGGTGCCCGAGAATTATCTGTACAATTTTTGGCTGTTATTAAAAGTCAACCATGAAGTGTAGAAATTCCAGTGTTGTCCCATTTTACAGAGAATCTCATTAAGTTTTTTCTGATAACAAGTTTTGACAAGTTTTTTCTTTTTTGTACGCGGGTGACAGACATTAATGATTTAAAAGCAAGAATCACAGCTGCTATTGAGCGAATTGATGTGGATATGCTGCAGCGTACATGGCAACATTTGGATTATCGATTGGATGTTTTGTGAATCACTGATGGTGCACATATCGAATGTTTGTAACAACGTTACTTTAATAAAAGAAACTTTTGAAAATACAGATTCTAAATAATCTTGTTTAAGAATTTTACGTGTGTTATCAAGAATTTTATTAAAAGATGAAATTGTACAGATAATTTTCGGACATACTGGAATTTCTAAAAAACTTGTCAAAACTTGGTATCAGAAAAAACTTAATGAGATTCTCTGTAAAATGGGACAACAGTGGAATTTCTACACTTCATGGTTGACTTTTAATAACAGCCAAAACTTGTACAGATAATTCTCGGACACCCTGTACATTAGACCGTTTCACGATTATATAGTAATTTTTCAAATTGAATTTTGATAAACGCACACACTTTTAGTTTTTTATATAAAGGAAGAAAAACAAATAGAGAAAATATCATTTTATTTGAATGATAAAAGGGCACCCCTCAGATGGTACTTCTTTTACATTAATGGATAGTTAGAGCAAATATAAGACTGAACGAAAAATGTTTTAAAACAAAGCGACTTAAATTCTATTTAAGACATATTGATTAAGAATATAGGGATTTCAATGGCTGAGGGACCTTCTTTCTCTGATTTTCAATGATTTGAAAGGCCAGTTGTCTCTCTTCCTCACTCTTTGTGAGCTTCTCATTAAACTCTCTAGCCAGTTTGACTCCTCGTTCAGCAGAGTCGTTGATTACTTTGACTGCCATGACCCGATTACGGTGCTCCTCAATGTCTTCAAGTTTCTTGGGAATTTCTATTTTCAAACACTTGAAGAAGTCTTGTGTTTGAGTTGTGACAAAACTGGTAATCTTTAAGTCATTGGGGTTTTGCAACATTCGGGGGTCCACCTTTCTTGCCCTCACTTTTCGAGGAGGCGCATGGTGAAGGTTGTGGAGCATTAGAACCTTATCATCTTCAGTCACGAGGTTTGAGAAAAAGCCAAATCCTACAAGATCCTCACTCAAGTACCAACCATGGTTCTGAAGTTTTTTGAGGGCTGTAGCACCCACTTCCTTATCAACCTGGATCTTGTAGATATGTAGCATCTTGAGGAGGGCCAAATCATTTGCTGGAGCATCAATTCCAACTGGAGATGTATACCAAGCTTGAAGATAAACTGTCACTGAAAAGGCGTTTATTCGTATCAGAGCTTGTTTTTCATGAGGGGTGAGAAGGAATTGGTTCCTAAATAAGTAAATTTTTAAGGAATAGATGCCCTTTCCCATCCATCTAGCTCTGCTGTAAGCTCCTGGGTAGTGGAATCTGCTATCAGAGCCTTTATTTGTTTTAGGCATTGGACAACCAAGGAAGATAAGTGCAAGTTCTAAGTATTCCCTGTAGTCACCTCGAGTGTGGCCCTCTTGAAGTTTGGAGTTGATGAAAGAAATAAGCTTGTCTCTGTGCTTCAAGATCCAATGATCTAAAGATTCTGAGGTGAGATCATTGGGTTCATAGGGCTTGTAATTCTGCTGATCAACGTTATCCCAACAATCTCTGAATCGATTGAATAAGGGAATTTGTGGACCCGAAGAAGAGAAAAACATGTCAAAAACTGCAGTGATAAGAAGCTCGTGGATATGGTGGCGGCATGCCAGAAAAAGGAGTGATCTCTGAAGGGCCTTTTGGATGATGGTACAAGCCCCAGCATGGATACCTGTATTGCTTGCAGTAGTATCAAAACAAAGGCCTGCTACCCACTCATTTACTTGTGGCCATTGCTTCAAGACATCTAAAACTGCTCTCCCCATTTCTTCTCCCATTCCAGAAATAAGCTTTGGAATAGACAGTAATTTTTCTAATTCGCCTGCACCAGTCACAACAATGGGCATTACATCAATCTTACCCCATGCATGGATGGAAGAAGCTTTCCATCAAAATGAATTATTAAAGGGGTATTTGGTTGGAAACTGGCTTTAATGTCTTCTCCCATCTGCATCCGTGTTGATCGTCGAGACCTGTAAATAGAGGATGATGAAAGTGTGATCTCTTCAATTTCCACTCCAGCAGCTGAAAGGGCAGGTGCCACAATGTGCATAGCAGCTCTTGCAGATGTTCCAGTGCGGTCCAGAGCAGCCAAGAACTTTTTATCCCTAACAATTACACCTGGTTCAAGCTTCTCCTTTTTTGAAGATGATGATGAGAGTGCTCTGTAGAACAATTCATCACCAGATGATTCTTCACTTCCTCCTGAACCGGAATTTTCACATTGGTTGAGATCCACAACCTTTGTCAATTGCCTCATTTCTTCCTTTGATTTCCTGCGAAATTTTCTATTCTTTCCATGCTTATCTGTCGTGCTTTGCCTTTCTTGAAAACTCCTTGTCTTCTGGACCCATAATCATTTTCCGATCGTTCCTTTGATCCTTAAGAAAATCTTTATCCTCCTGCAATTTTATTTCTGTTTCCACTTCTGAATGAGCTACATCGAAAAGCTTCTTTAAGCTGGTGACAAATTCTGCTTCATTCTTCTCTTGGGTAGGAGTTCGTCGAGTTCGGTTCTTGACCAGCCATTCATGCTTATTGTAAAGCCTTTTAAGCTTTGAGACAATATAAGGCTTGTGGGATGTAATTAAGGAGGCTTTTTCCCACATAGCAATAACTTCGTTGGCTACAGTTGCACAAGCTACAGAGACATTTTGCTTTCCCACCTTAATGTGATAAAAAAAATGTTTAAGGACATCACTGTTAGTTGGAAGCTGCTTCTCAGAAAAACCCTCTTCCAGCACTTGTTCGACCAACCAGACTTCACACTTGTTTCTGGTTTTTGCCATAATTCTGAGGGAAAAAGTTTTACCACCTGTTAGTCTTAATAATAATATAATATAATCATTAATCACTCACCTAAATTATATTATGACTTGATTACTGTAAGAAAGTTGTAAAGTAACATGAAGTAACCTTTCTAGAACAGTAAACTTGTGAAAATATCAGTAATTATAGATGAAAAAGCAAATAAAACATCATATAATCCATAAAGGGAAAAAATGGAAATTCTAGAATAGTTATCCTGAAGGAAGAATTTTCTAGAATTCTCTCTAAAGAATATAGGGGGGTTACTGGACCATTCCTGAAAATGACCTACTTATCTTCCAATTTTATTTATGAATTTTATATACCAAATTTAAGAGGACATCACAAAATAAATAAATATATTTGCCAGAAAAATGAAAATTTTCTCATGAGGGGTAAAATAGATATGCATTGAGGGGTGGGATAACAATAAGCTCTTGTCTTAATATTTTGCATGAAGTCTTTATTCATGACATATTACTTTTTTAGTATGTGTGCGTTGAGCCATCATAAATTTCGATTTTTCGAAACGGCCTACTGTACATACATATACACTATAACATACCTGTACAATTATGAATGATGAGCTTATGGAGACAGGCGTTTCTGGGTGGTTGTTGTTTTGAGCTTATTCATCCCCTTCCAATGTCACCATGGGGGGGGATCATCAAGCTCAGATAACGATGCAGGGGAGTATGTGGGCAGGTCAAGGTCACTGCGAGAAGTTGAGGGCATTGGCTGATCTGCTGACGATGTTGATGGTGAGGTTTTCTTTAAGAACATGGTGATGGGAAGCTGTCATTTTTGTTTCTTAAGCTGCTGGAACATATTATATTGAGCCATAAGGCTTGTAAGACCTCATGAGAAGTTGATGCTGCGCTCCATAGTGTCTGAATATGACCCCTCTAAGTTTTTCAAGTGCTCAGCCACCTGAAACAATTCACTAAACTTGTGTATATCCCAACATGCTGACTCCTCTTGTTCTTGTTCTTGTTCTTGTTCTTCACCACCACCACCACCACCACCATTGCCACCTTCATCCACTCTATTTCCTCCAACTCAGCATCAGTCAGTTTCCCTGTGCCCTTCAATGAACTCCTCAATTTCCTGCTTGACCATGTCTTCAAACCCACCACCACCTACAGCCCTGGCCACCTTCACAATGTCCTTTACTTCAGAGTTGATCGTAGGGAATCCTTTTAAGTCACGCACACAGTCACTCCATAGTGCCTGCCAACAAGAATTAACCAACTCTAGTTTCAGTGCATCCATGGCCTCCTTCACAAAAGTGATGCAATTGGCAATGTTGAATTCCTTCCAGCATGCCATAACACTCTTGTTAGTGCCATCCTCCATGGCATTGCAAATGCAGATGAAGGTGAAACGTGTGTACGCTGCCTTAAAGCACCGAATCATGCCCTGGTCAAGAGGCTGGAGGATGGAGGTGGAGTTGGGTGGAAGGAATACTACCTCAACATCATTGTGTGTGAATTTTATGGCATCCGGGTGGCCTGGTGTGTTGTCAACGACCAGCAACACCTTGAAAGGCAGGCCCAGCTTCTCTAGGTAGCTCTTTATCTCGTGGATAAAACATTTGTGGAACCACTCAAGGAAAACCATTGCTGTCACCCAGGCTTTCTTGTTTGACTGCCAGAAGATGGAGGAGATTCTTATTTTTTCCTTTCAGACCACAAGGGTTAGCAAACCTATAAATCAAGCCTGGCTTCATCATATGCCCTGCTGCATTGCCAAACAGCAGGAGGGTGATGCGATCCTTCACAACCTCGAACCCAGGGGCCTGCTTCTCGGACTTGGAAATGTAGGTTCTGGTTGGCATTTTCTTCCAAAACAAACCTGTTTCATCAGCGTTGAAGACCTGCTCTGGAAGATATCCATTTTCCTCAACCAATTTCCTGAATTCTTCTGGGAACATACGTGCAGCTGCCTTGTCCACCAATGCCAATTCGCCAGTGATTTTAATATTTTTCAGGTTGAAATGCTTCCTGAAACTGTTGAGCCAACCTGCACTAGCTGTAAAATTCTTCTGAGAGCTGGTGGATGCTTTGCCCTCAGGAACCTGATTTAAACTGTGCATAAAGACTCAGTGCCTTCTCCCTGAGCACGTTGCTATCGATGGGGACACGTTTCTGGTTCATTTCCTCCACCCAGATGTTTAATGCCTTCTCCACCTTCACTAGAGTTACGTCTCTAACCTGGCTAGTCACCTTAGCAGCAGTAAATGAGGCACTTGTAGACACAGTTTCATGAATTTCCCTCTCTCAAATCTTGATGGATCTCACGCTTGATTCGTTTCACCCATACCTCCGTGCCACAGTGGCAATTGACACATCACCTTTTAATAAGTCTAACACAGCCACTTCTCCTTCCAGGGTCATTACAGAGCATTGTTTCTTTGCTGGAGGACCAGAGGCAGAGGTTGGCTTGTGTTTGGGCATTGTGAATGAGCAGGAAAGAGGTTTAAGCGCACTAAATTGACACACACACAAGGCACTTGTTACTCCGACGATACACTCACGGGAACTAGAGAGAGGGAGAAGTGGGATGGTGGGGTGACACTACCTATTTTTTATATTTTTAATTACTGTATATATTTATTGTAGTATTATTAAAATTAAAATTTTTTATATTTTATATTTATATTTTTTTAAATTTGGATTTATATTTTCTGAAATTGGAAATTGTAAAATTATAACCCGCGTATAGTTGAAAGTGCATAAGAAAAATCCACATAAGTTGCGAGTCTACTGTATAGGCATACAATATACATGTCAATAAGCAATTTAAATAGCAATACTCACATTTTCCATGCAGTTGTAAGTTTTTGATTATATGTTTTTGACAATAAGTTTGTATCATTTCGCGATTACTTTTTAAGAGGACCCTTTTTCAGGGTCATATTAGCTTCATTGGTTTCCTTTTTTGTGATTGTATATGTTCTTCCAGTAGCTGTCAATGGGTTTATGATTGTGAGGTCAGACAAATCTACTGTAAGTACAGTCGACCCTCGACTTACATCATCACCGTCTTACATAATTTCGAGTTACGAGAAGCCCCTCATTGACTAATTGATTCGTCTTACATAATAGCTGCGTAATCGCAAACGCAGTGCGTAACCACTCACTGGCAGGATGCCAGGTATTTCACATTATTTTATTATTTTTACTGTGCATTATGTAACTCTCTCCAATCTAAGTCTAAATTAATTTTTTATTATTAATTTTTAATATGTATTTTCTTTTACAGATGGTGTTTCTTAATAATAATAATTATTAATTACCATTATAATTCTGTTTATATACACTGTTTTTATCAAAAAATTTAATTATTTTATTTTCAATACTTTTTTGGGGTCCTGGAATGGATAACCCAATTTACATGTATTTTGGGGTTCAACTTACATCATTTTCAAGTTAAGTAACTCATTTTGAAACGGATTAATTACATAAGTCGAGGGTCGACTGTGTATCAAGATTTTCAGGATAAGTAAACGACTTGTTTGGCAACAAGTGAAGGAAGTTCACTTTCGCTTCACCCTCACCAGGATATGTTTCCATCACACACCCAATCCACCAGTGGTTATCATACTCCACTGTTACATATCCTGTGACATTTTCAATTAATTGAGTGGCTTGTTTGGGGGAAGTGAATTCCTTTTGACTTTCAACTGAGGCGCTGTACATTTGTACTTCTAAACAATTTTTTGTCAGTGGTATGAATGAATGTAACTTTTGAGTTCCTAGTATGATTCTCACTTTTGATAAAATTGGATCTAAAAATTCTCTCTCATTTGAGTATTGTTCTTGTGTTGCAAAGCTAAAAGACATTTTGAGTCAATTTTAAGGAACAGAAATCAAAGATCTTTTGGGGACAGAATTTGATTATCATATGGCCTACAAAGACTTTCTTTTGATGCTTCCCATTTGCCATGGTTGGTAGCAAAAAAATGCCACTCAGCCTTAACTCCAAATTCTTTATGGTGGTGGCATAAATTTAAAAAGTTTTTGCAGTTTCTGTATTGACCTGCACATCCATCAGTAAAATAGATAATTCTGTTTAGGAGCTGAAAATTTGACTTAAGATGATTTATTAAAACATTTATGAATAGATGCACTGCAACAGTATCATGTGTATTACACTAAGATAATAGTTAGAGAGCTGTGATTTACTTTTTCTTGCTCTTTGTAATAATAAACCCATGGATGAAGAGTTGCTTGGCAATTATTCCAGTGAAATCCTCGAGCACAATCTTGGACTACAAAGGAATAGTTTTTGGAAAAGTCCCCAATCACCAAAAAATCACCTTCATCCAGTTCACTTTTTTTTTCTAAATACTTGGCTTGTTGTATGGCAATGAAATCATGATGTCTTAGTCGAGTAATAAAGGCATCTAGGAAATCTTCTAAATTTTGAATAACACAGTCTAGCTAAGATCAATCTGTTGTTATCCATGTTTATACTGGATTTCATCAATAACTTTTTCTTCGTAACATGTAAGAAGAGTTTCCTTTAGCGAATCAGGTCGAGGGCATTGATCACACACTCCTAAATAGCAAGGTGGTTGACTTTTGTCACAAATAATTTTGGCTAAAGCGCAGTGGTAACTACTCAACAGTTTCTTCCTCACTAGTAATTTCTGCCATTCTAGAACCTGACATCATTAACTTAACATTCTGATAAATTGTGCAGATGCACACACTATGCGTCCCACTTGCTCCCACCAAAACACATTCTTTGGGGCGTAGCATAACAAATTTTGAAAATCCTATAGAGACCTGGAAACAAACTTAAATTGTTGATATGCTTCTTTTAGATTACATAAAACTAACCTCTTGATATTTTTTTCATTCACCATTTTCTTTTATTGTTACAGTCTTTCTTGCCTGCCATTTGTCTACTTATTTCATCATTTCTAAAAAACTCTTTAACAGTGTTAGTTACTTCCAGTGGCAATTGCTTCCCCATCTTTGGATTCAGTGACAACAATACTCCCTTTTCTTTTGCAAGCTGCTGAGCCTGAACAGCCATTCTTCATGAACAGTTAAATTCTTGAATTAGTTTTCTTACACTCATTGATGGTGCAAAAATAGTTAGAATCATAATTTGGTCATGTTTATCCGAGTTTTGATATTTATTTTTCAATGTTTGGACAACTACTTCTGGCTCAGACAATTTGTCTACATTTGATCTTGATGGACCTGGCTCTTAAGTAATTTCACCTACCATATCCAAGTGTCTTCTTACTGAACTTTGTATTTTGGCCATTTTTGTTGGGAGGTATGCTTCATTTCTTTGAATCTTGCGCTTGACAACTAGACTTTCCCCAATCATGGCGATTGTCTCAATCATTGCTGACAATTCAGCCTCCTTGTCAACAAAAATATCTGATGACAGTTTCCATAGTAATATCAGATCAGCTTGATAATATTTCTGGTTCTGCTATATTTTAAACTTTTAAAATAGGTAAGGAAAATTTTTTTCTGCATGATGAACATAACTTTTGGCCTGGCTTCAAATGATTTGGAAATTTTTCTATCAATGATTGTGAAGCAGGCCAAAGATCAGAAGATTTTAATTTATTACGGGAATTGAATGGATCACAATATTTTGATGATATTTTATCAGCATATAATCAAAACCTGAACATACACAAATTTAACATGATTAAATATACAAATTATATAGGTACTGTGATGAAAATTATTATTATTTTAGAGCAGCAAATACGTTAATATTTGCAAAAATCTTAATACATAAGGTACAGTTTATTTATCAAACCATGAATGTAACTATTTATACATATATTTATATACATATATATACAAACTATTTGTGAAGTTATCTTAAATAAAATGCACTCTTTACATAAAATTTAAAGTTATTCTGCTCTCTTTTCTGAGCATTCTGATACCAAAATCATTAAAATCTATCTATTAGATCCTGAGTTATGACCTTTCAAAATCACGAGGTTACGCTGCTAACCCCAAATTAGGGGGGTCATTACTCCCAAACTATTTGACTCAAGTGGCTAAAATTTGGTCACGCTTCATTACTCATCATATCCAACTACCACACCAAAAATCATTAAAATCAGCGAGATGACCTGACATAAGGTGTGTACACTTGACATGGAATGCCTCTAATTTAGTCTCAGTTACATGCAATTAGTCGTTTTGATAAGGACCTATTAAAGTGATTAAGTTTTATATAGTTTCTGCTACTAACTGAAGTAAAAAAGTAAACAGATTATCCATATATCTGGTGAATGCTAATGTTTGCAATTTTAACATTAATATCATGACTTCTATGGTTAATTAAGTGACAAAGTAAACAGAACTTTCTAAATACCCAGTAAATGCCAGTATTCATAATTTCAAAAACTTTAAGGTCTAGTAAATTTTCAGTTCTACTAGCCCACCTGGCAAATTGAAAAAAAAAATGGTTAATTTCTACCCAATTGTTACATATGCCCTTATTTCACCGAAATTTTAAAATATTAGGGTATATATGATAAGAGAAACATTGAAGTTTGTGATGATTCTTAAGTATTGTTTAACAGAACAAAAACTTCATTCAGACTAACATCCCTTTCTATATAAGGCTAGAAAACAACTGACAAAATTATCCCATTTAATATTAATTACTATTAGGCTAAAAAGTGACTCCATCAGATCTGAAACTAATATTTTGGCTTGAAAAGTGACGCACCAGATCTGGCTGACTTGTCAAACTTCTCAATTTGGAAGCTTAGGCCCTAGCTTAGCTTAGGCTATTATAGTATTAATAAGAATAACGTCAGACCTAACTTTCAGAGAGTTCAAACAGTCATGGAGCTTAAGGTATGTATATTAATACTTAGAGTAACCTGTTTATATATTTAACTTTTAAAGCTTATATTAAACATGTATTTTTGGACATCAGAAAAATATCAAGGAAAACTTTACCTCATCGCGACTGGCAATGGTGAAGCACTCGAGGAATCCAAATTTTTTCCTGACCTTGTTAATTCACGTTTCTGATCTAATTTTTCTAACTTCTGATTAATATCTGTTGATAAATAAGCACTCATAAGCTTTTTCACTAGTCACTAAATACGACAGAACCAAGGAATAAATTAATATTCCAGAAAATAGGATTTTATTGAATTCACAAACTTTTCTTACCTCTCCTTGTTTTGTTTACTATTCTATTGGATCCCCAAGAAACGTTGTACATTTTTATGGTATTCTTCCGCGTTCAGCTGCTAGCAGACGATGCAATTTTATATTCTTCAATGGAAATTATTTCTTAAAATAAATTATATGAAAATATAATTGATTCTGAATCGATATGGCATAAATAAAGATATAAATGTTACTCGTGTGACGTTTCTATTCTAAATAATTTTATATGTAAAAAATTAGAGAAAATCTATTTAAATATTTCATACATGCATTATATAGTGCACACACGAAACAGCTACTCTTGCTGTGACGTTTCCTACCCAACTGATTCGTAAACTGAACTGAAGTTATTGAATACCTGAACACATGTGCTGAATTAGCGCTCGAAGATTTTGCGATACAATAAGCGCTGGAAGATAATAGTTACTTATATGTAATTAATTCCATATTTCTGACAATTTGCTTTTATATGACTCGACAAATTGCCTCTGCCCATTTTGCCAAGGCATCTGATTTAATCCAACCTCACCGAATGTAACTCTTTATTATTAAACTATTATCAACACAGACTCAATGTCGAGAACTAGAAGAAACTCGATATTCTGGAGGTTCTTCCAAATTCCCGATAAAAGTAAATAAATGAATAAGCAATATTAATTTTAAAAATATCAAACATTAAGTATCGAAAATGATAAATATTAAGTTTCGCGGAGACCAGTGTTTGTGACGAAACAATCGAAATTGTTCAAAATTGGTCACGAGCAGGTTTGCCAAGTTAAAATTCAATTTTATAGCCAGAAATGTTCTACTTATAATCAAAATTAGCTAGATTTTCTTACCCAAATAGCTAGAAAAAATGCATGTTCTGAGAATTATTATAATAATAAATTAAGATATAAATTCATTTCAATGTAAAATAACTATTTATTTTAATCAAAAGAGAGCCAAAACTAATTTATCTTACCTTATCAAATTATTCTACATCAAAGATGGAAGTAGATGGGCCTGGCTCACAAATATTTTGGGTTTTATTTCTGTTTTTTTATTACTTTAAGCTGACATTGTTCCTATAGCTTCTAAAGTTTTATTAGGGAGTTCATAATTGCAGCAGCATACCCTGCAGTCCTTGTCATCCTTGGTCTTTTTCCACTTCGACTGTCCCCTCCACCCTTTCTTTTTCCTCTGTCTTTCCTCTCACTTTTTCTTTGTTTTTCCGCTGAGATATGCCCTTTAAATAGAGGCGAATCGGTTCTTCCTGAACTAAAAAAAAAAAAAAAAAAAAAAAAATTTATTGTGCCTTATTAGACCAAACTTTATAGACAAAATAGCATTGAGGAGCTTCAATTCCATTCTATTTCTCAACTTTAATTTAGCATTATTCATGCTGCTAAATAGTCTTTCAACTTCTGCATTGGAGTGAGGGAGTATCAAAGTTGAAATAGCACATTCTGAAAGTTCTTTAAAGGAATTACAACCAGAAGCATCTTTATATTGATATGCTTCACTCCAAAAAAGTTCTGTATCAGTTTTGTTGGTCCAGTCAATCAAATGAATTTTTTAAAATTGATATTCAGCAGCAGATATAGATTCTTTAGATGCCCCCATGTGTTCCATCAATTTGGAAACTGAGTTATATTCTTTGACTGGTTGAAGAACATTTCTAACAGAGAAAAGTGATATATTTTTTAGAGTTTCAGTATTTTCTGGTAGTCTTTGTTTCAACTGTTTGAATAAGCATAAAAGAAATTGTTGACATCGGTTTCTTATGCACATTTCTTCATTCTTTGTGGTTTAAAAGATTTAAAGAAAAAACTTCACTTCACTGAACAGTTCACACTTTCACTGCACAATGTACTGCGGCATCAGTTTCGCGGCATCTATATTCTGTAAACCCTAAACGTTTATATTCGTTTTCAATCGTTCCTTCAGCATCGCTTCAGGGAAAATGTAATAAAAAACGAACAAACTTACTCACTTCATTACAGGCACGTCATTTCCTATTATCAGATTTTCAAGAATTCTAAGCTGGACAAAAAAATAAAAATTAGCTAGAATCCACTAAATTATTTTCAAAACCAGCTAGATTTATAGCTATCCGCTAGGTGACTATTTTTGCTAGCTAGATTATATTAAAATGCGCTAGATCTAGCTAGAAATTAGCTAAATTGGCAACCCTGGGTCACTCACTCACGAGGGACCACATGCCTTACATATATACAGTGGTGGGCACCGTTAACCAAAAAGTTAACTTCGATAACGATAATCCGTTAACCCCAATTTTTAACTCCGATAACGATAATCCGATAATTTTACTACAAAGTTAACGGAAGTTAACGATAATCCGTTAACGATAACTATTTCTTTACTAACATTTAAAAAAATCAAGGAAAAAAGCTTTAAAACCCATAGAAAATGTTTATTTATGCAAAATCCAACAATAAATAGGTATTTAACTGTATTTTTATCAAGTTTGGCAACTTTTTTGCTTAATAACTTTTTTTTTTATTTTTAATAAAAAATGTACTGATTACATGTTTTGAAACCCTTGTAACCACTAACCATTAACTAAATTTTAATTTACCAGAGAATTATTATGGCGGGAACTGAAAGGTAAAATTAAATTTTAGGCACATTTATTAAAGACTATGACACAATGTGCTGGTTGCCCTTCAGAAAGACCAACTTCTCAAAGGTAGGCCCAACTGCCAGTCTTGACCTCTTGGGTCTCCCCCGTTTGAATTCATTCGCGGAGCGGTGATCTTCCGTGAATGACTCCTCGCAGTTAACGTGTTAACGGACTTTAACAGACTAAATATCGAGTTATCGGAAGTTAACTGGTCCGATAACGATAAATGGAAATTAACTTCCGTTAATAGTCCGTTAAAAAAGTTAACTTCGTTAATTAACTGTTATCGGATTAATGCTTTAGTGCCCAACACTGCATATATATATATATATATATATATATATATATACCTTTCGTTAACCTTTGGTTAGCTTATATATATATATATATATATATATATATATATATATATATTAGCTATTATGCAGCTAAAGAGCGTCGCGGCTTTATAAACATACACTACCCTTTTCGACTTTAGAAATATATAAGTTATATACACATCACACTACAATTAAGTATGTACTGGGGAAATATCATTTTAAGATAAAGTTTAAGGAAATTATGTTAGAAAAAATTCTAATTTGCCGCTATCGCCTCCATGATCAACATGGCGGACGTTAACCGATCACCAAGCGACAAGTGCTCTCGTGACGTCATCCAACCAATCAAATTTAAACCTGCTCTATCCCAGGTTTAAAATCGCGCCATTTCTCAGTCTAGATTCCAACATGGTTAGGTTAGGTTGCTTTAATTGGTGATTATTATTGTTTTTTCTGCATTATTTGGTGATAATTCTTAGGTTTTTTCTACTACTTTTTCGTGCTTTATGCAGTGGTACTTGCCTATCCAAAACACCTTAAAACGTTTTTTTTTTTTTATCTTATTAAAAATTTGGACTGTGTCAAATCTTTTTGAAAATTTTGTCACTAGTACAGTTTTTTATGCTGATTCTAAATATGCAACTCATTTTTTGCGGAAATAAATATTTAACATTTTATTGGCGTTTGTTTGCAGGAATAGTGCCAGCTTCTGCATACGAACTCGTATAAACAGTAATTTTTGTTGTTATTAATGTTCCCCGGTCAATTGAATGGCCCGGGTAGGTCAACTGTACGCCCTTGACGATTGGTTAGGTTGAGTCATAACATTTTCGTTAGTTTTAACGAAAATATCACGACTTAACCTAACCAATCGTCAAGGGCGCACAGTTGACCTAACGGGGCATTCAATTGACCTAACCGGGCATTCAATTGACCGGAGGCAACTCGCAAGTAGATAGATTACAGCACTGCATTATCATATGCTCACACTACAACAATAATATTCACACTAAACTAGGTGTAAGCAGGCAACAAATAAACATTAATAACAACAAAAATTACTGTTTTTTGCGAGTTCGTATGGAGAAGCTGACACTATTCCTGCAAACAAACGCCAATAAAATGTTAAATATTTATTTCCGCAAAAAATGAGTTGCATACTTAGAATCAGCATAAAAAACTGTACTAATGACAAAATTAAAAAAAAATTTGACACTCCAAATTTTTAATAAGATCCTTTTTTAAATAATTCCACAACTATTGATAATATCTACTACACAAAACATGAAAAAACATACAGAAAAAACAAAAATTATCACCGAACTCGGCGACGCCCCTTAGCTGCATAATTACCATATATATATATATATATAAGATAATGAAATAATGAAAGGGAAAACGAAGGAAGCAACATACTGTACAGCATGACTTTAATGTAAATCCGACGTTTCGAGGGATACAACCCTCATCTTTAGGGTAAATTCTAAAATTATAAAAAGATAAGTAAAATTTTAAAACAATTACAAAATAAAAAAATTATGAAATAAATCTTACATTAAAACATTCAAATTAAATTAATTCATAAATATATTTCTAAATGTCTAGATAATATTTATAGACCTAAGACACCCGTTTTTAATGTTCTCTAGGACAACTGTTACCTTACTTTTCCTTACCTCGGTCTTGTTAGTGAAAAGTTTGAGAAAGACCTGTCTGCATCCATGAAGAAATTTTTCTACTAAATTAATTTTAAATTTGTTTTTGTAAATTCTTCCACTAAGGATCTTACTTTCATTTTAACCCTTTAACGCCGAACGTTTTTGTAGGGTTAAGTCTAAATGCGTGTATTTGAAACGGTACGTATTCAACCCAGTCGGCGTTAGAGGGCTAAAGGATCGATTCACTCCCCTTTTGTGCTCGTCATGCGTCTATAAATTTGATTGCTTGCACTCCCAAGAGCGAGTCTTAGGGCGCGTCTTGACTTGAGCATTTTAGTCCGAACGAGCAGACAGCGCACGAACGAATCAAACGAGCTGTTCCAGAGCAAGCTCGCTGTATGCGTGTTCGCCGGTGCTCGTCTTATTCCCACCGTTTTGCTCAGTGTAAATATGGATTTGACCGTGGCAGCGGGTGCTTTCTTCATTATTTATTCCTTAGCCAAAAAGAAGAGGAAATCGAAGAGAATGTGGTTAGGCGACTATTTTCTGAACGTAAAAATATGTCGCTATTGAGTGAAATGGACCATGGGCATTTGGAAAACTTTACGCGATTGACAGCGGAGGTTTTTGAAATATTAATTAACCTTGTAGGCCCCAGAATTGCGAAGAAGGATACACAATTCCGAGGAGGCATACCGGTCAAAGATCGTTTGGCTGTAACTCTACGATTTTTAGCCTCAGGGAACTCATATACCAGCCTGCAGTATTTATTCAAGATATCCAAGCAACGCATTAGTGTGATAATTGCAGAAACATGCAACGCTTCGATGATTGAAGCACTGAATGATTACATCAAGGTAATAATTAAACATTAATATAGTAATAATAAATAACATATTAGCATAATATTTTGCTATACGTAAATACTACACATGTGTTGTAAAGTTGCATGCTACCCTAATATTATTATGTGTAAGGAATAAAATAAAAAACGAGAAATATACACAAAATGTCTCTGTTCAGTTTTATTTCTTAAGAATACAAAGTAACTCTTTTTAACTCAAATCTTTCCAATAAAACAATGACTGTGACTGGGACTCAGCCTGGGATTCATCGGACAGCATGGATTTGGGGTTTGGGGAGAAGGAGTGGAGTGGACTAAGTATGTAAGTGGACTAAGGGTGGAGGTTGAGTTGGAAGATGCGGAAAAAGGTCTAGTTTCCATGTCAAAATGTCCCATATCAGCATTGAGTAATGTGTTATTGATCTGATGTTGGACTATGGCTCTCGTTCTCTTACTATAGTTTCTTAATTTGTTTGCCACATGTTGCCCACAGACGCCGCACTCATCTTGTTGCGAAGAAGCATTTGCAGCGACATCTTTTAAAATGTTAAAAGCTTCCCCTATTCGTGGGTCCTCTCCTGACTCAGGCTTCTTTCGCTTAGGTTGTTTCTGTGCCCGAGTAGTTGGTGGTACAATAATTATCGGAGGGGGGTGGGGTATCATCATTATTTTCTTCATCGTTTTGCAGCGGTGTCTGTAAATTGGTGTCATCAGCTGTTGTGTGTTGTTGGCTGAATGTCTCTTGAGGCTCATCATCAGGTGGAGTCCCAGCCTAAAACACGGGCAATAAATGTAAATATTATTTTACAGAAATGAGAGTAACAAAAATAAGTGGCACAAACATACACACACCCTAACACACACACACACACACACATATATATATTATATATATATATATATATATATATACAGGGTGTCCCATAAGTCCGGCATCATAGGAGAAATTCATATTTTTCCATTTCTATAAACCATAATTCATATTTTTCTTATGCTCGGGATGCCAATTTCTCGTCCACCATTCTGTTCAGTGACGAGGGTTTTTTATGAAAATGGTGAGGTAAATCAACAGAACACCCGCTACTGGTCTCAAAACAACCCTCACTGGTATACCTCTTGAAAGGAACAAGGTGCATCTCGGGTGATGGTATGGTGTGGCATTTGGAAGGATCGCATCATAGGCCCCCTCTTTTTCGATGAACATATCAGTGGAGGCACCTACCTACGTATGCTCAAGGAAGAAGCATTTCCCAGTGTCTTGAACGAAGAAGGAAATTTCCCAACATGGTTCCAGCAAGACGGCGCTCCTGCACATTACAGCACCCAAGTAAGGGAATAACTGTACCAACAATTCCCTGGTCATTGGATAGGACGTCGAGGGCCTGTGGAATGACCAGCTAGAAGCCCGGATCTCACGCCACTAGATTTTTATCTCTGGGGCCATTTGAAAGCGCTGGTATACGCAGAGAAAATTAGGAGTGTTGAACATTTGCGGCAGCGCATTATTGGGGCATGTAACACCATTACTCCTGACATCATTCACCGTGTGCTTGCTGACTGGGTATGACGTCTGAATTTGTGTATTGAAAACAATGGTGGACATATTGAGCACGTTCTGTAAATAAAAGCTTTTGTTTTGCCTTTTTTTATTATTTTTCCTATGATGCCGGACTTATGGGACACCCTGTGTATATATATATATATATATATATATATATATATATATATATATATATATATATCAGTGGCGACTCCAGCTCTTCAAGCCTACTCGGGCTTTTTAAATTTTCAAGTCTACATATGAGCCGACATTTAAATGCATGACAATAACTTAAGATTATCAATAAAATAAATAAATACATACCTCGGTAAAAAACAATATTTGAATTTTATTTACTTGAACATAAAGAGTCCAAGCGTCTTGGTTTTAAAGCAAATTCCTTTAATATTCGGTCATGTAATTCCTTTTTGCTTTCTAAATCAATAAGTATTTCCTTTTCAATTGAAATCCTAGCCAGGGACGAGAGCCGTTCTTGAGCCATTGTGTTTCTTAAATATGATCTAATTCGATCAAGAACAGAGAAACTTCTTTCATTTGAAACAGAAGTTACAGGTATGGTAAGGAGCTGAATCAGCTTTGTGGTTTCCGACATCGCAGACAATAATCCTAGTTCGTGAAAGACTTCTAAAATTTCATTTGCAGATTTGCATTTTCTAAAGTCACTGTCACGATAAAGATATTTCAATTCGTTAACTAAGGATTTGGAGTCAATTACATTTGGATATTTAGTTTGTAAAGCATTAAGATGATGCATTGGAAAATTTTCAGCAAATTCTGGAAATTTGGTCACATCAATCAACTCAAAGAACGCAAACTCCTGAATGCAATCAAATCGTCCCCTCATTGACATTAGTATAATGTCAATTATTTCGAAATATATTGCTTTATAGTTCATTTGTTTGCCTCTAGCTCTTTTTCTCGGGGGAGAAGGCAGGTCTTCGGATTGTTCGAAGTCTGCCATTGTTTCTTGAAAAACCTTATTATACGCTTTATCAGTACGAGCGCACTCAATAAATTCAATAAAGTCATTTACTTTCTGTTGTGCAAACTTCATGTCAAGCTGCTTGCATTGCAGAAGATGAAATAGTTTTTCGGCTTGTGACAATATAAAAAACAGAAAAGTGAAATCATGCAATTTTATAAGTAGATTATCAGTTTGATTAAGAGTATCTTCATCCCATCTTACACTGTCATCTAAAATCTTTTGAAATGCATTTTTCAGAGTTTCACGCTGCCTTTTTATTGCTGACACGGTTCTAGATCTATAGCACCACCTTGTTTCACAAAGTGATGGAATGCTGATATTAAACTCTCTAAATACAGTTTTTCGTTTGTACTTGAAGAAGCAAATTTACTGAAAGCACGTACATTAGAAAAGAACATTTTAGCCCCGTTAACTTTCTGTGACATTTTACTTAACACTAAATTTAACTTTGTGCATAGCAATGAATAAAATAGCCAAATTTAAAACCTTTTTCTCTCATGCAGTTGAAAGAACGCTTATCGAAACGTAAAAAGTTACCATGTATCGCCAGAATAAAAAATTGTGCCTCTACAATGCCGAAGGATATAAGCCCGAGTTGAAATGTTTTTTCTTTATAAAAAAAATTAATAGGAGGAAAAACGTATTTTATTTAATGAGAATTAGAAGAAGGACTATTATGTAACCGTATGCAAGCAAATAATTATTCATTAAAAGAACTTTAAATATACGATATTACTTATACTTTCTCGGGCGTAATGTCTTGCGCCCGAGTAAAGAATCTTGAAAGATTACACGAAAACTTAATGTGTCAATATAGTTTTTTATAAGTAGTAAGGGTATCTAAATGCGCTCAAAATTTGCTTGCGTGACGAAGGCTAGACAGAAAAATAGTTACATACTACCAGCCAAAAACCATTTTTACAATTTGTATTTAAAACTTTTTTAAAAACTTAAATCCATAAATACACAATTTTATCTCTCATGCTTCTCCTTGCTCCTTGCCTCTCGGGCTCAGCCCGAGTGCAGGAGTCGCCACTGATATATATATATATATTATATATATATATATATAGAGAGAGAGAGAGAGAGAGAGAGTATAAAGCATTTTTCAATATTTGTATTTCTTGGCATTTTTTAGGTTCCATCGACGCCAGAGGAGTGGCTACTGGCTACACATATCTACTCAATTTCAAGAAAAGTGCCAATTCCCTCACTGTCTTGGTGCTATGGACGGGAAACATATCATCATACGAGCTCCATTTCACAGTGGCAGTGACTTTTTTAATTAAAAGTCTAATTTCAGCATTGTTTTGTTTGCACTCGTGGACGCTGACTACAACTTCACATTTGTAGATGTTGGCTACCAAGGCAGGATCTCCGACGGTGGCGTCTTCAAACACACACTGCTTCACAAAAAGTTAGAGGATGGAAGCTTAGGCCTGCCTCAAGACTCAATGCTACCCGGCCCTGAATAGGGCGATGCCATACGTTTTTGTAGCCGACGAAGCATTTGCTCTAACAAACCACATAATGAAGCCTTATTCGGGGATTCATGAGAGGGGAACAAATGAAAGAGTATTCAATTATCGCCTCAGTTGCGCAAGAAGAATAGTAGACAATGTTTTGGAATTTCGTCTTCAGTTTTTCGAGTTCTCAGAAAACCCATGCTTTTAGAATTTAGAGCCAGAAAAGGCACAGACTGTTGTTATGACAATTGCTCGTCCACACAATTTTCTCAGAAGAAGCCACAATTCCAGAAATGTTTACACACCACATGGAACTTTTGACCATGAAGACGAGGATGGCAATGTTGTTTCTGGTAGCTGGAGATTGGAAAGCAATTCCGAAATATCATCCTTCCTGTTCCTCCCCATCATGAACGTACCACGGAAGACAGCAATGAAGGCGAAAGAAATTCGTAATGATTTTGCCCAGTACGTTTCGAAAAATTGGATGTGAAAGTGTCAAAGACAGATAAAGTAAAGTACAAGAGGAACTGATAACAGTAACATCATATTTCATTTATCTGTATTTTGTAAATACTTCATGTGAAAATGTAATAAAGAATATAGGCCATATAGTACCTTACACCCATACTTATTTTCTTCTCTCTAATTAAGTAAATAAATATTTCAAAATGTTTGTATTCATTTACTTACCTCCATGGTATTCATTGTAGCTCTGGGTTCATCCCTGTCCATCAGAAACGCCATCCGCTTGAAGGCAAACCATTTCGGCACATACACTTCCTGTGTGCCTGTAAAAAAAAAAGATTATTGAAACAGTTTTTTATAATATAATATATTATTTATTTATATTTATTATTTTTCATCATATACATCAATTTTGACGTTTGATAGTTAATTTGTAAAATAGCTTACCTTTGCCAGTCCCGACGGTTTTCTTTCCCTTTGCCTTTTCCCTCCTGAAGTTGGCAAGCAAGCTTTCCATTTTCTTCTTCGCTTCTCCCAGGGAACATTCAATAACTTGCGCAATGCTAACTCAGCAATCATGCTTCTTGGCTTTATTGTAGTATAAGCCATGTTGGAGATTCCAAAGCTCAGGATACTTCTCATATTCATCAAGTAAGGTTAAACATTTCTCTCTGTTCCACTCCATGATAAAAATGAAACACACCGAATAGCTGGAACAGCGCGGCGAACCCCCTCCTGACTACGCACCAACGAGCAACTGAATGATCTGAATCCTATTTTATTTTGAGAACGCACTATTTACCGACAAGCGATGGAAAACGTTTGGCGCGCTCGGCTCGGCTCGGAGCAGTGGCGGTCCTAGCTTACATGACGCCCTGGGCGAACCTCACCTTCAGCGCCCCCCCCCCCCCCTGTTCGCCAACACACACACATTCGAATCCCCCCAAAATAAAGGACAGACATAACTCTTTCACAAAATAACTTTTTATTGGACTAATTGTTGGAACTTCAGAACCAAAACAAAGACTCAAATTTCTGAATTTTACAAATCCTTCATCACGTAAATAGAATAACTCACTTAAGAGAATGTAATTATGATACTATGAACAGGAAAAATACAAATTAAATTGCACAACTGCCATAAATAAACTAGAGAATCAAATTTCTAAATTGTACAAATGCTCTATCACATAAATAGAATAAGACACTTAAGAGAGGGTAATTATTATGCTACACTTTGAACAAGAAACAAAATAAATTGCACCACAGCACAACTGCCATCTAAAGCCTGACTCTTCTTACCTTCCTTGATGCAAAGTCATTGATCTTTTATTTTATTTTTTATTTTTATTTATTTCTTTATTTATTTATTCTTATTTTTATTTTTTTTGCAGGCGCTCATGCCGCCCCTCCACAAATGCCGCCCTGTGCGGCTGCCCATATTGCCCATATGAGGAACCGCCACTGGCTCGGAGACACGTACTTACAGTACTAGCCGAATTCTGCTATGCGCTGTCTGCTCGTTCGGTTTGTTCGGACTAAAATGCTGAAGTCAAGACGCACCTTTACATTAGAAGTACCAGTCGGTTACTTCAGTTCTGCATTGACCAACATTTGGGCAGGTCGTCTTGCACCGGTCGTCTCATCAGTAACCCAATGGAATCCATAATACGTGACCATTTGGTTGGCTGCGACATTCCTTTTTCACCAGATAATTTGAAGATTTTAAATGTAAGTAGGGTAATAACACGTGATCTTAGATTATTGGAATCTCTGGTTGAAATTCGGTAGAACACATCCACCAAACTCTGTATTCGTACTTATATTTTTAAGCTTAAACCTTCTTTAAATCATAACTTTCTCATCTCTGAATGTTTTAATGTAGAACCTATTTCATAATTTATTTTGTAATTGTTTAAAACTTTATTTATCCTTTATTTTTTTTATAATTTATAATTTATCTCTTTTGAATGTTTTAATGTAAGATTTATTTCATAATTTTTTAGTTTGTAATTGTTTTGAAATTTTACTTATCTTTTACTTTTTATAATTTTATAATTTACCCTGAAGATTAGGGTTGTATCCCTCGAAACGTCGGATTTATATTAAAGTCATACTGTATGTCGCTTCCTTGGTCTTCCTTTTCATTATACGTTTAAGGTTTCCTGAAAACAAACCTATCAATTCATTCTCTCTCTCTCTCTCATATATATACACAATAGTGATGTAGCGGATGTCATTTTTTTCACATCCGCGGATGCGGATGAGGATGTTTGATTTCAACATCTGCGGATGCGGATGTCTACATTTTCGTTATTTTTTAGGATATATTCGAGATTTGTTGTGTTTAACGTATATAATAAGTTATTATATAGAGAGAGCTGTAGCTATAATGTAGTATAATTGATTAATTGTACAATAATTGCTGTACTTTTCTCTGAACATATAAAATAATATCAAGCATCTAACTAATATAGAAATCAATTAGTGAATTCGTCTGCAAATAAATTCGTTATATTTTGTCGAGTTTCAGCCACAATTAGAAACTATTTGTGTTACCAGGATGCGGGACGTGAACCCAACTCAAATGCACCCCACCGACCTCTTTCCCCAACCTCCACCCTTATAGAAAGAGATCTTTAATTAGCTTGATAACTATTTATATTAAGTTTAAAGTTTTATTAGGCATATTTATAAATGAGTAATTAAAATAAAGTAAACTAAGATGTTCATCGTTTAATGTTCAAACATAATTATAGAAGGTTATGCTTAAGGAACATTAATTTTTCTGCTGCCAGTCTGTTTCTCTTTTCATCATATATTAATCCAGCACTGCTAAATAATCTCTCGCTTGGTACGTTTGTTGGAGGACAGGCTAAATGTTTCCTTGCAAGTTTACTCAAGTATGGATAGATATTCTGCGTATTTTTCCACCAACTAATAGGATTGTCACATGCAGCCAGGCGTTTTTCTTGGTGATAGCTCTCGATCATTTTACTACATCTTTTGACATCGCGTAGGTCTCGTCATTGCTGCTTGACTCAAGAAACTGAGAGACAGATTCTGTGATAGATTTGCTTGTTGAAGGTGTTGGTTCTGTCACTGAAACTTTTATTCTTTGGTGGGTGGCGAAGCGACAGATTCAAGAGATTGAAGCTCTTCAACTGCTTTGCCAAGTGATGATTTAACTCGTTCTAATGTACTAGGTGAAAATAACTTAGCTTTGTAACGTGGATCTAAGTAGTTGTAAGAGAGTAACTTCATACAAGAACAGCCTCTCGTCTTGTCGCTAGCATCACTTTTGCGCACAATGAACTAGTTCTATTAATATAGTAGAATTTGATAATTTCCGCTTATTAATGACATTTTATCTCAACGGTCCACATCCGCACGACATCCGCAGTCCAAAGTGCGGATGCGAGAAAATGTGCGGATGTTCCGCGGATGCGGATGCGGATGTGACCTACATCACTAATACACAGTATATATATATATGATGCAAACCCACAAAGAAAAAGAAAAATGATTCCAAGTCCTTTCATGTATTCAGAAGTACACCTCGTCAGGGGATAAAGGGTGGAGGCAAGATGACCAAAAATATATACAACGGGACAGAAAAACAAAAAGATTAACAAGAGTTGATTAGAGGCAAAAGGTATTTTTACAGGATATTGTCAATTTTACACATTCCCGCACTGCTATTGAAATTATTTTTAAAATGGATAAATGCACATTCTAGAATATTCCTTTCGATTATATCTGTGTTTTTAACGAAAGCTTTAGAACTATCCCACTTAATAATATGATTGCATCTATACATATGGTTAAACAATGCATTAGAATTATTTGTTGTTCTTCACGCATATTTATGCTGTTTTACCCTAATCTAACGTTTTACCCGTTTGGCCTATATATACTAAATCACATTGTGTACATCCGATCGAATACACACAACCAACCAGATTATCCGAACTATTTTTTATTAAGCGTGATTTAACAGTATTATTATACTTAAAGACTACATTGATACCAATTGCTTTTAGTAAAGTCGGAAGATATTGAAAATTTACATGGTAAGGTAGGCTAAGGATATTTTTACGCTGAAATTCCTTTACAGTTATACTATTATAATACCTATTCTTGGCTTTCCTAAGGCAGTTATCTAAAAATGAAATAGGGTAACATAATTTAGTACCAATATTCATGATATTGCATAACTCGGAATCTAAAAATTCAGGACTGACAACTCTCAATGCTCTAAGAAACATAGCAGAGAAAATAGAAGATTTAATCGAGGGATGATGGTTAGAATAAAAATGCACATAAGAGTTCTTAATTATTAGTAGGCTTACGATAAACTTCAAATTTGAACTGATTAAAGCATCTCCAAATTTTTAGATCCAGAAAAGATAAGCTTCCGTCACTTTCTTTTTCAACCGTGAACTTAATAGATGGGACAAACTGTTGAGCCTACCAAGAAATAAGTCAACATCCAAATTATTAGGCCAAAGGCATAAAATATCATCCATATACCTGTACCAAACAAGGTTAAAATTAACAATATTAGGCAAAATTCTGTTTTTTTAAAATTCCATATATAAGTTAGCCAATACCGGTGAGAAGGGATTTCCCATCGCCAATCCAAACGACATGGCATAAAATTTATTTTCAAACTGAAATTTACAATCTTTAACGCAAAGCTTAATTAACTCAATAAGAGTGTTATGTTGAACAGGGAAAGTCTTGATTATAGCTTCAGCTTCTTGAAAGATCTCTTGGCACTGACACCGTAATGAGGAGAGTCAACAACAAATGAAGTATGATGGTGATCCCCGTAACCGCTTTCTAGGATGAAGTCGAGCAAGTCTAAAGGCCTGTCAGTGAAGAGCAATCCGTGGGTTCATTTTGAAATAATAATCTTCAAGAAAAGAGCTTCATTGGTTAGTTCTGAATAAATATCATTCTTATAGTCAGTAATTAATTTCTCGTATACTATTCTTAAATCAGAATTGGAAAGCTGGAAAGAGTGTAGAGTTAAAAAAGTAATTTTTCTTTGCTTCATTGAACCTCTCCACTAGAGTGGGCTTCGTTTTCATGATTAACTTTAAATCGTTTACTTACGAATTAGACTTTCAGGTTAACAATTCGAGCATTGCGCTTCGTGCAATGTTAACTGTTCCTGTAACCATTGGTCCATTGCATCCGACGAAAGATTGTCCTGTCACAAAACTCAAAGAATTATTTACGTTCGACGATGTTCCAAGACCGTATGCATTGAACTATTTAGATACAGTTGATGATTTTGCGGCTGCTGAGGCCGAAAAACTAATTTCTAATCTCGCAAATTGCTTGGAAAATGTTTGGATTGGGATACTCCTTGCATTCGAGCCGCAGTAGGGTTAATGCTTGTTATTTTATTTATTTGTTGGGTTCAAAATCCCAGCTGAGCCGTGAACGGCCAAATTCTAAAGGGCCAGTTCTACCTACAGCCCAAGTTAAGCTAAAATTAAAACTTACGGATTTGAGACCCTATTAGGTCCTACCTCAGGGTTGCTGACTCGATGCGGGCCTACCTTAGACCTTAGTTACATGAATTTAATATAAAAACAAAAGGGGTACTATTTATGGTCTTCTTTCTCAACCTTGCAACAACAACGCAACCTGGACTATTGCACGATGCAACAATCTTGTATCTAAACAACCAAACTGAATTGCAAGAGAGCTCTCTATCAGACCACACCCTGTACGTACGACATCCCACAAACGAGTAGAAAGGACGCGCAGCGCCCCAAAATGATGCCACCAGAGTCCCAAACACTGATTCCACAAGAGCCCAAAAATGCTAGCTCTAAATTAAGTGAATTTTTCACTAACCTTACAATTATGAGATGGATATATATACACCTTAACTTAATATATACAAGCAATGCTGCATCAATCAGCTTAGTCATCATCGCCTTGGGACAACAATGGTTCTTCCTCTTCTAGATTTTCTAACACTCACCCACCGAAGAGGCATTGTTGTCGTTACCTTCTGCAAGGTTAGCCAAGCCTTCTCCATGAGGCTGTAACTCAAATGTTTCATCTTGACTATCTGTGTTTTTGCTGATTTCTAAAGCATAGAGTTTTTGTATAGGTCTCTTTAACTTTCCTCCTGAAGTCTTTACCAGTGCAGACCTAACTAAATTGTCTTTGCCAACAAACAACTCTTCAATTATGCCAAGCTTCCAGCATTGCCTTGGTCTTTCATCCCCAATCATTACCACTTCTCCCACCTTGATACAATTTGCCACCTCTTCCATAACTGATCTTGTAGCTCTTCAAGGTACCTGAACCGTCTGGTTAACTCTCCTTGAGTGCTCTGGATAGGCTGCAAGTCTTCTGGCACACTGTGGCTTGATGTTAATCGTTTACCACAAAGAAAATGATTTGGTGTCAATGGCTCTGCATCCTGCATACTGTTGTAAACAAAAGTGATAGGCCTACTGTTCACCATTGCTTCTACTTCACATAAAACAGTGCAGAATTCTTCTTTGCTCAAATGAGCATTAGCTAAAAGTTTCTTTAATGGACACTTTACACTTCTCACTAGCCTTTCTCAAAATCCTCCCCACCATGGTGCTCTCTCAACAATAAACTCCCACTGTACCCCTTGGTGTGAAAAGTAGGATTGGAATCCTTCCTCTTTTAGCAAGGACCAAATTTCTTGGAGTTCCTTTGCAGCCTTTTTGAAGGTTTTTGCATTATCCGATATGATTTTATTTGGGAAACCCCTTCTGTTCACAAACCTTTTAAAGGCCAAAAGAAATACATCACTACTTAAGTTGCTTACAAACTCCAAATGGATTGCTCTTGTGGTAGCACAGATGAAAAGACATATATAACCTTTGTTAGACTCCCCTCGCTCATACACATAGACTGGCCCTGCAAAGTCTACTCCCACTACATCAAATGGGGCAGTATAGACACACCGTTCTCTTGGAAGTGGAGCCACCTCTTCATAATAAGGTTTTGCACTCCAACGCTTGCAAACCACACATTTATGCAAGACCTTTTTTACTACTTGTCTAATTTTGGGAATCCAAAATTGTTGTCTAATCTCTATTATCACTTCTCTAACTCCAGCATGTAACAGCTTATGATGAGTATCCAGGATCAAAAGGCCACAAAGTGCCCCCCAGAAGGTAGCAAAATTGGATGTCTTTTCTCCTCTGGAAGCCCAGAAAACTGTAGTCTACCTCCTACTCTCAATAAATCCTGATCCAAAAACACATCCAAACCCTTGAGCGCAGAATGTGTTGGTAGAACCTGTAATGGATGGCTGGTGAGCAATTCTCTCTCTTCACCAAATTTTTCCTTCTGCATATATACCACCCAGTATTTCCTGGCTTGCTGAATCTCATTACTGTTCAGAATTCCTTCCCTTCTTGTTTCTCTCTTAATGTTGTTGGTAAATCTATATACCCATGCTGTCCACTCTTAACAATCTTTTCAGACTGCTAATGTCCTCAAGCCTCAATATGGGGTCCTGCTGCATAACTTGACAACTGTTCACAGCGCATTTTCTCACCTCACTCACCCATGCTTCTTCAGCCTGGCATTCTCCTACAATAGGCTGATTAGAAGGCCAGTTTTCACTTCCAAGTTTTAGCCACTCCGGCCCATTCCACCACAAACTTGACTGTGCAAGATCTTTCACTGAAATTCCTCGTGTTGGTAAATCAGCGGGGTTTTGGGTGCCTGGACAATGCTTCCATTGCTTGGGATCTGTGTGCGCTTGAATTTCCTCCACCCTATTGGCAACAAATGGTTTCCATTTCCTTGCCTGGCTTCTTAACCAGTGCCAAACTATAGTGGAGTCTGTCCAATAATAGCTTGGAATTTCAGAGAGGGTCAAGACTTTTGCACTATAACTGCAAGCCGACTAGTAATAACTGCACCCATCAATTCCAACCTTGGAACAGAAAGCCTTTTCAAAGGTGCTACTCTGCTCTTTGCAGCAACCAACCTGCAACTTACTTCCTCTTGCAATGCGCCTCTTATATAAATACAAGTTGCATAGGCTTCCTCACTTGCATCACAAAAGATGTGCAGCTCCAAATTGTCTGGACTATTGTTCAACTCTCCAAAGTACCATCTTGGATTTCAATGTCTCCAAGATGTGCCAATTCTTTGAACCAATATTTCCACCTTACCACCATATGATTAGGTAACTCTTGGTCCCAACCAAGTCCAATTTCCCAGAGGCTCTGAAACCAAATTTTTGACTTTATCACAAATGGAGCCAGGAATCCAAGAGGATCAAAGACCTTTGAAGCCAAACTAAGAGCTGTACGTTTTGTCCACCTTGTCTCATTCTCAGCCAGCTCTACTAAAGATTTCCCATTGAAGGTAAACAAATCATCATCTTGCTGCCAAACAATGCCTAGCACCTTTGCGTCTATTGCCCACAACTAATACCAGAATCCTCAATACTTTCTGCTGCATCAGGTACTACACAGGAATGACTCATAAACTCTTGTAATTGCGAATGATTGGTCTGCCATTTTCTAAGCTCCATGCCGGCCTCCCTCATTATAGCTCTAGCCTCCATGAATATCTGTTTAGCCATTTCTGTATTATCCACGGAACACAGCAAATCATCAACATAAAAATTTTTCCTTTTGTGTTCAATAGTGTTAGGATAGACTTCAGAATATTTCTTAAAATGGTACTTCATTAGCTGCCAACAGAAATGGACTAGAGCTGAGGCCAAACAACACTGACTTCATTCTATATGCTTGAACCTTAGGTTCATTTTCCAACAAGTCTTTCGTATCCACCCACATATACCTTACTGCATCTCTGTCCTCTGGTTTTAACTTTATCCGCAAAAAGGCTTGCTTCACATCTGCAGTCAATGCTACTCTACCAAACCTGAATCTCAGTAACAAGGAAAATAAATCTGCATTTAAATTTGGCCCAGCATCCAAACAGTCATTGAAGGACACACCACCTTTGTCCTTGGCTGAGCCATCAAAAACTACCCTCAGTTTGGTGGTAGTTTTGTCTCGCCGTACCACTGCATGGTGTGGCAGATAATGTGCCTCCTGGCTCACCAGCTCACCTTGCACCCTTTCAGCATAGCCCTCCCTTACATAACTTAGGATGGCCTCATTGTATTCAATTAACAACTCCTCATTTTTTCTTAGCCTGTACAATGAAGTCTCCAACCTCCGATTAGCTAGCTGAAGGTTTGAACCGGGTTTGCAAGAATCCTTCCATGGTAGGCCAACTTCATAGCAACCATCTCTAAACCCAATCCCTTTTTCAAATTGCTCTAAAACATCATTGTTCACTGTACTTGCCTGTTTGTCCTTTATGCCAATAGATTCAAGTTCCCAAAACGCTTTCAATGCCTTTCCAGACCATGGCTGTTCTCCTCAATCTTAACAAAAAGAGCCTTAACTTCCATTTCATTGCAATAACTACCATGTAGCATCCAGCCTAGCTTACTTTCAATAGCTACCGGGCCTCGAGATGTGCGGACAATATTACCAGTGATGAAGTCCCAATAATAGTCAGCTCCAATCAAAAGACTAATATCTTCTGTTCCTTCAAACTTATTATTGCCCAAATTAATTCCTTTAACTTGCAATTCTTGGACACATGCCATATCTAAACAATAGTGACTGGAGCACAAAGTTCCTCAATCTCTACAGCTTGGACCTTGATAGTGGGACTTTGCGGTAACAACCCTTTAACCAGAACTTCTACCTTCTTAAATTTGGTTCGGTTTTGAACGGAACCCCCAAACCCAGAAATTCTTAAATTTTCCCTCTTAAGTTCTTTAAACTTCAATTTTCTGGAAATTCTGGTCTTAATAAAACTACACTGGCTACCACTATCAAACACACTCTTACAGTAGCTTCTCCCTCATTCCCAATTAATAAGGTTGCAGTTGTTGTTTGCAATAATCCCCCTTTACTTTTACTCCCTTGCATAGCAGTGGCAATGGTGGCATGTGCCACTGATGTCTCTACTTCTGGGGTAGGCCTACTAGGAGTGTGTTCACACAATAATGGCTGATGCCTACCATGACATTTTTTGCACAAAATTTTAAACTTACAAAACCTTGCTCTGTGACCTTTCAAAAACATTTAAAACATGCTGTGGACTTAGTTACCCTGTCCTTCCTCTCTTCAAAGGGTAATGCCTCAGCCACCTCACATTTATATGACTTGTGGTTGCCTTCGCAAAATATGCATTCCTTGATTCCCTTTAATTTATTCTCAGAGGATGCATGTAGAGCTGACACTGTACCTGGGTTATTCCTTTTTGTGGAAACTTTGGTGCTGTGCCTGCCTTTGTCCCCTTGTTTACCATCCCACTGTGCAAACTCAATTCCCTCTCGTCTTGCTAATTCTGTGCCTAAAAGACTTAACATCTGCTGAAGGGGGATGTACACATGTTCCGTAGAGTGTCCCCTACTTAATTCAAGCAAAATTGAGCTAGGCAATTTAGACTCCAGTGTAGGAACCAACATTATACCATACCTTTCCATTCCTACACCCAAGTTATCCAGGGACCTAGTTCTAATTTCAAATTCATCATATAACTGCCGTAACTCCTTGACACTATTAGGATTATTAACAGGAGGTATAGTGTAGCTGGTTCCTTCTTGGTGCTACTTGTAGTTGCCGGGAAGAATGAAGGATACGAGAGGCAAGCTATCGCTTTGTTGGGTATCTCTTTTAGGGGCCTCTCGTGTCCTCTTCTCTCCCTGTCGTTTGGGGGGTTGGCGTCTTGAAGGAAAAGCCGGTCGTTTTCAGAGTTTATTGAGTTCTTGGTTGGCTGAGGTTATTTTACAGAAGATTTTGTTATTTTATATACAGCTGAATTAATTAAATATATATATATATAAATTTATGTACAATACTTATTTATAAAGATTATATATGATTCTTAAAATTACACAATGATAAAATATATACAATTTGGTACGCGCAAAATTGGTTTGTCGGTAACTAATATAAAAATAATATAAATGCGGAAAATTAACTGCGCGGCCCCACACTACTGCCCACCCCGAGAAGCGGAGCACGTATATCAAAAGTAGAAATATTCGGGTCTTGATTTGAATCGGATCCTTCGTCCAGCTCGCGTTGATCCTCGGTCGGCCTCGTTTCCGGTTGTTGCGTTGTCCTGCGCGCCCGTCCTGAGGTCTGTATTTGCTACCTCCGAGGTGCGTCCTCCATCGTCCTTTTTCCTTGCGTGCTTTTTCTCCGATCCGATGTCGTCCGATTGTGCGCCCGGTACCTGTGTGGGACCTGAAACTATATACGCCGGTTTTAAACGATTAATTGAAATGGCTTCTGATGATCCGTTGTTTTTTCTATTACGAAGTACTTATCGTGGCGTTCGAGAACACGGAAAGGTCCTTGATATGGTGCCTCGAATGGTTTTCGAACGCGGTCGATGCGTACCCATACGTGGCTTGATTTGTGGAGTTCCGATGGAATGAATGATTTGGGGGCTGAGTGAATGTTTCCTTGAGAGAGTTGGGCGAAATCGATTTGCGTCATTTTCTTGGCTAATTCGGAGATGAATTTTGAATTGGATTTTGACGACGAATTGGCGATCATTGGCCTCGGGCATAATAGGGTGGTTCCGGTGACGGTGGTGAACGGTGAATAACCCGATTCGTTGGGGAGACTGCGTAAACCAAGGAGAACTATGGGTAAAGCGGGGAGCCAATCTTGTTTTCGAGCGATGATTGCTGTCTTGATGGTGCGATGAGATCTTTCAATTATTCCGTTGGTCTGAGGGCGATACGACAAAGTTCTTAGTCGGTGAAATCCGATGAGAGCTGAGAGTTCCCTAAAGAGTTCGGATTCGAATTGGGATCCGCGGTCCGTTATGACTTGCAGTGGTACACCAAATCTTGAAATCCATACATCGAGAAATGCGTGTGCTATTGATGTGGCTGTAGTATCAATCAGAGGATATGCTTCTATCCATCTTGTGGCACGATCGATGCAGGTTAGGAGATATCTATATGGGGAAGGATATGTTTGACCGGGCAAAGTGGTTGGCGGTAAGGGACCGACGATGTCGATATGTACCGTTTCAAATCTTGAACTTGGTAAATCGAAGGGGGTTATTTCTGATTTTGTATGGCGAGAAATTTTTGAGGATTGACATGATTCACAATTTCGGGACCAAGTTCGAATATCCTTATTCATTGAGGGCCAAAAGTATCTTGATTTAATGATACGAAGTGATTGCTTGATGCCTGGATGAGAAATATTATGAAATTGATTGAAGATGGAAGATCGATGCTGCTTGGGAACAAAAGGACGGGGATATGGCGTGGATGTATCGCAATATAAAGTTGTATTTTCTGGAAACGGGAACGGCTTGAGACGTGGGAGAAATTCTTGCGTTTCTTGATCTTTTTGTTGAGATTCCGCGATTGCTGATAAATCGAAAGCGTCGATATGTACTGCGTTTACGTTGCGTGAAAGGCAGTCCGCTACGACGTTTTCGGATCCACAGATATGTATTACATCGCATACGTATTCCGTGATGGCAGACCAATGACGTTGTTGTCGGTCTGTCTTGGCTCGTAAGGGACTCTTGTAGGCAGAAACCATCGGTTTGTGATCCGTGAAGAGTATTACTTGACGACCTTCTAAAAATTGACGGAAATGCAGGACGGCTAGGTATGCTGCGAGTAATTCTCTATCGTATGCGGCGTACGCTTGCTGAGTTGTAGTTAATTTCTTGGAAAAGAAGGCGATGGGAACTGGTGTGCTGTCGATTATTTGATGAAGAACTGCTCCAGCTGCTATTTGTGAGCAGTCCGTAACTAAATGAAGGATTGAGCTTGATGGAAGAGGATGACAAAGCGTAACGGCGTTCCGTAGTGCATCCTTGACATCTTGAAAGGCTTGAATTGCTTCGTCGTTCCACTGTAGACTTTTGCTTTTGACTTGAGTTCTGACGATTTCACTTAAAGGTGAGACTAAATCGGCGTAACGGGGTATCATATGGCGATAGAATCCCGTCATTCCTAGGAATCTTCTGAGGCTTTGGTAATCTTGCGGTTGGGGAATATCTTGAATTTCGGAGACTTTGTTTACAGGAGGACGAATGCCTGCTGGGGAAACTTCATGACCCAGAAATTCAATTTTGGATTGCTGAAATATGCATTTTTCTAAGGAAATTCTTAAATTGTGTTCTTGAAGGATCTTGAATACGCGTTCTAAGTCTTTCAAATGGTCAACTGCGTTATTTGAATGGACTAAAATATCGTCGAGATACACAAATACGCAGTCAACTCCTCTGAAAATTGTATCCATGAAGCGTTGAAATGTTGCAGGGGCGTTTCTTAAACCAAATGGCATGTATAAATACTGAAATAAACCAAATGGAGTTGTTATAGCCGTTTTCTCGATATCTTCTGGGTGGACTGGAATTTGGTGATATGCTCTGACTAGATCGATTTTGCTAAAGCATGATTTTCCGTGCAGAGATGTTGACAGACTTCTTATATGAGGAAGTGGATATCTGTCCGGTTTCGTGACAGCGTTTAGGCTTCTATAATCACCACACGCCCGCCATTCGCCTGGTATCTTCTTCGGAACGAGGTGTAACGGTGAGGCCCATGGTGATTTTGAGGGTTCTATAATTCCATCTTGAAGTAAGTTGTTGAAAGTAGCCTTAGCTGAGGATAATTTATCGGGTGGAAGACGTCGAGGGCTTGCAAACACTGGTGGTGCGCTGCCAGTGTCGATGGTATGCTTGACAGTGTTGGTGGAAACTTTCTGCGGTTGAGCTGGTTTCAGTAGTGAGGAGTACTTGTCAAGCAGGTTCCTGATTTCTTGAGGTAATTTGTCGGTAGGGTTAATATTGATGAGGTGAAGGTCTTTGGATTGCACAGGTTTAGTAGTGGCTTGAAGAGTTGTTGCTCTATCCTTCAAAATGCCATGCTTGCAGTCCACAAGGATGTCATAATGGGATAGAAAATCGGCGCCGAGAAGTGGACTGGAGACTTGGGCGACGACGAATGGCCACCTGAATATTCTTCGTAATTTAGGAATTGATATGTCCAGTGTTACTTCTCCGAATATTTCGAGCGGCTGACCGTTTGCGGTGGAAATCTTTACTGCGGTTGGGTGGAGTTGACAATCATTGACACAAGTTGGTGGTAAAATTGAGATGCTCGCTCCTGTGTCAATGATAAAATTGACCTTCAGACTGGCGATGCGAGCTGCGACTGAGATCAGCGGCAGGCCGGACGTCGCGTTAATCACAGCCTGCTTATCTAGTTTTCCGACGTTTCTCTTGATGGTGAGGAAGATCTTGAATTTGGGCGTGACGAGGGGAGCAGCTTGGCGTCATCTTTATTTGGCCACTTGCACCATGGCCTGCAGGTCCTTGCTTGGGGGCCATAATAAAGGTGCGCGCGGCACACCACCGGCCGCTGATTCTCGCTGAAGGGTTTTAGGCCGATGGGGATATTCGTTCTTGGGCTTGTATTGGCTCGAGTTGACGTTGGCGCCGCGTAGCAGCTTTGTTGAGCGAACGGTATTAACTCATCGGCTAGTTTGCCGAGTTGAGTTAGCGTCAGCTCCTTTTGTGCTGCTACGACGGGCGCTATTGAGGATGGGAGCGCCTGGATGAATTTATGCTTCACCAAATCATCGCTGACGCCCACCTTCAGTGCCGTTTGGTGGATATCTTGAAGGAATTGGGAGGGCTTTCCAGTGAGAGGAGTGTTGGAGATGAGTCGTTCGAAGAGTTCTGGCTTCGTCTTTTCGTAATGACTCACGATTTCTTCTTTTAAATCGGTGTACGACTTGTTGGAGAGAGTTGCTGCTGAAATTCGTGAGACGACTTCGGGGGGTAACGAGGCTAGAACATGGAAAAATTTGGTCTCTTCGGATGTTATTCTGGAAATGTGGAATTGTGCCTCCATGATGGAGAACCATCCTGCGGCCGACGCTTCAGAGAACGTGGGTGGCTTGATGGTGACATGGTGCACTCCTGATTCAACAGATTCCATCTTGCGGGAATGTAATTCGGGTCTGCTGCTGCTTTGGTTCCGACCGGCTACTACGGGTGGGCGGCGAAGAGGCGTGGCTTCGGTTTGTTCCGCCCGGCGACTGAAGGATGCTGCTTCCGCTGGCTGCTTCGGGTCACTCCGGGGTCACCAATTGTAGCTGGTTCCTTCTTGGTGCTACTTGTAGTTGCCGGGAAGAATGAAGGATACGAGAGGCAAGCTATCGCTTTGTTGGGTATCTCTTTTAGGGGCCTCTCGTGTCCTCTTCTCTCCCTGTCGTTTGGGGGTTGGCGTCTTGAAGGAAAAGCCGGTCGTTTTCAGAGTTTATTGAGTTCTTGGTTGGCTGAGGTTATTTTACAGAAGATTTTGTTATTTTATTACAGCTGAATTAATTAAATATATATATATAAATTTATGTACAATACTTATTTATAAAGATTATATACGATTCTTAAAATTACACAGTGATAAAATATATACAATTTGGTACGCGCAAAATTGGTTTGTCGGTAACTAATATAAAAATAATATAAATGCGGAAAATTAACTGCGTGGCCCCACAATAGCTAAAAGTGCACGGAGGTGGCTTTTAATTAAGATCTCTGGCTTACCAAACCGTTTCTTTAATATATCCCAAGCCACATTATAATTAGCCTCTGTTAATGCTAATCCTGCTATAGTCTTTGCTGCCTCCCCTTCCAAGAGGGACTGCAAATAATTAAACTTCTCCACGGCACTTAACACTTGACTAGAATGAACTGCTGATTGAAAACTGTCTGCCCATCCTTGCCATTCCTGAATACTCCCAGAAAATGGTTTGAGTACAAGCCTCGGTAATTGAACTACAGATCTGTTAACCTTAACTTCACAAACATCATTTGTTGAGTGTTGTGTTTCATTATTAGACCTGGTCTCTAACTGTACTGAGCTGCTAAACTCTTTTGCTCGGAGGCCTACTTTAATTATATCATCAATAATCTCTTCAAAGTAAATTATGTTATTTTCTATTTCATCCTCTTCTATAAGAGCCTCAATTTTAACATTTACCTCACTTAGAGCAACCTTTTTAGTTTCTAATATGGAAAGCTGCGCAGTCACTAAGCGTAAATCCTCTTGCTCTATGGCAGAATCTATAGTGGCAATGACCTTTGTAATTAGACCTTTGTAGGCGCTTCTCCTTTTTATAAATTTGTTCAATTCAGATGCACTCATCTTCAATGCAAACAACAATTGGGCTCAATGCCAAATGAGCTGAATTGGCAGAAATACTTAACCAAACTGAAAAAACGCAAATTTTACTTTCAAATAAACTGAATTGCTGGGTGGGGTACTAACCAAATACCAGTATGGAATACCAAATTTTCCACCCCAGGACCTTAATTCAATAATAACCCAAAATTAACCAAACCGGTAAAAATGTAGGCCAAAAACGACGACAGACGACTGGCCAAGTTTAGCAATTGGGCGACCAAACTTTCTACCCTGGGACCTTAATTCAATAATAACCCAAAATTAACCAAACCGGTAAAATGTAGGCCAAAACAACGACAGACGACTGGCCAAGTTTCGCAATTGGGCGACCAAACTTTCTACCCTGGGACCTTAATTCAATAATAACCCAAAATTAACCAAACCGGTAAAATGTAGGCCAAAAACGACGACAGACGACTGGCCAAGTTTAGCAATTGGGCGACCAAACTTTCTACCCTGGGACCTTAATTCAATAATAACCCAAAATTAACCAAACCGGTAAAATGTAGGCCAAAAACGACGACAGACGACTGGCCAAGTTTCGCAATTGGGCGACCAAACTTTCTACCCTGGGACCTTAACTCAATAATACTCAACCCGTCTAGGCCTAACTTGGGCTACAATTTGCACAATCAGAACTTTGCCGAAAAATAGTCACTGACTCAGTCTTGGGGTAGAATCCGGTTCTGAAGGACCATGTTATTTTATTTATTTGTTGGGTTCAAAATCCCAGCTGAGCCGTGAACGGCCAAATTCTAAAGGGCCAGTTCTACCTACTGCCCAAGTTAAGCTAAAATTAAAACTTACGGATTTGAGATCCTATTAGGTCCTACCTCAGGGTTGCTGACTCGATGCGGGCCTACCTTAGACCTTAGTTACATGAATTTAATATAAAAACAAAAGGGGTACTATTTATGGTCTTCTTTCTCAACCTTGTAACAACAACGCAACCTGGACTATTGCACGATGCAACTATCTTGTATCTAAACAACCAAACTGAATTGCAAGAGAGCTCTCTATCAGACCACACCCTGTACGTACGACATCCCACAAACGAGTAGAAAGGACGCGCAGCGCCCCAAAATGATGCCACCAGAGTCCCAAACACTGATGCCACAAGAGCCCAAAAATGCTAGCTCTAAATTAAGTGAATTTTTCACTAACCTTACAATTATGAGATGGATATATATACACCTTAACTTAATATATACAAGCAATGCTGCATCAATCAGCTTAGTCATCATATCGCCTTGGGACAACAATGGTTCTTCCTCTTCTAGATTTTTTAACAATGCTATCCAAATTGTTTGTTTAAAAAAAGTTATGAGTGTTCTCTAACCATCTCAGCGCTGGCTTCGGCAAAAATCAAGTCAAACAAAACATCTTTATTGCGGATCATTCACAATCCATAGCCACTTAACCTAACATACAAGTACAATCTTACGTATCATACACTCAACTTAATACAAAAATAAGGCCAACATAGTCACTTAACCTAGCATGCTGGCATACTGTTTGATTAATTATCTGACAATTTTATGTATATTGTTATTACATGAGACATCAGTAACTGAAACAGATCATTTGTATGCGTAGAAGAAAATAATTGTAGCTTAATGAAAAAACCAGAGAAATTATGAAAATAAAAGAGTTTAATGAAAATGCTGATGAATTATTGGAAGCTGAGTTCGGATATGATTTTGTGGAGACTATATTTTAAATTATTAATTACACAACAAACAAAACATCTTTGTTGCGAATCATTCACAATTCATAGCCACTTAACCTACATACAAGTACAATCTTATGTATTTTACACTGAACGTAGTACAAAAATAAGGCCAACATGGCCACTTAACCTAACATACAAGTACATACAAATACAATCTTATTATAACAACTAATATGCATATATAATCTTTGCTACTGTTAGAAAATCTAGAAGAGGAAGAACCATTGTTGTCCCAAGGCGATATGATGACTAAACTGATTGATGCAGCATTGCTTGTATATATTAAGTTAAGGTGTATATATATCCATCTCATAATTGTAAGGTTAGTGAAAAATTCACTTAATTTAGAGCTAGCATTGTTTGAGCTCTCAGGTGGCATCATTTTGGGGCGCTGCGTGTCCTTTCTACTCGTTTGTGGGATGTCGTACGTACAGGGTGTGGTCTGATGGAGAGCTCTCTTGCAATTCAGTTTGGTTGTTTAGATACAAGATTGTTGCATCGTGCAATAGTCCAGGTTGCGTTGTTGTTACAAGGTTGAGAAAGAAGACCATAAATAGTACCCCTTTTGTTTTTATATTAAATTCATGTAACTAAGATCTAAGGTAGGCCCGCATCGAGTCAGCAACCCTGAGATAGGACCTAATAGGATCTCAAATCCGTAAGTTTTAATTTTAGCTTAACTTGGGCTGTAGGTAGAACTGGCACTTTAGAATTTGGCCGTTCACGGCTCAGCTGGGATTTTGAACCCAACAAATGAATAAAATAACATGGTCCTTCAGAACCGGATTCTACCCCAAGACTGAGTCAGTGACTATTTTTCGGCAAAGTTCTGATTGTGCAAATTGTAGCCCAAGTTAGGCCTAGACGGGTTGAGTATTATTGAATTAAGGTCCCAGGGTAGAAAGTTTGGTCGCCCAATTGCGAAACTTGACCAGTCGTCTGTCGTTGTTTTGGCCTACATTTTACCGGTTTCGTTAATTTTGGGTTATTATTGAATTAAGGTCCCAGGGTAGAAAGTTTGGTCGCCCAATTGCGAAACTTGGCCAGTCGTCTGTCGTTGTTTTTGGCCTACATTTTACCGGTTTGGTTAATTTTGGGTTATTATTGAATTAAGGTCCCAGGGTAGAAAGTTTGGTCGCCCAATTGCGAAACTTGGCCAGTCGTCTGTCGTTGTTTTGGCCTACATTTTACCGGTTTGGTTAATTTTGGGTTATTATTGAATTAAGGTCCCAGGGTAGAAAGTTTGGTTGCCCAATTGCGAAACTTGGCCAGTCGTCTGTCGTTGTTTTTGGCCTACATTTTACCTGTTTGGTTAATTTTGGGTTATTATTGAATTAAGGTCCTGAGGTGGAAAATTTGGTATTCCATACTGGTGTTTGGTTAGTACCCCACCCAGCAATTCAGTTTATTTGAAAGTAAAATTTGCGTTTGATCAGTTTGGTTAAGTATTTCTGCCAATTCAGCTCATTTGGCATTGAGCCCAATTGTTGTTTGCATTGAAGATGAGTGCATCTGAATTGAACAAATTTATAAAAAGGAGAAGCGCCTACAAAGGTCTAATTACAAAGGTCATTGCCACTATAGATTCTGCCATAGAGCAAGAGGATTTACGCTTAGTGACTGCGCAGCTTTCCATATTAGAAACTAAAAAGGTTGCTCTAAGTGAGGTAAATGTTAAATTTGAGGCTCTTATAGAAGAGGATGAAATAGAAAATAACATAATTTACTTTGAAGAGATTATTGATGATATAATTAAAGTAGGCCTCCGAGCAAAAGAGTTTAGTAGCTCAGTACAGTTAGAGACCAGGTCTAATAATGAAACACAACACTCAACAAATGATGTTTGTGAAGTTAAGGTTAACAGATCTGTAGTTCAATTACCGAGGCTTGTACTCAAACCATTTTCTGGGAGTATTCAGGAATGGCAAGGATGGGCAGACAGTTTTCAATCAGCAGTTCATTCTAGTCAAGTGTTAAGTGCCGTGGAGAAGTTTAATTATTTGCAGTCTGTGGTGCCGCGTTTGTTAGCGGGCTAGAGATAAAGTAAAGGCCAATTTGAGGCTTTATTCAACATAAACATAGCATAGATCTGAAACACAGAAAACAATAATTAGTAAAGACTTGTTACACAGAAAACAATAATTAGTAAAGACTCATTACATTCCTCTCTTCTTTTATAATACGTGATACATTGCACGGTAAGAAACAAAACGACAAGTTCAAGATATTTTGGAAGAAAGAAGAGTCTACAAGTTTAGGCGTTGAGCTGGGTATCTGATTCGAGTGCTTCTTCTCAGAGGGGGACTCGTCTCGGAGGTTACTGACACAGGTGGGCCTCTCTCGACTTCGACTGGAGTCGCTTCGACGGGAGCTGTTGGGACCGTGTGTCGGCGGATCTCAGCGGGTTCTGAGTCGTCCGTTAGCGTGGTGGAATTGATTGGCGGACTGGGTACGGGGGTTCATAGTGATTCATGTCATCCGTATTGCTACGTCCCGCCGGTGCCAGGTCCCTGATGGATAAGGTATCTTCTCTCCCATTCGGATGCCGTATAAACGCGTAGTTGGGGTTTGCCTCAATTAACTCAACTTCCTCGACGAAGGGGTCGTTCTTGGATCGGCGAATGAATTGGCGAAGGAGTACAGTTCCCGGAGAAGACAGCCACGTCGGTAGTGCAGAACCGGTAGAAGTACGCCGCGGGTGCGTGAATAGACGCTCGTGAGGAGTTTCGTTCGTGGCCGTACACAGCAGCGATCTAATCGAGTGCAGCGCGTCTGGTAGGACGGACTCCCATTGCGACATCGGCAACCCGCGATCTTCTATGACTAGTTTGATGGTGTTCATGATGATTCCATTGTAACGTTCGCATTGCCCGTTTCCTTGGGGGTGATACGGCGTTGTGCGACTAGTCGCGATACCATGTTTAGTTAGGAACAGTTTTAGTTCCGAAGACATAAACGATGTCCCTCGATCTGTGTGGATGTAAGAGGGAGTTCCGAAGGTAGAAAATAACTCGGTGAGACGGGCGATAACGGTTGACGTGTTCGTATCACGGCACGGGAAGGCAAAAGGAAAGCGTGAATACTCGTCGATATTGTTAGGATGTAAGTCGCGAAGTTGCGCTCGGAAGCGGGCCTTTAAAGTCGATGTTAAGTCGGTCAAACGGGGACATGGCCCGTATTAAGTGACTAACTTCTGGTTTATAGTACTGTGGCTTACATTTAGCGCATGTTTGGCATTCCGACGTAACTCGTTTGATGTCATCCACTGAGAATGGTAGGTTCCTAGCTCTCACAAAATGAGTCATTCGGCGGACTCCTGGGTGTATCAGATTAACATGCAGCTGGGCGAGGGATATTCTTGGAGTAGCAGCGCAAAAGGATCGCGACAATGCGTCTGCGGCTCGGTTCTCGGGGCCCGGTCTGTATTTTATTGTGAATGAGTAGCCGGCTAGTTCTACACGCCAACGGAGAATCTTATCGTTCTTAATACGACCAGTAGCTTTTCCATCGAACATGAAAGATACGCTCCGCTGGTCGGTGACGACAGTAAAGTGTCGATAAGCTAAGAAGTGCTCCACTTGCGAATGGATTCGATTACAGCGTATGCCTCCTTTTCAACGATGTGATGGCGACGTTCTGTGTTATTCAGAGCGCGAGAAAAGAACGCCACCGGGCGGCCGTTCTGGGTGAGGGTGGCTCCGATTGCTGAAGAGGAAGCGTCCGTCTCCACAGTGAACGGCAGTTCTTCATCGATTGAACCGACGACAGCTTTCGAGATATCATCTTTGAGTGTTTGGATCGTTGATACTTCCTCACGAGTTAATGGGAATGATGAAACGTTGAGCAGAGGTTTGATCTTGAGGGAATAGTTCTGAATCCATTTAGCATAGTATGCGAATAGTCCGATTACGCGTTGTAGAGACGACTTGTTGCGAGGAGTTTGAAGTTCTTGTAGTGGCCGGAGGCGTTCGGGATCGGGCCGCAATACGCCATGAGAGATAGAATATCCGAGCAGGTGCACTGATGTCATCGAAAGCTTGCATTTTTCCTTGTTTAGACTCAGATTTACTCGTTTAGCGGCTTCCCAGAAATGTCGAAGGTTCTCATCGTGCTCTTCCCAAGTGGTTCCGCAGATGGTGAAATCGTCGAGGTAGGCGTATGTTGATGATAAGTTGTTTGAGGATATGAATTCGTTCATGACGCGCTGGAAGGCCGCGGCTCCGTTAGTTACTCCCATAGGGATCCTTCTGAATTGGTATAGATTTCCGTCAGCCTCGAATGCTGTGAAAGGTCGTTCAGACGGATCGATTTCTACCTGGTAGTATGCGCTTGACAGATCAATTACGCTGTAGTATTTGTGTTGTGAGACTTTGTTGGCTATATCATCGATTCGCGGAAGAGGATATGCATCTAGCATGGTAAATCGGTTGACGGTTTGAGAGAAATCGATTACCATGCGTTTTTTTTTTGTTTCGGTAGATGTGATGACTACTTGAGCGCGCCAGGGTGAGTTACTGGGTTCAATTATCTCATCCCTGAGTAGCTTTTCGATTTCTTTCCCAATGAAAATTTTGTCCTCAGAGCAAAATCGTCTGGACTTCGTGGCGATGGGACGACAATCGGCAGTTAAGTTGCCGAATAGTGGTGGGGCTGAAATTCTTGATCGAGTAAGGCCGCATATATGGAGTGCTGGCTCCGGACCTCCGAAATTGATGTTCAATTCCTTGTGTCTGATTAAGAATGGGGTACCGAGTATTATGTCATCGCACAGATCCGACAAGACGGATAGTTCGAGCTTTTCGTAGTCGCGGTCTCCCATCGTAACCTTCACTGTACATCGACCTGAGACGGCTGCGGATAGATTAGGCGAAGCCATTGATACGACGCCCGAGTGCGGAAGAATGGGCAGCTCTAAGTGTTTGGCTAGATCCTCACGAATGAAGTTGTCCGAGCTGCCAATATCCAACAAGGCGAGACACGAACGGCCGTTGACGAGGATATCGACTGTTGAGTTGGTAGGCATGCAGGAGCTACACGATAGAGTGGTACTAATGGTCGCTAATGCTGCGGCTGAATGAGACGCTGTGGTTTTATCCTGTTTTTGACGTGCCGAGGAAGTACTTGAGCGGCAGACTTTGGCCCAGTGGCCGGTCTTTTCACATTTCGCACAGATAGAATCCTTTGCTGGACACCTGCTTCGTGGGTGGCGTCGAGACCCGCAGAAGAAGCACAGAGCGGCTTTGTTGTCGAAATTCGCAGCGGCTGAAGAGTTTGGGAGATCGTCTCCTTGGACGCAGGCAGGCCGGGCAGAGTCAGTAGTCGGCGACGGTTCGTGGCGAGAGCCAGTGGCTGCAACAGCACCGTAATGAGTGAGGTACGATTCTGAGTTTTTCTGGGCCTGATCTAATGTTCGAGCCTGGACGATAGTGTGAAAAATGCTCTGTATGAATTGGTCCACAATTAACCCACCCCTTATTTCTCCAGTCTAACTATAGAGTAGATCAAGTCTAGCCTAGAGGGGTCAGCCTAGAGATTCCGGAAATGGTCCAGAGCGGGCAGATAAATTGAGGTCCACAGTAGGATTCCTCACCAAACTAGGTTAGGGCAATCTACCTTTACCTTTGTTAAGCTATGAGTTGATGCTGGGTCTTAGGCCACAATGTAGGCCTAAGTTGTCTGACGCAGCTTAATTTAATGAATCTACCTAAACTGGGTTAAAAACACAATTAGTCACTTACTGCTAGTTATTAGAGTCTCTTTTCTCCTTGTCTTGGTTAATTGTTAAGAGCGTACTTGCTGGTGGGGATCTTTCTTCGTTGTCTGTTGTTGTCCCTTCTCCAGTTCAGTCTTCTCGCCCCGTTCCTCGTTTTCGTTCTCCTTTTCTCCTTTTAGCGGGGCTTTTTCCACCAGCGTCGTCTTGGTTTTTTCCTCGGTTGGTTGATCGGTAATGTATATCTATTACCAGCACGCTCTTGTCACACAGTATATAAATACTAGTGTGGAGAATAACTCTGGTGAGCAACCAATTGGTTTCATCCACCCAGTTATTGACATAAAAGGAATTTAATAATTGTTAGATTAACTACCTACCTACTCAGTGAACCATTTTCGTTACCTCCCAACTACCCACTCATCAGTTTTCCATATACTAGGGGCCCCGGGAGATAAAAATTTTGGTGTCATTGTCACCAATTTTTATGTCTGAATGTAGACTAGCTAACTATTTGACTGTAAATGCCTGTTAATCTGATTAACAGTGCCTATCCTCACCTTCTCATGGAGAAGGTGTAGCATTTAATTAGAAGAGAAAATATACATCCATAGGATGAAACTGCCTATGGTCTTTACCATAAGAAAAGAAAAAGTGAAAGTTAGAAGATAAAATTACAATTCCCCAGCATCTATTTTTTGTTGCAAAAATAGTCGCGCCTTTAATGCTGTTTGTCGCTGAGGTCTTGTGTCTGTCAATGTTGTAGTAGGATGCGTTACCACTCCTACTGTCAAAAGAATAGTTACTGGAAGTTCAGTGTCTCCAGTTGTTACTGTCAGTGGAGAAGGTTCTCCAAAGTCCATCGTTTTGGGTCCAGACTCTAAAGGGTACAAAAGAAAATGTCTCTTGTTGTGTCACCCGTTGAAGTCCTTAATTTGACCACTCTTGTTACCCCGTCTGCCCCTGGTCTGAGTTCTAAAACTCTAGCCAGAGGCCAGTATTGTCTTGGAGTACTGTCATGTATGAGAACAAGGTCCCCTACCTTAATTGTGTCAGACCAATCCTTCTTAGTCCTTTGTTTATGTCTCTCCCTTAGACCCATCAAGTACTCAGTTTTCCACTGTTTAATAAAATGAGCTTTAACTCTAGTTAAGTGTTGTAACTTAGTCTGGAGTTCATCGTGTCGTTGAGTCCAGTTTGGGTCTTCTGAAGAGTCTATATTGTAGTCCGGCAGGAGACTAACTTGTTCTCCCCGAATCAAATGATTTGGAGTTAATGGTTCCGGGTCATTAATGTTGTCACTCACATAAGTGAGTGGTCTATTGTTAATGATGTTCTCAATCTCAGCCAGGAGAGTGAGCAACTCAAATAAGTGTATCTGTTTTTTACCAATTGCTTTCTTCAAGCAATTCTTTACTGTTTGTATATTTCTCTCCCAGATAGAACCATACCAAGGAGAGGCAACTGGAATATACTTCCACTTTATGTTTGAATTTTGTATATATAATTGTGAGTTCATCGCTTAACAAGTCGTGGATGACTTGTTCACCAGCCTTGAAATATGTAGCATTGTCAGTCGAAACTGTCTTTGGTACTGAATGTCGTGCACAGAATCTCTTAAAGACAGCAACAAAAGATTCTGCTGTAAGGTCCTCCACAACATCCAGATAAACAACTCGTGAGGCAGCACATGTAAACAGTACAATGTACATTTTTTGTTCAGTGTCAACCACCCCTACAGTCAATGCTCCTGTATAGTCAATGCCTACAGTCTCAAAGGGTCTGTTGAGAGTAACTCTCTCCTCTGGCAAAGCAGGAGGATTTGGTTTCCTATAGGGCCTAGCATGAATATGCCTACATGTGACACACTCACTCAGGACTGTTTTAACAGTGATCCTTCCCTTGGGTATCCAATAAGTTTTTCTTAATGTAGTTAGTGTCTGTGGTACCCCCATATGATATACATCATTGTGTGTTTTTCTGATGATTAATGTTGTCAAATAGCTAAATCTAGGTAAAAGGATTGGATGTTTGCTTTTGTATGACAGTTTTGATTTGTCTAATCTCCCTTTACACCTTAGAAGGCCTTCCTCATCTCTGAACAAGTTTAGATCCACAACTACTGATGGTACAGGTTCTTTTGTTTGTTTCCCATTAGTCAAGAATTCTAACTCTTTATTGTACTCTTTTTGTTGTGCATGGCCTATCCAGTATTTGGTTGCAACTTCTGTATAATTATGATTGTTTTTATTTAGCTGTTTGTTAATTGTAGTTAAACAGTTGTGAGCAAACCTCAAACGGTAGGCTGTGACCCTGACAAGTTTACTGAAATCAGAATAACGTTCATAATTAGTGATTGGTTCAACCTTTTCATTTGAAAAGATTAAATTTAATGTCAAGTTAACTTGTTCCACAGGCCATTGGTCTGTATTACAGAGCCACTTAGGTCCCATAAACCAAGTTTTGTTTGACTTCAACAACTTGTAGGATAAGCCTCTGGTCAGAAAGTCTGCTGGATTTTGTTTAGTTGGAACATAGTGAAAGTTTACTTGTAGGCTTTCATTAGCTTCAGCTATTTCTTTTAGCCTATTTCTTACAAAGATATTCTTACTATTAATGCTATCATTCCGTATCCAGGCAAGACAAATCTGACTGTCAAGCCAGATGTGGATATCAGTTATGTTCACATCATGGTAAGCATCCTTAAGCAATGAAATGGTTTTAATGGCTAATGCAGCAGCCAATAGTTCCAATTGAGGTATGGTTCGGGTAGGTTTGAGAGGTGCAACTTTCCCTTTTGCATAAATTAGATGACTTTCTGTAGGACTTACAAGATACGCACAGCACCCATAAGCTTGTGTGCTTGCATCAGCAAACACATGAAGTCTCTGGGGCTTATCCCTAAACCCACAGCACCTTTGAATTTTAATGTTCTGCACTTTTGTTAAATCAGCAGCTAACTTCTTCCAAGATTTTTGATTTTCATTTGTTATTGGATCATCCCACCCAACATTTGTCCTCCAAATTTCTTGGAGGAGAATCTTTGATTTTATTGTTGAAGGCAGGAATAGACCCATAGGATCAAAAATTTTGGAAGCCTCTGATAATATTTGTCTTTTAGTATTTGCTTCCTCATCAAGTTTAAAACCTTTAGTACAGATTGAATCATGACTGTTAGAAGTTGCATCCAAATACCAGTTCATACCTAAAGTTTTAACTCTGTCTGATGGCTCAGTAAGACCATTATTATCCTTTAAAATCTTTTTATTTAAATCCTCATCATTTGAAATCCACTCTCTAAGTTCAAAGTTACCTTGTTGCATAATGTTTTGAGAGTGTTCATAGACTTCAGATAATTCAGATTTTGTTGTTGTTGAGCCTATTAGATTGTCTACGTAAAAATGTTCCTTAAGGAAGTTCAATGTTAAAGAGTTATTAAAATGGTTCAAATGATGTCCAATTGTCAATGCTAATAGGCTAGGTGAGCAATTGGCTCCAAACAACACAACATTAAATCTATAGGTTATGAACCCTTTATTCAAATCAAATGGATCCTTGAACCATAAGAACCTAAGTTGGTTCTTATCATATTCATTTTTAAGATTTATTCTCAAAAATGCCTTTGAAATGTCACTTTGTACGGCATATTTATCTAACCTGAACCTCAGTAAGATCTTCACAAGGTCAGAAATGAGATTAGGACCCTCAATCAGGCAATCATTCAAACTGTGTTTATCACTGTCTTTGAGGCTACAGTTATATACTACTCTGAGTTTTGTTGTTGGGGCATCTTGTCGATAAACCCCCCTGTGGGTTAAATAATGACAACCATCTTTTTTAAAAGGGTTATTTGTTACTTCTTCAATGAAGCCTTTCTGTAGCTGTTCTTTGAAGACATCACTGTACTTTTTAATATTATTATCTTGTTTGAGTTTTTTCATTACTTTATATAAATGTCCTTTAGCTACTTTGAGATTATCTCTTAAAGTTGGACAATTTATTTTCCAAGGTAACTCAATAAAATAACTATTGTCTTTGCACTGAATGGTGTCTTCAAATCTTTCTACCATTAACTGATCTTCTGAAATTTGATTTGTGTCATGTATACCCACAGATTCTAGCAACCATAAAGTTTGAATTGCCTCATCCAAAGTTTCATTTGATAATGATGAATTAATGTTCTCAGTTGATATAATATTATTCAAAGTGTTGCTATTCTTACAGGTGTTATGTAGGACTGAGTTGAGGCACATAGTATTTGTTGGTCATGAACTATTTTGGTTTAGGTCTAGGTTGTATTTGGATAGGTCACCCAAAGGAGCTATCCCTGATGGAGTCTGAATAGCTATGCCATTACCTATCTTCACTATGCCCTTATGAATAAGATTAATATAATCTGCCCCCATTAACATTTCAATGTTAGCTACTGTGTTGTTAGTGATATGTCTATCAGCTATTTTGTAGTGTTTTCCCAAATGATTTATGGTTTGTTCTAGTTTGGGTATAACCAGTTTGTTTTGTCCTACTTTAGAAATAATAACTGCTTCAATTTTCTCTAATTTATTTTCTAACTGTAGTTCCAGGTCAATTGTCTTATAGCTATTTTTGTCCGAGTTATCCTTAACAAAGGATGCAATATTGAGTTTTTGTTCATTCGGGTTTGGTGTCAAACCCAATTTATTTACTACATTTTGCGAAACAAATGTTTGTTGAGAACAACAGTCTATAAGACATCTCACTGGAGTGGTGCTACCCTCACTATTCACTAAGTCCAAAGTAATAGTTGGTAAAAGAATCTCAGTGTTTCTTGTTACGTTGTTTGAGCAAACAGAATGTCCCATGAAAGTGGCATTTTCTTGATTACCTTTGTTTGGTGGAGGTATCTTTTGAGTTTGAATACTATTGTTTGGACACTTTGGTGAATCACACATTGATGAGACATGTCGTAAACTTTTACAAAACTCACACTTGAATCTTAACCTAGATTTACAGTCTTTCTTATAATGTCCCTGGCCAGTACACTTTTTACATAGGTTCAACTGTTCACATCTTTTAGCTCTTTGGTTAAAGTCTGAATATTTGTCACACCCAGTACTACTGTGTTCATTACTTGCACAAAATTTGCAATGTAGTGTGTAAGTTGAGGCAGCAGTTACATTAAAGTTCTGTAATGTAGGTGTTCGTGTATTACAGTTGGTCACATTTGATTCTACAGTATCAAGTTTTGTCTGTTTGGCTGTAGCTAGTTGGTCTCTGGGAACAGTCTTTGGTTTATCCATAGTCTGGGTCTTATTTTGTGTTGGAATATTTCTCAATTTGTAATTAGTTAGGATATTGGGAAAGTGTTTTCTGATATCTTCAAGATTAGGATAATTTTCTCCCGTCTTTAGAACTAAAATATCTTTAACCCTCAAAGGAAGGCACCTAAGAACTATGCCTTGTATAATCCAAGATGAAGCTTTAATATCTATCTCATTGCTAACCAGTTGTCCTATAATAGCTTCTAATTTTGTATAAAAATTTTCCATATCACTATGGTTATCTTTTATGGGTGCAAAATCAAAAATTTGTTGAGATAATTCATATACAATCTCATCTTTATTAATGTAATTACGTTTTAAGAGATCAATAGCTACTTCATATGAATTCCCTACGGCTGGTAAATAGGCTATCAGGTTATAGGCTGGGCCTTTAAGGAAACTAGTTAAGTAGCTAAACTTATCAACAGTTGAAATATAAGGTTTATTACCTATTAAACTCTCAAATTTGTCAATGAAAGATGGGAATTGTACCGTGTCCTCTTCAAATGTTGGTACTAGCAAAATGGGTAACTGAGCCCTCAATTCTTGTGACTCAGGATTTAGCATGCCACTTAAATTTTGTTGAAGGTTAGCTCTACTTTGATTAAAATCAGAATTAGGTTTATTTGGTGTTAAGTCAGTCAAACGAGACCGTAGTCTCCTTATTTGCTGTTCAATTGAGATTACCTGATCATCATTATCAGCGTAAAGGTCTATCAATTGTTCTTCAGCCATTTCGGATTCAACTAACTCTGAAATACTCTCATCAATGGCTATTATTTCCTTCTTTTTAGTTTCCAATTTAAGAATTACACACTCTAAATCTTCCTTACCTGGTTGTGTAATATTGTTAAAAGTGTTCACGGCCTTTGTAACAGCACCCAACTTTGCCCCCCTTTTCTTTTTTAACTTTTTCAATTCCGCACTGTCCGTTTAAGTCAAAATTGTTTAACTGGGGATCGTAATGAAATAGAGGACAAGAAAAAATTACCAGAGAAGAGAGAGCACAGACAAAACAGTCAAGTTTAAATTTGGTTTAATCCCCCCCAAGTACTTATGTGTCACTCAGGTCTAAGCTTATAAGAGAATGAGACTTCTTAAATGTAAATGTTTCCTAGTTAGGCCCTAGGTTGTAGACCTAATTAGGCTTGATTAGGTTAGGCTTAGGCTTAGGCTTAGGCTAGACCATTTAGCCTAATTCTGCAATTTTTTTTGTTAAGTAAGGTTAAGGTTTGTAAATTCCCCACACACGGACCACCAATGTGAAAAATGCTCTGTATGAATTGGTCCACAATTAACCCACCCCTTATTTCTCCAGTCTAACTATAGAGTAGATCAAGTCTAGCCTAGAGGGGTCAGCCTAGAGATTCCGGAAATGGTCCAGAGCGGGCAGATAAATTGAGGTCCACAGTAGGATTCCTCACCAAACTAGGTTAGGGCAATCTACCTTTACCTTTGTTAAGCTATGAGTTGATGCTGGGTCTTAGGCCACAATGTAGGCCTAAGTTGTCTGACGCAGCTTAATTTAATGAATCTACCTAAACTGGGTTAAAAACACAATTAGTCACTTACTGCTAGTTATTAGAGAGTCTCTTTTCTCCTTGTCTTGGTTAATTGTTAAGAGCGTACTTGCTGGTGGGGATCTTTCTTCGTTGTCTGTTGTTGTCCCTTCTCCAGTTCAGTCTTCTCGCCCCCGTTCCTCGTTTTCGTTCTCCTTTTCTCCTTTTAGCGGGGCTTTTTCCACCAGCGTCGTCTTGGTTTTTTCCTAGGTTGGTTGATCGGTAATGTATATCTATTACCGAGCACGCTCTTGTCACACAGTATATAAATACTAGTGTGGAGAATAACTCTGGTGAGCAACCAATTGGTTTCATCCACCCAGTTATTGACATAAAAGGAATTTAATAATTGTTAGATTAACTACCTACCTACTCGGTGAACCATTTTCGTTACCTCCCAACTACCCACTCATCAGTTTTCCATAATAGCCTTTTCCAGTGAGAGTGTGTCATTTTCGAGTAAGCGGGTACGGATGGCGCTATCTCTAATTCCTCGGATGAAAGCGTCTCTCACAGATGAACTCCTGTTTTCGTCGGCGGAAACCGATTTGAAGTTGCAGTCATTGGCTAGTTGTTGAAGAATTTGCAAGTACTCATCGAGGGTTTCCTCGGGCTTTTGGTGACGGACGGACAACATGTGGCGAGCGCATACCTCGTTTGGCTTCTTGACGTAGGTGGCCTCTAAGGCTGCCATGGCATCCTCATAAATAGAGCAGTCTTGAATGATATCAGCGACATCGGGGCCGATATGTATGAATAGAACCTCCAATTTATTGGGGTTGTGTTCGGCGATAGTACTCAAGAAATATTTGAATCCGCGCGACCATAATTTCCATAGTTTCCCAGCTTGGGGAGAATTCGGAGAAGTAATAAATTTATCCGGGCGAATCACCTTCTCCATGATATAGTAAGATTACCTGGATGAATATTTGCTTGCTGTATCTGAAAGGCCGACTGAATGGCTGATTGAAATGTTGAATAAATTGTGGTGCCGCGTTTGTTAGAGGGCTAGAGATAAAGTAAAGGCCAATTTGAGGCTTTATTCAACATAAACATAGCATAGATCTGAAACACAGAAAACAATAATTAGTAAAGACTCATTACACAGTCCCTCTTGGAAGGGGAGGCAGCAAAGACTATAGCAGGATTAGCATTAACAGAGGCTAATTATAATGTGGCTTGGGATATATTAAAGAAACGGTTTGGTAAGCCAGAGATCTTAATTGAAAGCCACCTCCGTGCACTTTTAGCTATACCTCCTGTTAATAATCCTAATAGTGTCAAGGAGTTACGGCAGTTATATGATGAATTTGAAATTAGAACTAGGTCCCTGGATAACTTGGGTGTAGGAATGGAAAGGTATGGTATAATGTTGGTTCCTACACTGGAGTCTAAATTGCCTAGCTCAATTTTGCTTGAATTAAGTAGGGGACACTCTACGGAACATGTGTACATCCCCCTTCAGCAGATGTTAAGTCTTTTAGGCACAGAATTAGCAAGACGAGAGGGAATTGAGTTTGCACAGTGGGATGGTAAACAAGGGGACAAAGGCAGGCACAGCACCAAAGTTTCCACAAAAAGGAATAACCCAGGTACAGTGTCAGCTCTACATGCATCCTCTGAGAATAAATTAAAGGGAATCAAGGAATGCATATTTTGCGAAGGCAACCACAAGTCATATAAATGTGAGGTGGCTGAGGCATTACCCTTTGAAGAGAGGAAGGACAGGGTAACTAAGTCCACAGCATGTTTTAAATGTTTTTTGAAAGGTCACAGAGCAAGGTTTTGTAAGTTTAAAATTTTGTGCAAAAAATGTCATGGTAGGCATCAGCCATTATTGTGTGAACACACTCCTAGTAGGCCTACCCCAGAAGTAGAGACATCAGTGGCACATGCCACCATTGCCACTGCTATGCAAGGGAGTAAAAGTAAAGGGGGATTATTGCAAACAACAACTGCAACCTTATTAATTGGGAATGAGGGAGAAGCTACTGTAAGAGTGTTGTTTGATAGTGGTAGCCAGTGTAGTTTTATTAAGACCAGAATTTCCAGAAAATTGAAGTTTAAAGAACTTAAGAGGGAAAATTTAAGAATTTCTGGGTTTGGGGGTTCCGTTCAAAACCGAACCAAATTTAAGAAGGTAGAAGTTCTGGTTAAAGGGTTGTTACCGCAAAGTCCCACTATCAAGGTCCAAGCTGTAGAGATTGAGGAACTTTGTGCTCCAGTCACTATTTGTTTAGATATGGCATGTGTCCAAGAATTGCAAGTTAAAGGAATTAATTTGGGCAATAATAAGTTTGAAGGAACAGAAGATATTAGTCTTTTGATTGGAGCTGACTATTATTGGGACTTCATCACTGGTAATATTGTCCGCACATCTCGAGGCCCGGTAGCTATTGAAAGTAAGCTAGGCTGGATGCTACATGGTAGTTATTGCAATGAAATGGAAGTTAAGGCTCTTTTTGTTAAGATTGAGGAGAACAGCCATGGTCTGGAAAAGCATTTGAAAGCGTTTTGGGAACTTGAATCTATTGGCATAAAGGACAAACAGGCAAGTACAGTGAACAATGATGTTTTAGAGCAATTTGAAAAAGGGATTGGGTTTAGAGATGGTTGCTATGAAGTTGGCCTACCATGGAAGGATTCTTGCAAACCCGGTTCAAACCTTCAGCTAGCTAATCGGAGGTTGGAGACTTCATTGTACAGGCTAAGAAAAAATGAGGAGTTGTTAATTGAATACAATGAGGCCATCCTAAGTTATGTAAGGGAGGGCTATGCTGAAAGGGTGCAAGGTGAGCTGGTGAGCCAAGAGGCACATTATCTGCCACACCATGCAGTGGTACGGCGAGACAAAACTACCACCAAACTGAGGGTAGTTTTTGATGGCTCAGCCAAGGACAAAGGTGGTGTGTCCTTGAATGACTGTTTGGATGCTGGGCCAAATTTAAATGCAGATTTATTTTCCTTGTTACTGAGATTCAGGTTTGGTAGAGTAGTATTGACTGCAGATGTGAAGCAAGCCTTTTTGCGGATAAAGTTAAAACCAGAGGACAGAGATGCAGTAAGGTATATGTGGGTGGATACGAAAGACTTGTTGGAAAATGAACCTAAGGTTCAAGCATATAGAATGAAGTCAGTGTTGTTTGGCCTCAGCTCTAGTCCATTTCTGTTGGCAGCTACTATGCAGTACCATTTTAAGAAATATTCTGAAGTCTATCCTAACACTATTGAACACATAAGGAAAAATTTTTATGTTGATGATTTGCTGTGTTCCGTGGATAATACAGAAATGGCTAAACAGATATTCATGGAGGCTAGAGCTATAATGAGGGAGGCTGGCATGGAGCTTAGAAAATGGCAGACCAATCATTCGCAATTACAAGAGTTTATGAGTCATTCCTGTGTAGTACCTGATGCAGCAGAAAGTATTGAGGATTCTGGTATTAAGGAGTTGTGGGCAATAGACGCAAAGGTGCTAGGCATTGTTTGGCAGCAAGATGATGATTTGTTTACCTTCAATGGGAAATCTTTAGTAGAGCTGGCTGAGAATGAGACAAGGTGGACAAAACGTACAGCTCTTAGTTTGGCTTCAAAGGTCTTTGATCCTCTTGGATTCCTGGCTCCATTTGTGATAAAGTCAAAAATTTGGTTTCAGAGCCTCTGGGAAATTGGACTTGGTTGGGACCAAGAGTTACCTGATCATATGGTGGTAAGGTGGAAATATTGGTTCAAAGAATTGGCACATCTTGGAGACATTGAAATCCCAAGATGGTACTTTGGAGAGTTGAACAATAGTCCAGACAATTTGGAGCTGCACATCTTTTGTGATGCAAGTGAGGAAGCCTATGCAACTTGTATTTATATAAGAGGCGCATTGCAAGAGGAAGTAAGTTGCAGGTTGGTTGCTGCAAAGAGCAGAGTAGCACCTTTGAAAAGGCTTTCTGTTCCAAGGTTGGAATTGATGGGTGCAGTTATTGCTAGTCGGCTTGCAGTTATAGTGCAAAAGTCTTTGACCCTCTCTGAAATTCCAAGCTATTATTGGACAGACTCCACTATAGTTTGGCACTGGTTAAGAAGCCAGGCAAGGAAATGGAAACCATTTGTTGCCAATAGGGTGGAGGAAATTCAAGCGCACACAGATCCCAAGCAATGGAAGCATTGTCCAGGCACCCAAAACCCCGCTGATTTACCAACACGAGGAATTTCAGTGAAAGATCTTGCACAGTCAGTTTGTGGTGGAATGGGCCGGAGTGGCTAAAACTTGGAAGTGAAAACTGGCCTTCTAATCAGCCTATTGTAGGAGAATGCCAGGCTGAAGAAGCATGGGTGAGTGAGGTGAGAAAATGCGCTGTGAACAGTTGTCAAGTTATGCAGCAGGACCCCATATTGAGGCTTGAGGACATTAGCAGTCTGAAAATTGTTAAGAGTGACAGCATGGGTATATAGATTTACCAACAACATTAAGGGAGAAACAAGAAGGGAAGGAATTCTGAACAGTAATGAGATTCAGCAAGCCAGGAAATACTGGGTGGTATATATGCAGAAGGAAAAATTTGGTGAAGAGAGAGAATTGCTCACCAGCCCATCCTTACAGGTTCTACCAACACATTCTGCTCTCAAGGGTTTGGATGTGTTTTTGGATCAGGATTTATTGAGAGTAGGAGGTAGACTACAGTTTTCTGGGCTTCCAGAGGAGAAAAGACATCCAATTTTGCTACCTTCTGGGGGGCACTTTGTGGACCTTTTGATCCTGGATACTCATTATAAGCTGTGACATGCTGGAGTTAGAGAAGTGATAATAGAGATCAGACAACAGTTTTGGATTCCCAAAATTAGACAAGTAGTAAAAAAAGTCTTGCATAAATGTGTTGTAAGAGTCCGGTTTTATTATTGTAGACCTTTACAAGTTTACGTAGATAATTAACTAAATGCCAGGGTCACCAGCGCCCAAATGCTAGATTGACATCCAGCACTGCGGCGCAAAATTAATTTTAATAATTAGGTGAAGGATTGATTATAAAATCATCAATATGAATTTTGTATTTTATTGACAACAATTAATAACTATATGCAAAGGGGATTTTTACCCGTAACAACTTTGATGGACATATAAATGCGAGATTAAATAATGGCCCGTTTAGCCAATATATAACAGTCTGCAAATAATACTGATTATAATAATAATTATGTAATAATACAAATGATATGTAACACTAATAATATAACTAATAATAATAATAATAATGTAACCTAATAATAGCCACAATGACAACCTTGTCATACAATTTTTGCTTGTTGGCGCTGTGCTTTTAGATCTTAAAATGTGGAAAACGCGTCCTTTGTGTTGTCGTACATAAGCTTGTTTTTACTATACAATTTTACCAACAAGCCAAAATAATCCTTAAAAGCCAATTCATGTCTAGTCACACCACACTGAATTCTTAAGAATTAAATTTGATCACTGGACATATTTAACTTGTATTTATTTATTTATTTAGATTTAAATATTTCACTCATGCCAATTTGTGGCAGTTTTCACTAATAAAAATAATCTTGTGGTGCAAGGCACTACAAGTACTGCCCCCCAAAAACATGGTTGTCAAGGGTAAAAAAAAAACACTTAAATGTCAAAGCGCACTGGCTTACGAATGACTCTTCCAGAACGAGTCATTGTTTGCTTTTGGATGGCAATATCCTGCAGCACTGGTTCTGAAGGCATGGATGGTGCTACAGGTGCAGTAGGGACATTTGGGGAAGGGGATTCTTGGTGCCTGTGCAATGGGGCCACTGGCTGGTTCAAAGACAGTTGGTTGCGATAATGAAGGAGAATTGGAAGAGGGATGATAGATTGTTGTACCCTCGGATGAGGTGGTGGTACATAGGATCTAGGAAGGGTAGATTGCTGTACCTGTATATGAGATGAAGGTACAGAAGATTGAGGAGGGATAGGTTGCTGTACCTGTATTTGAGGTGGAGGTACAGAAGATTGAGGAGGGATAGGTTGCTGTACCTGTATTTGAGATGGAGGTACAGAAGATTGAGGAGGGATAGGTTGCTGTACCTGTATTTGAGGTGGAGGTACAGAAGATTGAGGGAGGATAGGATCTTTTGTTGGAGAAAAATCAAGGTATGCTGGTTTCAAGCGGTCCACAGAAATGGTTTCACGCTTGCCCACCTTGTTGATGACGAAAGTTTTGGGTTGAAGTTTAGCAAAAACAGCTCTTCGCAGCCCTTGTGGGTCCAACGGTCGAATATGCTCAGTCGAGACGTCACACAAAATTTGTAAGTCTGACTTGGGTTCAACCGGTAAAGAGCGGACTTGCAATGAAGTGGGTGAATTAATAAGAGCTTGGAGTCTGTATCCGTGGACTGAGCCTCAGCCAACTCTGAAAGGTTGATGTGTGAGAGTCCAGGATCAGAAATTGCTAAGATGCGAGATAGAGCATCCGGCACAACATTCAAAGAACCTGAAATGTGTCGAATGTCTGAAGTAAATTGGAGAATAAAATCAAGGTGTCTTCTCTCAGTAGGAGCATGAGAGTGATTGAGAATGTAGAGTAAATATTAACGGACGATGATCCGTAAAAATGCTAAAGTCACGTCCTTCCAGGAATGACCTGAATGACGGATGGAGAGGTATATCGCCAGCAACTCTCGACCGAAAGTGCTGTACCTCATTTGTGAAGGCGAAAGCTTGCGTGAAAAGAATGCGAGAGGTTCCCAAACGCCTGAAACAAGCTGCTGGAGCACTCCTGACACTGCAACGTCATAGGCATCAGTGGCTAAGTTCAGAGGAGCGTCTGGTTGAGGGTGAACAAGGCATGTAGCTTGTGCTATAGCCTCTTTTGCTTGTGAAAAAGCATTGGTCGTAGGGCAGTGGGGAGACCATTGAGGAAGCGGCGTCGCATTAAGGGTGAGTTTTTACCCTCTCCATTGGTCTGTCTAGCCAGGTCTTGCAGATGCCTCCGGAAGGCTGTTGGCGTTTGATCCCCAAGAACTTGGTCCTTGAGTAGAGCATTGAGTCGCTCTTCTTCTGATTGGCCGAGTCTCCTGACTAACTCGCTGAGGAGGCTCTCAAAAGCTTGGTCAGACGGAGGCAATAGAGTCACATCCCGCACTACTTTGTATACTAGTGTAGGCAGGAGGTTCTTTGTGATAAGGAACTTGGTTCGTGGGTCCGTAATTCCTTTTATCGCGAAATAATCCCGCAGTTGTCTCACAAAGATTCCAGGCTCTTCAGCGGTGAATTGTGGAGTGGTAGGCTGATACATTGTTTGAAGGTCTGTTATAGGTGGTGAATTTGGAGTACCACCGTTGGGTGATCCAAGGTTGTTGTTGGTCATTGTGGCTATTATTTGTTACAAGGTACTAAAAAAAATTAAAAATGTGTCAAAAACTGACAAGATTTCAACAAATGTTGTTGAATGCAAACAAAAAATTACATAAAATTTTTTTTTTTTATGATGTAGCCCAATATTAGCAGAAAAATAGTCTGCGTATAGGCTGTTTGCAAAATCTAAGTAAATTTTCACAAAAAAAACTTTAGAAAACGCTGATTTTATAAAAAGGCAAAATAAAAGGAATATATTTTGCAATAGAATATACTTCCAGTACAGGTGAGTGCTTAGTACTAGTGAATTTAATAAAATTATAGATGCAGACTGAATATATTGACAAAAATTGAGAAAAAACTTTTAGAATTTTTTTTGCATAAATTACGGTGTTTGGTCACTCCAGGGGTGTCACCAATTGTAAGAGTCCGGTTTTATTATTGTAGACCTTTACAAGTTTACGTAGATAATTAACTAAATGCCAGGGTCACCAGCGCCCAAATGCTAGATTGACATCCAGCACTGCGGCGCAAAATTAATTTTAATAATTAGGTGAAGGATTGATTATAAAATCATCAATATGAATTTTGTATTTTATTGACAACAATTAATAACTATATGCAAAGGGGGTTTTTACCCGTAACAACTTTGATGGACATATAAATGCGAGATTAAATAATGGCCCGTTTAGCCAATATATAACAGTCTGCAAATAATACTGATTATAATAATAATTATGTAATAATACAAATGATATGTAACACTAATAATATAACTAATAATAATAATAATAATACTCTAATAATAATAATAATAATGTAACCTAATAATAGCCACAATGACAACCTTGTCATACAATTTTTGCTTGCTGGCGCTGTGCTTTTAGATCTTAAAATGTGGAAAACGCGTCCTTTGTGTTGTCGTACATAAGCTTGTTTTTACCATACAATTTTACCAACAAGCCAAAATAATCCTTAAAAGCCAATTCATGTCTAGTCACACCACACACTGAATTCTTAAGAATTAAATTTGATCACTGGACATATTTAACTTGTATTTATTTATTTATTTAGATTTAAATATTTCACTCATGCCAATTTGTGGCAGTTTTCACTAATAAAAATAATCTTGTGGTGCAAGGCACTACAGTGTGGTTTGCAAGCGTTGGAGTGCAAAGCCTTATTATGAAAAGGTGGCTCCACTTCCAAGAGAACGGTGTGTCTATACTGCCCCATTTGATGTAGTGGGAGTAGACTTTGCAGGGCCAGTCTATGTGTATGAGCGAGGGGAGTCTAACAAAGGTTATATATGTCTTTTCACCTGTGCTACCACCAGAGCAATCCATTTGGAGTTGGTAAGCAACTTAAGTAGTGATGTATTTCTTTTGGCCTTTAAAAGGTTTGTGAACAGAAGGGGTTTCCCAAATAAAATCATATCGGATAATGCAAAAACCTTCAAAAAGGCTGCAAAGGAACTCCAAGAAATTTGGTCCTTGCTAAAAGAGGAAGGATTCCAATCCTACTTTTCACACCAAGGGGTACAGTGGGAGTTTATTGTTGAGAGAGCACCATGGTGGGGAGGATTTTGAGAAAGGCTAGTGAGAAGTGTAAAGTGTCCATTAAAGAAACTTTTAGCTAATGCTCATTTGAGCAAAGAAGAATTCTGCACTGTTTTATGTGAAGTAGAAGCAATGGTGAACAGTAGGCCTATCACTTTTGTTTATAACAGTATGCAGGATGCGGAGCCATTGACACCAAATCATTTTCTTTGTGGTAAACGATTAACATCAAGCCCCAGTGTGCCAGAAGACTTGCAGCCTATCCAGAGCACTCAAGGAAAGTTAACCAGACGGTTCAGGTACCTTGAAGAGCTACAAGATCAGTTATGGAAGAGGTGGCAGATGGAATACTTGCCAGAACTCAATTATTACCCATCAGGCAAGGTAAAGGGCTCCAATGCAAATTGTATCAAGGTGGGAGAAGTGGTAATGATTGGGGATGAAAGACCAAGGCAATGCTGGAAGCTTGGCATAATTGAAGAGTTGTTTGTTGGCAAAGACAATTTAGTTAGGTCTGCACTGGTAAAGACTTCAGGAGGAAAGTTAAAGAGACCTATACAAAAACTCTATGCTTTAGAAATCAAAAACACAGATAGTCAAGATGAAACATTCGAGTTACAGCCTCATGGAGAAGGCTTGGCTAACCTTGCAGAAGGTAATGACAACAATGCCTCTTCGGTGGGGAGTGTTAGAAAATCTAGAAGAGGAAGAACCATTGTTGTCCCAAGGCGATATGATGACTAAGCTGATTGATGCAGCATTGCTTGTATATATTAAGCTAAGGTGTATATATATCCATCTCATAATTGTAAGGTTAGTGAAAAATTCACTTAATTTAGAGCTAGCATTGTTTGAGCTCTCAGGTGGCATCATTTTGGGGCTCTGCGTGTCCTTTCTACTCGTTTTTGGGATGTCGTACGTACAGGGTGTGGTCTGATAGAGAGCTCTCTTGCAATTCAGTTTGGTTGTTTAGATACAAGATTGTTGCATCGTGCAATAGTCCAGGTTGCGTTGTTGTTGCAAGGTTGAGAAAGAAGACCATAAATAGTACCCCTTTTGTTTTTATATTAAATTCATGTAACTAAGATCTAGGTAGGCCCGCATCGAGTCAGCAACCCTGAGGTAGGACCTAATAGGATCTCAAATCCGTAAGTTTTAATTTTAGCTTAACTTGGGCTGTAGGTAGAACTGGCCCTTTAGAATTTGGCCGTTCACGGCTCAGCTGGGATTTTGAACCCAACAAATAAATAAAATAACAGCTACATTACAAAAATAAGGTATTGTAAACCAGCAGTTGTCTAGACCAAGACTGCCATATAGGTGAGAAGTACACAGTATCTGAAGACAGGACATTCCACAATAACACATTAGAGCTGTTTTGGACCCTAGTAATGAAATTATCATATATATATATATATATATATATATATATATATATATATATATATATATTTTCCGGATTAACATTTGGCTGGTAGGTAGGTTACGCGTAGTAAACATAAAACTGGCACTGCACCATTTTGGTTCCCTACATAGCATACGAAAAATATTATTATAAGCAACAGAGAGTTTATTCATAGCAGTTTTTGTATAGTTCCACCACAGATGGGATGTATACAATGCAGTACATTAAGTTCTCAAAAGATAAATTTTAACTGATTCTGAACCAGTAGCGTATCCAGGGGGGGAGGGAAATGGGGCATTTGCCCCCCCCTTGGAGGTGAAGAGGATGTATCTAAGGATAAGTAAATTTCCGTAACATTCAGCAAGCTAAGACAGGTAACTAGGTTTATTTTGTCGTTAATTAATTGTGTGATGAAGTCAAATGATTCAGTACTTTTCATCGTTTTTAGTCCATGATTTATGCACTTTAAAAGAAAAATATGGTAAAAATTACTTCTCTCCCCCCGACCCCCTAGCTGTATTGCCTCGCTACGCTCGGCAGCACTACTTTGCAGTTTTCCCCCCCCCTTTCGGAAATCCTGGATACGCGCCTGTTCTGAACACATACCAAATTTTCTTACTAGCATGTTACCCTATACATACAGCTTTTTACGTTGCCTCTCAATATCAAGTTCATCTCGCAGCTCTTGATAATTACATAACCAAAGTATTTACATGTCTGACAGGTATTGTCTGACCATTCATTTCAAAAGACCCACATGATACATGTTTCAGTAGATTACACCTAAAAATCAAAATACGACTCTTTGCCCCATTATAGGTGATGCCATTTTCTATACCATATTGTTCACATATCTCTAATAGTACTTTCATCCCATGGGGAGAGGGTGACAGAAGAACAAGGTCATCAGCATACATTAAGTGATTAATTTTTTCCTTTCCAATGACACAGCCAGTACGTGCAGTTTTTAGTTCATTGGTAAGGACATCCATGTATGTACAGAAAAAATAGGGTGATAATATACCCCCTTGCCTAACACCACTAGTTACCTTAAAACCTGGTGATACAGTGTTTTTCCATCTTACAAATATGGTCTGCTCTGTATACCAGAATGCAAGTATCCTAAGCATATATTTAGGTACCCCTCGGCACAAGAGTTTCTTAGGACGGCTTCCTTTCGCATATAAATACACGTCAGTACCATGTTTCACTCTAAAGCCAAACTGATTGTCATAAGTCTGCAAGTAAGTAGGCCCTACTTATCCTATTATAAATGACATATTCTAACACCTTAGAAAGTATACTGGCAAGTGCTATTGGCCTATAATTATTCTTATCACAGATACTAGCACCCTTATTTTTAACAACTGGCAACAATACAAGTGACAAAATGGACTGTGGCAAGTACCCATGTATCATACAGCTTGTGAAACACATTGCAAGCATAGGTATTATACGAGGGCTACAACATTTGAAATGTTCTGCTTGTATGCCATCTAGGCCACAACTTTTGTTATCATCTAACTTATGAATAACCTGCCAGATTTCTGAGTCATTAATTAGTAGCTAATCAGAGCATTCTACATTTAGGCATATATTTAGCCTACCTCCTCCCCCGCCCGAGACAATTAAATAGGGTTTCATAATGATTTTTCCACAGTTCTGCAATGTTTTTTGCACCATGTACACCCTCTATTACATTTGGCAAAGTAAGATTACTATTGTTAATTTTATTAACCTCTTTCCAGAATTCCCTACTGGAAGTATTGCTATTGCCTAATTTTTTGGCTAGAGATTCTTTTCGAAGATTCTCTTCAGTTTTCCTTATAAATCTAAGAGCACCCTTCAACCTAGCACGAGTTCTATTTTTCAGTTGGAAGGGTTCCCCCTGCCTAGGTTTCCCCATAGCAACCCATTCCACGAATCTGTGGCAGATCTAGGGGGGTTCGGGGATTCGATCGAACCCCCCCTAAACCAGAACCACTCTAAACCAGAAAGCCCCGCTCCCAAAGCTAACTGACTGAACATACAAGTTATTTTACAAACAACACTAAACGCATGTAATATACTCTTTTGTTTCATTTGTTTCAGATCGTTAGTCGACCCTGTGTCTTACTTTAATACTCAAAAGTCAAAAAAGCAATATTCATTCAAAGTATTTATTCAATAGAATTTTCAGTTTACAATGTCAAGAAGAGTTAAACAGCAATCAAGAATTGACCGATTTTTTGGTCCATCAAGTTTGGTCCATCGCACGTCAGTGGCAAGGTTAGTCTGTATTGTAAACTAAAACAATGACTTTAAAAACTACTTACAGTTACTGATCGATTGCTCGTATTAAGTTCATTGTCTCTCGTTTTGACAGTGATGAAGAAGGACAATCTACCCCGACTGCAAAAAGGATTCGCAGTAGCGCCAGTGATACCGGTAGGAACACGTGTTGTGTTACTGAGATTTCTGTGATGTACGAGTCAGACCTTCCCAGCCCTGGGACTCTTGACATCGAATATATGCAATGGAAGAGAAAGTGGCAGTCAGAGAACGCCAAACCAGATTCGCTTCAACCTGTATTAAAGGTGGATTATAATTCTTCGTATGCCCATCTTGGGGTGACAATTCTTCGTACACTCCGATTAAATTATTTAATATTTAATATTTAGTGTAAAATTTTCTGGCTTAATTGTAACTTTATCACTTTTCCTTCCCAGGCTTGCGATGCCGATATATTCCCAAACATCAACTGCTTGTTGCGAATTGCTTGCACCATACCCGTCACTTCTGCTGACAATGAACGTGCCAACAGTACCTTGAAACTTATGAAGGTGTACCTCAGGACTATATGTCCACGGAGAGATTGTTGGGCTTGGCGTTGATGAGCATTCATGACGACAAGCCCGTGGATTACGAAGCTGTAGTTCAACGGTTCGCTGAACAGCAACCCCGACGAATGGCGCTCGTCGATCCAGTCTTTGAGAGTCGGGAGATTAACTGATATCTCAGTCAACACAAAACTTTGTCAAGAAATATAATAACTCCAGTTATATTAATGAACAAATCTAGAAGATAAAGTATGATTTTTAAAAGAAATTTAGGTTTTGATATTGTGAAACTTTTGTAAACATTGTTTCTTTAAGACTTATCACGAATTTTGTCTTTCCTTGTATAATTTTCTTGCAAATCAGTACATGACTTAGATGTTGTAAAAGCTAATAAACTTGAACAAACACCCCGCAAATTGCTTAAAAAAGCGTTTCTGAGAACCCTAATTTTCAAAATTTTCCGGGGAAGTGTGTCCCAACATGAATACATTTTTTGCTACATCATACAAATCGGCACAATATTCTGCCCACCTTGGATTGACAGTTACTTTTCCCCATTTTTATTCTTAAAGCTAATTCCGTTCGCAGCCTTAATGGCATGTTCAAGCTCACCGTAATACTTATTTAAGATATCTATATGTTTTACATCATCACAAGAGGGATTCCTACAAGCCAAAGCTTCTGTAGGAATCCTCACAAACCTTAGTAGTGCATCAGTCTGCATTGTATAGTGTAAGAGTCCGATTTATTATTACAGACCTTTACAAGTTTACGTAGATAATTAACTAAATGCCAGGGTCACCAGCGCCCAAATACTAGATTGGCATCCAGCACTGCGGCGCAAAAATTAATTTTAATAAAAAAGGGAAGGACTGATTATAAAATCATCAATATGAATTTTGTATTTTATTGACAACAATTAATAAATTATATGCAACAATTATTTATAAATGCAAAGGGGATTTTTACCCGTAACACTTTGACATATAAATGCGGAATTAAGTAATGGCACCGTTTAGCTAATATATAACAGTCTGCAACTAATACTGATAAACAAGTAATGGAACTAATATTAATATACAAATAATTTGCAAATAATATACAATAATATTAATAATAAATAATAACACTAATAATAGCCACAATGACAACCTTGTCTGCAAAGAGACAGACAAGACTGTAAGTGATATTTCAGAGAAAAGAATAATAAAAATGGCAAAAATTAATAATATACATATGCTATATAGGCCCAGTAACCTGTGGATGATAAATTACAGTTGATTCTCATTATGGGATTGTGTTAAGTTGAATGGGAAAACTAAGGAAGTATGTAGGCCACCTGCTAAGAAAATACATGAAACATAATAGGCTTATATTATAAAGTAAAATATACTAAGAAAATTAATAGGCAGGCCTATGCCTCTTCAATATAATAGAGCTGAGGTTAATCTAAAACAAAGGCTACGGTAGGCCTCAGCTAGGCTAGAGTTACAATTTGGCTTTTGCCTAGATAGACCTAACTTAGCCTAAGGTAATTTATTGTATGAATTGTACAGTAATATTTATAGTATGAATCTTACAGTACTAATCACAAACACTATAAGGCTTGTTAATCTCTGCAGTATGCGGTATTGCATACAGATATGCAATAGTAAAGAATATAAACATTATAAATAGGAACTTACCACGAAGAACCTTTGCTTGCTGGCGCCGTGTTTTCAAATAATAAAATGTGTGAACGGCGTCCTTTGTGTGTTGTACATAAGCTTGTTTTTACTATACAATTTTACCAACAAGCCAAAATAATCCTTAAAACCAATTCATGTCTAGTCACACCACACTGAATGCTTAAGAATTAAATTTGATCACTGGACATGTTTAACTTGTATTTATTTATTTATTTAGATTTAAATATTTCACTCATGCCAATTTGTGGCAGTTTTCACTAATAAAAAATAATCTTGTGGTGCAAGGCACTACAAGTACTGCCCCCCAAAAACATGGTTGTCAGGGGTAAAAAAAAAAAACACTTAAATGTCAAAGCGCACTGGCTTACGAATGACTCTTCCAGAACGAGTCATTGTTTGCTTTTGGACGGCAATATCCTGCAGCACTGGTTCTGAAGGCATGGATGGTGCTACAGGTGCAGTAGGGACATTGGGGGAAGGGGATTCTTGGTTCAAAGACAGTTGGTTGCGATAATGAAGGAGAATTGGAAGAGGGATGATAGATTGTTGTACCCTCGGATGAGGTGGTGGTACATAGGATTTAGGAAGGGTAGATTGCTGTACCTGTATATGAGATGAAGGTACAGAAGATTGAGGGGGGATAGGTTGCTGTACCTGTATTTGAGGTGGAGGTACAGAAGATTGAGGGAGGATAGGATCTTTTGTTGGAGAAAAATCAAGGTATGCTGGTTTCAAGCGGTCCACAGAAACGGTTTCACGCTTGCCCACCTTGTCAATGATGAAAGTTTTGGGTCTACGGTCTAGCACAAGGAAGGGACCATCATAGGGACAGTGAAGAGGGTAGCGGTGAGCATCATGTCTCAAGAAAACATGTGTGCAAGTTTGTAAATCAGGGGAAACGAAGGTAGTTTGTGAAGTGGAAGTTCTAGGTGCTGTGGGACGAATTTGCTTCATAACAGAGCGTAATGTCTTGACATACGAAGCAGGATCACATGTGGGGTTAATGGGTGTAGGTGTGAAAAATTCTCCGGGTAACCGGAGTGTGGTACCGTAAACTAATTCTGCTGCAGAGCATGCAAGATCAGTCTTCAGAGCAGTACGAATTCCGAGTAGGATTAGGGGTAGCCTGTCCACCCATGTAGTAGATGGATCAGTGGCTCGCAAGGAACTTTTAAGTTGACGATGGAAGCGTTCTACCACCCCATTGGATTGCGGGTGATAGCTTGTTGTTCTGATGCGCTCAGTCCCAAGAAGGAGCATGAGTTCCTTCCATAAGGCCGATTCAAACTGGGCACCTCTGTCTGTGCAAATGGTTGCAGGTATTCCAAAACGGGAAACCCAACATGAAACAAAGGCATGAGCTACTGCAGAAGCAGTACAAGAAGTCAAAGGAACAGCTTCTGGCCATCTTGTGAACCTATCAATGACAGTGAGAAGATAGGTATAACCTCGAGAAGAATAGAGGGGTGACTATGTCTAGATGTATGGCCTCAAAACGAGCCTTTGGCAAAGGAAAGATACCAATTTCTGACTTTGTGTGTCGGTGAACTTTGGCACGCTGACATTGAAGGCAAGATCGAGTCCAATTGCGGATATCTTTGTTCATACTTGGCCATACAAACCTAGCTGCAATTATTTTTGGGTGGCCTTAATTCCGGGTGAGAAAGGGAATGGAGTTTAGCAAAAACAGCTCTTCGCAGCCCTTGTGGGACCAACGGTCGAATATGCTCAGTCGAGACGTCACACAAAATTTGTAAGTCTGACTTGGGTTCAACTGGTAAAGAGCGGACTTGCAACGAAGTGGGTGAATTAATAAGAGCTTGGAGGTCTGTATCCGTGGACTGAGCCTTAGCCATCTCTGAAAGGTTGATGTGAGAGTGTCCAGGGTCAGAAATTGCTGAGATGCGAGACAGCGCATCCGGCACAACATTCAAAGAACCTGAAATGTGTCGAATGTCTGAAGTAAATTGAAGAATAAAATCAAGGTATCTTCTCTCAGTAGGAGCATGAGAGTCTGATTGAGAATGGAGAGCAAATATTAACGGACGATGATCCGTAAAAATGCTAAAGTCACGTCCTTCCAGGAATGATCTGAAATGACGGATGGAGAGGTATATCGCCAGCAACTCTCGACCGAAAGTGCTGTACCTCATTTGTGAAGGTGAGAGCTTGCGTGAAAAGAATGCGAGAGGTTCCCAAACGCCTGAAACAAGCTGCTGGAGCACTCCTGACACGGCAACGTCAGAGGCATCAGTGGCTAAGTTCAGAGGAGCGTCTGGTTGAGGGTGAACAAGGCATGTAGCTTGTGCTATAGCCTCTTTTGCTTGTGAAAAAGCATTGGTAGCTTCGGGGTTCCACAAAACTACAGTGGATCTGCCCCTTTTTGATTGGCGAAGAAGAGAGGTTATGGGTGCAAGAATGTTTGCACACTGAGGAATGAAGCGATGGTAGAAGTTTACCATCCCTAAGAAGCGGCGAAGTTGCTTTTGAGTTTGCGGTTGTGGGAAAGACCTTATCACAGATACTTTATTTTCGAGAGGAGAGATGCCCTTCGAAGTAACCTTGTGTCCTAAGAAGGTGAGTTCATCTACAGCAAAGACACATTTTTCAGGGTTTAGCAATACACCATATTCTGCCAACCGAGAAAAAACTAAGCGTAAATGTTGAATATGTTCTGAGGGAGAAGAACTTGCGATGAGAATGTCATCGACATATGTGAAAGTGAAGGAGAGACCTCTCAACACTTCATCATGAAGCGTTGAAAAGTTTGGGCCGCATTACGCAGTCCGTATGGCATTTTTGTCATTTCAAATAACCCAAAAGGGGTTGTTATAGCAGTTTTATGTATGTCTTCAGGGTGTACAGGAATTTGATGAAAGGCTCGCACCAAGTCAAGGCGTGAAAATACTGTGGTGCCATGGAGAGCAGAAGTAAAATCGTGTAAGTGAGGAAGGGGATAGCGATCTGGAATCGTGTTGTCATTCAAAGCACGATAATCTCCACATGGACGCCAGTCTCCAGGTGTAGGTTTTGGGACCATGTGTAAAGCAGAGGCATACGGGCTACTTGAAGGCCGTATAATACCGAGTTCGAGCATGTGTTCAAACTCTCGTCTCACAATTGCAAGACGATCTGGAGCTAAGCGACGTGGGCGGGTGAAAACAGGTGAGCCTACCGTATCAATACGGTGGACAACAGAGTGTTTAATAGGGGTATCCTTAGAACAGGGTTGAGTAAGGGAAGAAAATTCATTTAGGAGCTGCTCTATAGCAGGTGAGCACTGTGGCAGAGAACTTGCCAATAATGAAGAGGGGTGCGCGGTAGGAGAACCAATTACTGAAAGATGTGTGGCATTATCAATTAATTGTGCTCTACGAACATCAACTAATAAATCATTAGCAGAAAGAAAATCAGAACCTAACATTGGGGTATATACATCCGCGACAAGAAATATCCAGCGGAAAACACGTCTAAGTCCAAGAGAAACTGAAATAGAACGACGTCCATAAGTGTGAATAGATGAAGAATTAGCTGCACGTAAAATGAAAGGAGAAGGTCCGTTTGCACGGTCTGCGGCTGTTGCAGGAATAACACTGTATTGAGCTCCAGTTTCAATAAGGAATGCATAGCCTGAAAGTGGATCATGCAAGGTGAACGTTGGACCAGGTGGTGCAGTAGTTTGTGAATCATTAAATTTTTGTGGAGGAAGGTTAGTATTGCTGTGGGAAGGAGTTTGTGTTGTATTTGAAGGATTAGTTGTAGGTATTAAATTAGTTGTGGTTGAATAAGTAGGTTGCAATTCTTTAACTTTACTTGCATACGTATGTGTTGGTTTACAGTGTTAAATGAGGTAGTTGAGTGCGTAGTAATAGGTTGTTGATTATTTGTGGTAAAGGTTGGGTTGGTTGAGCTAGAGTAATACTTAGTTAAAATTGAGGTAGAATTAGATGGAGTAGTGGTAGGGTTAGTTGAAGAAAGGATAGGTTGAGAGGCTGAGAGGCTGTAGCGTCAGACGCCTGTGACACCAGCCTAGTTAGTTTAAAGGAGGATTAGGAGTCCATGGACAAGGTGTGAGACAGCGCGTTGCACGATCTTTAAACTTTTCATGATACCAGCAAGGGGGGGTATGAACAGTAGACTGAGGTAAGGAAATAGGTTGAGAATGAGGCTGAGTAGTGGGGATTGAGGATTGAGGATGAGGTAAGGCTAATAGATTTGAATTAGGAGCAACCAACTGACCTGTTTGCGGTGGCTGTGGTTGTAGTAGAACGAGGCGTTGTCCAGGTTCATATTGGGAGGCTCTATTTGGACCAGAGGGTCGTCCTCGTCTTGAAGAACTTCTCTCTCGTTCCCTGTTGTTAGCTAGCTCTATTCGGAGAGCTTTAAATTCTTCTTTAATTGTTTGTAGAATTTCGTTGGATACTTTAAGACATTGTGCGGCCAGACTCTGAGTGTCGTCCTGCGTGGCACAGATTTGGGGGTGATGGGTGTGGTTATCTACTTGGCCAAGGTGGATTTCAATCATCATCTTATCAGCTGTTTTGGCCATAGTGAGGAGGTCTGTATCTTCTGGCATACAACGGAGCATTGGTCGTAGGGCAGTGGGGAGACCATTGAGGAAGCGGCGTCGCATTAAGGGTGAGTTTTTATCGTCTTCATTGGTCTGTCCAGCCAGGTCTTGCAGATGCCTCAGGAAGGCTGTTGGCGTTTGATCCCCAAGAACTTGGTCCTTGAGTAGAGCATTGAGTCGCTCTTCTTCTGATTGGCCGAGTCTCCTGACTAACTCGCTGAGGAGGCTCTCAAAAGCTTGGTCAGACGGAGGCAATAGAGTCACATCCCGCACTACTTTGTATACTAGTGTAGGCAGGAGGTTCTTTGTGATAAGGAACTTGGTTCGTGGGTCCGTAATTCCTTTTATCGCGAAATAATCCCGCAGTTGACTCACAAAGATTCCAGGCTCTTCAGCGGTGAATTGTGGAGTGGTAGGCTGATACATTGTTAGAAGGTCTGTTATAGGTGGTGAATTTGGAGTACCACCGTTGGATGATCCTAGGTTGTTGTTGTGGGTCATTGTGGCTATTATTTTGTTACAAGGTACTAAAAAAATTTAAAATGTGTCAAAAACTGACAAGATTTCAACAAATGTTGTTGAATGTAAATAATGGCTTCAGGTAAGCTTGGTTGAGTATGAGACTCAATTGGAGTTATGAATGTCAATAACAAAAAGTTACGTAAAAAATTTTTTTTTATGATGTAGCCCAATATTAGCAGAAAAATAGTCTGCGTATAGGCTGTTTGCAAAATATAAGTAAATTTGCACAAAAAAACTTTAGAAAACGCTGATTTTATAAAAAGGCAAAATAAAAGGAATATATTTTGCAATAGAATACACTTCCAGTACAGGTGAGTGCTTAGTACTAGTGAATTTAATAAAATTATAGATGCAGACTGAATATATTGACAAAAATTGAGAAAAACTTTTAGAAATTTTTTTTGTGCATAAATTACGGTGTTTGGTCACTCCGGGAGGGTCACCAATTGTAAGTGTCGGTTTTATTATTATAGACCTTTACAAGTTTACGTAGATAATTAACTAAATGCCAGGGTCACCAGCGCCCAAATACTAGATTGGCATCCAGCACTGCGGTGCAAAAATTAATTTTAAAAAAAAGGGAGGACTGATTATAAAATCATCAATATGAATTTTGTATTTTATTGACAACAATTAATAAACTATATGCAACAATTATTTATAAATGCAAAGGGGATTTTTACCCGTAACAACTTTGACATATAAATGCGGAATTAAGTAATGGCACCGTTTAGCTAATATATAACAGTCTGCAACTAATACTGATAAACAAGTAATGGAACTGATATTAATATACAAATAATGTTAATAATAACAATAATATAATAATAAATAATAAAATAATAGCCACAATGACAACCTTGTCTGCAAAGAGACAGACAAGTGTAAGTGATATTTCAGAAAAAGAATAATAAAAATGGCAAAAAAATTAATAATTAATATACATATGCTATATAGGCCCAGTAACCTGTGGATGATAAATTACAGTTGATTCTCATTACGGGATTGTGTTAAGTTGAATGGGAAAACTAAGGAAGTATGTAGGCCACCTGCTAAGAAAATACATGAAACATAATAGGCTTATATTATAAAGTAAAATATACTAAGAAAATTAATAGGCAGGCCTATGCCTCTTCAATATAATAGAGCTGAGGTTAATCTAAAACAAAGGCTACGGTAGGCCTCAGCTAGGCTAGAGTTACAATTTGGCTTTTGTAGGCCACCTGCTAAGAAAATACATGAAACATAATAGGCTTATATTATAAAGTAAAATATACTAAGAAAATTAATAGGCAGGCCTATGCCTCTTCAATATAATAGAGCTGAGGTTAATCTAAAACAAAGGCTACGGTAGGCCTCAGCTAGGCTAGAGTTACAATTTGGCTTTTGCCTAGATAGACCTAACTTAGCCTAAGGTAATTTATTGTATGAATTGTACAGTAATATTTATAGTATGAATCTTACAGTACTAATCACAAACACTATAAGGCTTGTTAATCTCTGCAGTATGCGGTATTGCATACAGATATGCAATAGTAAAGAATATAAACATTATAAATAGGAACTTACCACGAAGAACCTTTGCTTGCTGGCGCCGTGTTTTCAAATAAATAAAATGTGTGAACGGCGTCCTTTGTGTTGTTGTACATAAGCTTGTTTTTACTATACAATTTTACCAACAAGCCAAAATAATCCTTAAAAACCAATTCATGTCTAGTCACACCACACTGAATGCTTAAGAATTAAATTTGATCACTGGACATGTTTAACTTGTATTTATTTATTTATTTAGATTTAAATATTTCACTCATGCCAATTTGTGGCAGTTTTCACTAATAAAAAATAATCTTGTGGTGCAAGGCACTACAATAGTAATCTACCTCAGAGTGACTAAGATTTGACCAATTCAAATACGATTCAAATACGTCATAAAGTATAGATATGCTATTGATTATATTATAACCATCGTGGGAGGCTATACAGTGGTCTAGCCACGAGTGAGTTCCCTAGGCATCACTAACATATGTAAATGAATCATTACGGAGTAGCAATTTACTGGCAAGTTTGTAGTCACATGCCTCACAGTAATTGATAAGAAGGTTAGCAAAATCCGAAACAGGTTTAGTGATATTGCTGTTAAAATCATCAATCACTACAACACATGAAGAGTCCAGCTCCTCTAGCAGTATATTTAGTTTACACAATCTATCTAAAAATACCTCCTCGTTTTCAGCACACTCATAAGGCATATAAACATTGAATATGTACAGTACTTTGTTATCAATAGTTAGTTTTATGGCTACAACCCACTCATATTCATAACTAATGGGCTCTATAAACCTATCCAGCTGTGAGTGCCACATTATAGCTATACCTTCCTTCTTACTCTGTTTGCCCACAGTAATAACTTCATTATCATCATTGGGTGAGTTAACTATTCTCCTGTAGTTAGGCTTAATATTGTTTACATTTTTGCACTCTTGTTTAGAGAGCCAAGTTTCCTGAAAGCAAGAAATGTCATGTGCAGATAAAAGTTTATTGATCTCACTGTCAGCATTGACTTTGAGGCCTCTACAGTTATAGCTACTAACACTGAGTTTGTGAAAATGGAACATTATTTTTATACACACTATCACTGTTCTCACTGGGTGTCTCCCTGGGATTGCATGGTGGAATCTGCTTACCTGTATTTTTGTGGACTGAGTTTTTCCTGAAGTTCATGTTATACCAACTATAGTAGATTCCTTCAGGCCAGACTTCTGACCCCATAAATACAGAGGGGTCCTCACATTCTGCCTTAATGTAGAAAGAGCTGTAGGTATCTGGTCGTTTACTGATTAATTTGGAGCAGGTAGTCCCAATTTTCGTCATTTCACGCAGGTATTCTTCTAGTTCTGAAGCAGACTGGTCAAGTGGGAAACGGGAGGCAAATACATGGGCCTGCCGAGATATTTTCACTGCCTTAATTGCTGTATTCGTTGCTAGCCCTAGCCGTGGTTCTCTTTTGTATGGAGGGGGGGGGGGCACAGAGTTCTGTTTCTTTTTCTGACGCAAACCCCTTTTACTAACTGTTGTCCACCCATGCCCTACATTCTGCTCACCAGGGTGACTAGCTGCCAAGCAGGTTTGAATAGTCCCTTGAGGCATGGCCACATTACTAATGGTCTCAGCAGCATTGCCTTCTGTTACATTTAATTTGTTGTTTGTTTGTGTTGGAGATTCATCATATGTCAAACTATGCAGTTGAAGGTAGATAAGTACTACTTGCTGCCCACTGTTAAGATGGTTGTTTGTGTTCGTACAAGTTTTTATGTCATTGGAATTTTGTTTCAGAACTTGAGAGAGTAAAGTACCTTACCGTTTTCTTCCTCCTCTAGTTTGGATATACAGCTCTGCTGAGCTGTGAGAGAAGATAGTGTGAGAATAGGAGCGGCAGGCCTCCTATCCTGAGTATCACTATGCTGGGTCATGGTGATGGCGATATTCCTCTCTGGCTGAGCAGTTTGCCTGCTGCTCATCTCAGCTTCCAAGTCTGAGATCCTAGAGGTCAGTTTTTTGTGTTCCGAGGTTATGCTGCTACATATATCTTTTAGCTCTCTGTTTTGGCCATGCTGGGTATGCAGGCCACCTATCGGTAGCTGCACCTCATCCTGAAGTGATTCTATTTTACTTAAGAGTACAGTCACACCAATAGAGTTGAAACGTATGGGTGGCAAGTCCAGGGCCGGATTAAGCATTGTTAGGGTCGGGGGCAATGAATATTTTCGGGCCGGTGTCACTAGAAAAACACTAGAAAAACACAATTCTTTACCTGATACATCATACATGAGTGATGTGATCAGCTGACTGGGATCGATCAACAGAAAACGAAACAAAAACAAAGATGTGATTACAGAAAATGTATACTTTGTTTACATAAATGGGATACTAAACTAGGTTTTGTAGAAGCGGAATCTAGAATTTTTTTTCTTCCTCACGGTCGACCAATTATTTCAACGGTAGATTATAGCGTTTACATAGTTTCTTGTGGCCGGACAGCATCTTGGGGCCGCGGGCAAATGCCCCCTTTGCCCCCATTATAATCCGCTACTGGGCAAGTCCAGGTTCTCACTTGCAAATATGGCCCTATCGTTAGTAGCCTTTATTTCCAAAATCTTTTTAACGATGTTCTCAAGGTTGAGCACATTTTACTTTTCACCTTTGCGATGGATAAGCCTCTTGTCAGAGTTCTCATTGATTGGGTATAATGTAAACAATTTTGCTTTAGCAGTTTCTATCTCTTCACCAGTATAATGTTTTTCACATAATGTGATTATCGTGTCAGTGGGTAATAAGTCAATCTTCACATTAATGAAACACAAAATGTTGTTGATAAAAACACTTGGCCCATCTGAAGATCCTTCCTCCATCGTTTATTCCGAAATCCTAGCCTATGATGACTGATAAACGTCACAATCATTTCTTAGAAATGTCCTTAGCAATGTCTGATTGCTTGGAAAATCTAATCTTATTTATTGGACCATCTGGTAAGGCTATTGTTTTATAACCTGCGTTGAAAAGCAATGTAAAGCAGAACAACTAGCCAACCAACCAACCTTATTCCAACTTTCCAAGGTTTCAACAACCAACTAATCAACTCTAGCCCCTAAAACATTCAGGCGAAGTAGGCAGCTAACGTGTACTGGTAGCATTGGTATTATTTTTTTATATGACAGGCTTTAAGGCTTTGCAGTGATATAAAAGTGTCTAGGTCTGGTTGGCAGAGTTAGATCGTAAGGCTAAAGTAAGATTTCTAAAATGAAAATTGATGGGAGTAAACTTGAAGGCGTAAGTAAATTATTTATTTGTTTGGTAAATATTTAGTCTACCGGCCACCTTGATTGACCAATCTTGTACTGTCCACCAAACCTACTGTAGTCCTAATTTGGCCATGAAATTCACCTTACTTTACGTTGCTATATGACGTCATCGATGTGGGTGTCCAACTGGAAAAAATACGTTATGTCTGAAGTCCAGCGTATTTTTAAGATTTGTGCCAAGACAGGTAAACACGGCGCACGCAGCGCCACATTACATTCACATTAGATTACATTTCATTTGGAAAACACGAAGCCATTGTGGGCGGACATCGGAATAATTCGTACTCATACCATTTTATTTTTCCATAACTTCTCGGATTTATAGGTTTCACCATATGCTGATTTTAAATGTGGAGAATTAAATTTTTTAGAATTTTTTTTTTTTTTTTTTTTTAGAAAAAATTTCAAACAAGTTGTTACATCTCCAGTAAGGTAAGAAAAATAGGGGTAAATCTCAAGGAGCACTCCATTTTTCAATATTAAACATACTCATAAAATATATACCATTTGAAACTCTATATTTTTCTGAGTCTAAAAATGTAGTAATCCAAAAGTATCAATAGCAAATAAAAAGTGGTTAATATTCGTTTTAATGCTTTGTTCGTTTTCGATAGAAGGAGACATTCTATGACAATTTAACATATACATTCGTATTCAGGACACCTTGAAACCTCAGGGAAACTGATAAAAATCAAGGAAATGTAATAATTATTTTTTATGAAAAAAAAAAAAAAATTTAGACGTAAAAAGCAGCTATTATAGGCCATTGACCGAGTATTTAGCTCTTAACGCTGTTAAAATTTTAACGAACGTCGCCCTCTCCAGTTTTATGGGGAGACATCTCTTGGCAAAATTAGGAAACATAGGTCAAAACAACCAATTACATCTCGTTTTGGTTTCACGTGACCTTATCCGACCAATCAGAGACGTACATTTTGAATATCTCATAATACATACTCATTCAAGAATGCTTTAGTCTGGTTTTCATTATGGTTTGAGGAGGTTGCGATTGCCTGGGTTTTTGGTACCTTGGAACGCAGTTCCAAAAAACTACTGTTTGCGGTTCCTCAGAGAGACGCAACAACTCTTGTTCGCCTGATCCAGCAACATATTAGGCCTGGGACTACAATCTATTCCGACAAGTGCCGTGCGTATTCTCAACTTGGAAATCTAGGCTACATTCACCGGACAGTCAACCATTCACAGCGGTTCGTGGAAGACACCGTTCACATTCAAAATATTGAGTGTTGTTGGAAAGACGTGAAGAGCTGGATATTACGGTCTAGCAACAAAACCCAATCAGTTTAGGTTAGGTTAGGTCTGTTTAGGTTAGGTCTGTTTAGGTTAGGTCTGTTTAGGTTAGGTCTGTTTAGGTTAGGTCTGTTTAGGTTAGGTCTGTTTAGGTTAGGTCTGTTTAGGTTAGGTCTGTTTAGGTAGGCTAGGTCTGTTTAGGTTAGGTTAGGTCTGTACCAAAACACATTTTTCTGGTGTTTTTTGGTGTGATTTGCTCAAATCTGAACTTCGTTTCTTTGGGAAATTAGCCATTTTTGAGAAATCTTCAATTTTAAAATTTCTCAAAAACGGCTCATTTCCCAAAGAAATGAAGTTCAGATTTGAACAAATCACACCACAAAACACCAGGAAAATGTGTTTTGGTTCAGAAAGGAGGAAAAGCACTAAAACGAATAATTACCTAAAAAGTAACTAGGCTTAAATATAAAACCCTATACCAGTGATGGCGAACCTTTTTATCCAAGTGTGCCAAAATTCGTGTTTTTTAAATAATGATATTGTTGGCGTGTCACTTGCATACATGCATTTTAAATTTAACTACAAAATCATAGATAGCTGACTTATTAATCGAAAGTACTAGGGCGTATACGATTTATTGCAGTTTTTCATCAGAATACCAAACATTTTCAACATCCATCGCGTGTCACCTGAAACCCTGCGGCGTGTCATGCTGACACGCGTGTCATAGGTTCGCCATCACTGCCCTATACCAATCATTTTTGTGATGTGCGATCTTTATAGGGGCGGAGCCCCTGTATCCCCCGAGACAAATTCTACAAATGATAATGTAATAACATATTTATGTTAGGTTAGGTTAGCGTAACAATTACCAAAAATACAATCTTGCAATACAGACTAAAGATTTATAACTTAGCTAACCTTCATAATGTAGTCAATGATGTCACGCATCAAACAATTAATTAAATCTTTACTTTTTATTTGCTAGATACTTTTGGATTATTACATTTTTAGACTCAGGAAAAATGTGAGTTTTCAAGCGGTATGTTTTATGAGTGTGTTTAATATTGAAAAATGGAGCGCTCCTAGAGATTATCCAAAATAGGCTATTGCATGGAAATAGGGTTAGGTTAGGTTAGACTGTCATACCCAGTGGTGTAGTGTGTGGGAACGCATGGGAATGGCGTTCCCTTACTATTTCAAATAAATCTGAATTTACAAATCTCTAACGTCATGAAATTTTAATTCTCACCCCTAGAAGAAATATAAGAAAGAATTGTTAACTGTTTCATTTCTTTTAGCTTCGACTGAGGCAATGCTAGCCTATAAAGATCTGGTGAAACAATCACCATAGCATACCAGTTATTAACTTTTTTTTAGTTAATCATTCCAGTTGTTAGCTATTTTTATTGATCATACTGGATGTCATATATCTAATGACACTGGAAATACTGCATCTTCAACCTTGGAATATATCCTAATATCCAGTGCATATGACCTCAAAATATCCCTGAAATTGGTTAGATTTCAAAAGATTTCCTGGGGGGCTTACAGTGCCCCCAGACCCCCAGCTGTATGGGCTTGCTGCGCTCGCCATTGTCCCCCCCCCGCATCTGAGTAACACTTTCAAAATGCGTTTCCTCACTTCTTTATTTAGCATTACACCACTGGTCATACCTCTTTTAATGAAACCTTGGCCAATGGATTTTCATTTAAGACATGAAAAAAATATTTATTTAATAAATACTATATAATAGTAAGTATAGTACCATTCAAGAAAAAAAAAAAATCAGTGAAAAAGAACCAGTGATAAAGTCTGTTGCCATCTTTGTTGTTTACATCCTCTAAGCCAGGGGTGGGCAACCATTTCTTCAATTTAGCCACAGGTGTAGTGAAAAAGTAAAATTTGCCATACTGTATATAAGTTGAGAAAATAGGTTGATAAATCAAAATATAAAATGGAAAAACTGTTTAAATGGATTTATTCAAAACGCATATATTTTGACTACTCACAACTGCTTTATACACAAATGATGAAAAAAATGAAAAATTTAATGCGAAATTTCAGTGATTTTGTTTGAGAAGTCTCAAGAATATTGGCTGAATATTTTAACTTAATGTGGTTTCTTCAAATTGTCTGCCTTATTTTCACTAAAAACGTTTTTGCATAGAAGGCATACCAGCTTTTAATTTACTTGCATCACTATAAATTCCAGCTCATAGCTTTTTTGAAATTCTCATGTCACATTTTTTTCATTTGCCTGTCTTTCCCTTTTTAACACAAACTTCCAAATCAATGAGTTTGTCTATATTACTTAGCTTGGCATTATCATCTGCTGTTTCACCTCATTTTCAAATAATCTACTTATCCATCATTACGATAAAAATGTTGAAATTAATTATAATACAGGAAATACTTTAACCACTGGGTAGAGAAAAATATAAAAATAACACGCTTGAAATAGAAGCAACCATACCTACAGTTCAGTCAGGCCTGACTGAATCAAATAGTGGCAAAGAGTATCAGCTGGTAGCATTGCATCGAGTCAGTCTGAGAATGGAATAGAAAATATTAAATTGCAACCAGTACACTGTTGAAAAAGGGTTTGTTGCATTTTATTGTTAGGGCCAAAACAAGGCAAACTCAAATTTGCCACACTCACAAGGCCAATTTGCCACTTGTGACAATTGGTGACAGGGTTGCCCACCCCTCCTCTAAGCTAATTGGTGATCATCTCAAAATGTATACAGTAGCCTGCCAAGATTTGTTGTGGTAGGTCTCTTTATATTCACTATCTACATATGTTTTGTGAACATTTTATGCCCATGTTTGGGAAATGGCCTGCAAGTGAGTGTGTTGGTAAACCAACCAAGGTGCCCACGAAAGTCATTAGTATGGATGTGAAAATGAAAGTGACATGAAGGGTTGAAGCAGGTGAGCATCAGATTGATGTGGGTTGGTCGCTTGGCTTAGCTTCCTCTACTGTTAAAATGATACTCAATAACAGTGAGAAGATAAAAAGAACCAGCCAGTTTACCACATCCTTAGTTGCAATGAAGGTTTCCTGCACAAGGAAGAAGCTGCTGGAAATGATGGAGAGCTGACTGAGCATGTGGGTGGAAGACCAGAACCAGTGCCATATGCCCTTAAGCCAGCTTATTATGAAGGCAAGGAGCATTTTTACCACCAATAGGAGCAAGGTGAGGGATCTTCAATAGAAACTTTTACAGCCAGTTGAAGCTAGTTTGAGAAATTTAAACATCGCAGCAACCTGCACAGCATCTGTATCACAGGCAAAGCTGCAAGTGCTGATGAACAGGCTACCCATGATTACCCCAACGCATTTAAACAGATCATCCAGCAAAGCAACTACCCACCAAAGCTTGTTTTTAATGTGGACAAGATGGGCTTGTACTGGAAATGAGTGCCATCTTGCACATTCATCTCATGAGATGAGAGGCATTCATCTGGCTTCAAAGGACCAACTGACACTGAAATGGGGGCACAATGCTGGCAAGTGTTTCTTGTAAAAATGCATTTGCGTTACTCACCTACTGGATACTCTATTAGTGCAGTCCAGTCATGGCAGCTGCTGCTGGTGGCTAAGATGGGAGATTGAGCTGCCAGTGAAGACCACCCAGAGGGCCTTCAATTGAGTAAAAATAAATCCTTTGACTTCAGCACCACCTGCACTGCTAAGAATGAGAGAAATGAGGTGAGCAAGTTCCTGATTTTAGTGTGGTTGAGATTCAGATAGGTGGCTCCTACCAATTTGAAACTGGGTTCTCACCTTTTAAGATCTCTGGGGCATAGCCAGTCTGCCTCTTTTAAAGACTTGCTACTCGGCTTATGGTGGGAGGATTTAAGAAAGTAAAGTGTCCTTTGCCTAATGTAATCAACAAAACAAAAAAGTAACACATAAGGTTAACTGCATCAGCAGGCAAGTTTTTATAGGTAACTAAAGAAAATATGAACAATTTTATTGATCATACACCAATGTGTATTCAGAACCAACTAAGCACTTGGGCAAAAAAAATATTACTACAAACCAAAGGAAACAAACCACATTAGTCCCATACCACACACAAAAATGTCAACATAAAATAAAAAAATATAAAATTATTGGCCATCACTAGCCCATTACACACAAAGGAGACAAGACTTAGGGAAGGAAAAAAAAAAAAAAAGAACTTGCATAACTAATACAAAAAAACAAAGAATATTAGTCACTAGGGTAAGGTCAATGAGTGTTTACCCAAATTGTATAAACCTGATAAGTCACAGATGTGTCATTTTAAACTCCACACACCCTATCCTTCATAATAAAAAAAAAAACCATATGAATTCTGGCTTCAGCATTTGTGCAGGTATTTGAGAAGAAAAAGCTTTGTCCAAATTCACTTCAATAAGCAAATGTCCCAACCAAAAACAAATCCTTCATAAAGAGGAAAACATGACTCCAGATTCCTGGGATCTTGGGAGCATTGCTCCAGTAAATTTGACCATGAGAAAAAGTAAATTTGGGTTTGGGTTTTGTTCATCCGCTAGACGTTATGCAATTTTTTTGCGTATACGTTCTTGTACAAACCAATTTTTTTAAATTACAAATTTAGTTATTTTAAGTTTAGTTGGTAATTCCATATTTAACAATTATTTTTATTTTTTGTTAAGCTTCAATGTTTTGATAATTAAAATTTTATTAAAACATTTTTTTTTTAATATAAAATTATCAGGATTGGACTATGTTCCATTGATCTCGGCCAGGTTTGATAAATTGGCCAGATAATTACTTGTGCAGTTTTAAGTAATCCACCATGACTCTAGAATTGAAAAGTTTAGTTAAGTTTAAACTTACTTTTACTTTAACTTACCTACTTTTACTTACTCTTCCTTACTTTTACTAAGTTTAAAGCACTTACTTTTACTTACTTTCATTGTACTATATTTACTTACTTTTACTCACTTTTACCATACCGTACTATATTTACTAACTTTTACTTTGTATTTTTTCAGGTAGTCAATAATCAATAATGGATCCTAATATTGATGAAGTTGGAGAGAAAAGTGAGGGTGTTAAAAGGGGTTACTTTTGTGGTCAATGCAAGAACAAATATTCAAAGAAGCAAAACTGGGAGGAACATTTTAATTCCAAAAAAAAATGTTACAATACAAGAGGTCCCAGAGTTTGGGCCCACAGCTTAGATATTGCAGTAAAGAAATACCAGGATGAAGTGCAGCAAAGAGATACGGCAAAGCAGTCATTTAGTTTGTTCACAAAATGTGCTAGTGCTAGACCTCAGAAAAATGAACCAACTTCATCAACTGCTAATCTAGAAAATGAAACTTTTTCACTAGATGTTTCACAGACTGAAGAAAGTGCTTCTCCACCTAAGAAACAAAAGGTAAGTGAGGAATCTGTGCATCAGACTAACAAAACTGCTTTAGAGGAATTTGAAAATTCCCAAATCCAGAAGACATTGAATGTAATTTTGCACCTAACAAAAGAAACTCACCAAGCTGTTGTGGTTAATAAAGAGAAGAGTCAAAATATGCCTTCAAGTTCAAGTGTTGCATCCAAATCTAATAAAGATCTGCTGTAATGATCATACAGAAAGCCATTGATCAGTGGCCAAGCATACATGGCGGTAAATTCATAACAAATGCCTACATGCAAGGTCTAACATCGTCCACTGTTGCTGCTGCAATGAATAAATAAACTTAAGGTGAGTTATAAACTGTACATTATTGTATTATTATGTTTAGCTAAAACAATTTGTAATTGGTATGTCATCAATTCAAGAGTTTACTATCATTAACCTATCTAGTGGTGTAAGGGAAAAAAAAGTAAATTCAGAGCTGTGCTCCAGTAAATGTTTTCAAATCTGGAGTCATGGAGGAAAAAACTAATAAACATCGAGATTATCCCCCTAGCACTGGCATCAGTGGACCCACATAAATCCATGAGTGCAATGATGCCAAAAAAGGGAGCAAAGTTAACAATAATAATGATTAAGGCTCTAAAATTTTGGGATATGTATTTGCATTAATATGTTGCTCATAAGGCAGTTAAAGGTACAATTTAGCTCACAGCTGAGAAAGCTCAAAATCTATTGTGATGCATATTGACATATTGATAACTGAAGTAAAGTTTTTCAACAAGGTTTTATAAAGGAAATCAGGCATTCAAAAATGATTTGATATTTACATGATAATTTTAAGTGATCCAAGTATATTAGACATGGTTCTTATAGTTAATGGTTAAGCAATACAAAACACAAATGGTAAAAGCAAGACTATAGAATCACCTACCACACCATCAAGGAGAAGCGAGATGCTTTCCCGTCTCTAGAAATGGGCATATAATTGCTTCAAGGTTCTGATTATTCTCTATACTGAGATAATTTCAAATCTGTTATCAATTAAAAAGAAAAACATTTTTAGTAACTCTGAAGGCCTGACTCTCTAAGAAAGCTCTGGCCCAATGGGGATAATGAAATCTCCCAGGCCATACTGAGGGGTTTGGGAACTCTTGGGAATCCTTCCCAATGGTGGAGTTCCCACCAAACTTGGGGTCTTAACCACACCATCTCACTCCTCCCCTTGTTGTGGGGTGCCCAACACTTGTATTTTTACCTGAAGAACATAAGTGATGATGAGTGATAGTATAGGACTTTAATACATTTTACAAAATACAAATTGTCTTACCTTAACTTAATTAGTAACCTTACATTTAGTTTTCCTCTCAAGTGGGAAACTTTGTACCCTAGGCAATTCCTCAGATCTCCCCTGTGACCTTGTGAATGGTTGGTTCCCCATCTTATTGAGGGTACCTACATGTGTAACAACTGGCAAAGGCAGGTTTTGAGATTCAGATGAGAACCCTCTGAAATAAATTTTTGAATGTGTCAATGTTTTCTTTACCCACTTTAATACACCTGAGAATGGTTCCAGAGTGAGGGACCCTCATCGCCTTGCATGAGTTGACTGATCAGTTGGACTCAGTCCTCCTATGTCACAAGGTCCAATTCATTTGTCATTTCTGAAGATTCTGGGGATTCTGTTGCTGCAAAGTCTGTTTGAGGTTCCACAGCAGCTAAATGTGATTGATTAATTATATATTGGTGGCAATTAGAGATCTGCACGGGTACGGGTAAGCCTGTGGGCCCGTGTTCGGCCCATCTCATGGGCAGGTACGGGTGGGCTGAATCATGTTTATAAAAGTTAGCGGGTGGGTATGGGTGGGCCAATCATGCTTATAAAAAGCATGCAATGCCGCAGCAGGTGAGGCAGCGAGGCAAGGCAGGAACTGGAGCCACGGAGCGCATGTGCCATGCAACATGCATGCGTGCCTGCGTGGGACATGCAAATGACAAACAACATCCATGCCTGTATTTTGGTCGTTAATTATGAATTTTATTACCTCTGCCAAGGAAGTTGTTTTCACCCGCAATGTATAAATAACGTATATATAACAACGTGCAAAAATGAGAAATAACTTAGAAATTAAACATTAGAAATTAGAGTATTCGTATCGTACGCCTGGCACCATGTGACCAAAGCCAACCTGACCAGCTGACCTTACTGAGGCTAAGTAGCCTATGTTTCCCTGCTGTATACAGTTAGTGTATAGCAAAACTAGAACTTATCGTACAGCGATACTGACCTAATTTCAATAATTACCATAATAACAATGAATATGAGAATAAGGACAATAGATAGTAATAATAGGTAATGATTTTTTTTTTGGCTAATGGAAGAAATGATATAGGTGGGTGATTTTTGCTTTTCAATACGTCTTACGCTTATGGTTTTGCAAATGAGATAGAGTAAGATGCCGACCAGCGTGGCCGTGCTATTTAAGATTGCATAATGTTTAACACACATTAGCTACATTACATTGCCACAGTATATAATTGAATGCCAAACCTTTACCTATGTTGATTATGCATATTTAAAATATATATAAACACTTTCTTTTCTGAAGTTTTTGATTTTGTTTGAACGATGAATAAGAAATTTTTTGAACATAAGTATTTGCTGGAACTAACTGGCATTTTTTCAGCTATGCTACTATAATGCTAGCCTCTCTCGCCTCTGGCTGTAGTCGCTGTACCCTTTTGTACAAATAGAAATTGTTCGTGATGGTCTGACCATTTCTGCGTAATTAGTGCATACTGTACGACAAATACTTGTCTTAATTACCTTAATTGTTTATTAGTAGGTGTGCTTTCTAGTTTCTATCCTATGTTTAGTATGTTATACATTTTATTAAATTAAAATTGTCCCCAAAATGCACTGCATCCTATCAGTGAAGCAGTGATTAATTCAAAACTGCATTTAGGGGAATTAATTCTACAGCCAGTTTCAAACAGAAAAAGCGAAGTATGGGATAATTTTGACTTAGTTATTGATAAGAACAGTAAAAAGGAACAAGGATTTGTTTAATGTAAAAAGTGCAAAAAAAAAAAAAAAAAAAACAACATATAGTGGTTCTAAAGGAGGCACTTCCCATCTCTCTCGTCACAAATGTGGCACAAGTACTTCACAAAGCTTAGCTTCATTTTTCCAAAAGAAAGTATAAGTGACAATGAAGACCAAACAAGAAATGCTAGATGCATGTGTCAACTTTTGTGCTAAAGACATAAGACCATTTGAAACTTTAAAAGGTGAAGGCTTCCTAAATCTTGCACAAAAACTTATTGCAGTTGGCGCGTCTTATGGTAATATTGACGTAAATGAGGTTATTTCCCATCCAACCACTATTTCTAGGCATGTAGCTGAAACTGCAGTAACTGTACGTCAAAAGATTTATCCAAAGATCAAAAAAGTTATGAGTAATTCATGCTGTGCAGCTACAACAGACTTGTGGACAGATGGTTATAAAAAGATTTCGTATATTTCAATGACTGTTCATTATATTGATGATGATTGGACACTGGTAAATAGTTATGTTTACGTCCAGTTTTCATGAGGAACGTAAAACTGGTGAAAACAAAGGAAATACAGTGGACCCCCGATTTGAGTACGCTCGTCCATAGGTTCCTATTGACTCGACTTGAGTAGAAAACTCGATTTGAGTACGCCAGCTGGTGATGCCAAATGCATTTCAGTTTGTCTAGAGCGTTCGTTGCGGGAACATTTGGGGTCTAATGTTTTGAATAGTACAGGTGTTCTTAGGGATTTCTGTTAGAATTTCGTATATTTTGTTTTCTGACTTTGTACTTAGTGTTTATTATGTTAGTTTCTGTTGATTACAGCATAAAATAGTGAAAATATAGCATAAATTTGGCGATTCGTACATGCAGTGACTTTGATACTGTATTTTATATTGTGGCATAGTGACATAGTGTACAGTTATAGTGAGTTACCAGACATCATCATGGAAGGAGAGACTCCCTCCAAGCAAAATTCCTCCCCTCCATTCCTCATCTGGAACTTCCAGCACATCAAGCAAGACTCCTACAGGATTATTCTAGTGTCTATATTGTCCGGTATGTATTTTGTATTCTATTCTGTCTATTTTTAATACAATTACTAAATTTCATAGGCCAATTTCTATAGAAAAAGTAGGGGTGGGGTGAAATATTTGGGTTTTGGAACGAATTAATTAATTCCCATAGGTTAAGTTTGAATTGAGTACGCCATGCTGGAACGGATTACATACTCAAATCGGGGGTCCACTGTAACAAGAAGATTTGCAAAGCTAGGCTTTGAAGATGACTTAGTGCAGAAACTAACTTTCGTAACAGACCAAGGAGCAAACATAGTAAAAGCGTTGCAGAATTATAACAGACTTAGTTGCTTATCTCACATTTATAAATACAATTCTTCGTCATACATTCAATGAAGATTATTTGGAAAAATATGCCCCAGAAATTTAAAAGGTTATACTGCAGTCGAAAGCTCTTGTCACTTTCTTGAAACAAAGTGGATTAGTAAGCAAATTGAGACATACTGTTCGTCAAGAAGTAGAAACAAGATGGAATTCAAAGCTTGCTATGCTAGAGTCGATTCTAGATCAATATAGTAGCATCGAGGATTTGATGGAAGAAAGAAATTTGAACCACTTAGAGAACATTTCAAAAGGCAGTCTTGAAGAGTTAGCATGTTTTCTGAAGCCATTTAAAGATGCCAGTGATACGCTAGAAAGTGAAAAATCTCCAACTCTACAGCTGATATTGCTTTATCACTTGAAACTTCTTAAACATTTGAATGTTTCTGAAAATGACACAATAAATATAAAAACCTTGAAAGAAGGTGCAAAAGAATTTCTTCATGCTAAATATAAAGTGTTGCCTATTCATAAAATTTCTCTATTTCTATGGCCTAAACTTCATCAGCTTAGAATGCTAACTGACATTGAGCGTGCAGAAGTGCTAACAAGTATTCGTGAGCAAATTCATGTTGACCTTATGGACAATGAGAAAGTAACTGATGAGCCTGAAAGAGCTTGTTCATCTCTGAAAAGAGTAAAGACTTCAGAATTTGATGAATGGGAAGACATACGATGTCATAATGAGGAATCCCAAAGTTTGGTTTCTTGTAAAGAAATTGAGCAGTACATGAGCTAGTACAAAATTGATGAAGAAAGTGATGTTCTTCAGTTTTGGAAAACTCACGAATCAATGTTCCCATTGCTTGCTAAAGTGGCTAGAAAATACTTAAATATTCCTGCATCCAGCGAAAGGAACTTTAGTACTGCGGGAATTACACTTGCACAGAGGAGAACTAATTTAAAAGAAAATGTTGACTTTTGTTTCTGCATTGCAATTTGGAATTTTAAAACCTCCCATCAATTCAGCTAGTACAAAATTAAATAATTTTACTATATTTAATTTTCATAGGTATATTTTTGAAAGAAGTACTTCAGTAATTATCAACAAAAATATTACTGGTCGTGCATATCTTAAACTTAAATACACAGGTTGGTTTAGGTTCCAAAACAAAATAAATCACGAGCCGCGGGTACGGGTGGGCCCCAAAGCATGAAAAAAATTATGGGCCAGGTACAGGTCGGCATTATCAGAGTAGCTTTTCAGGCAGCCTGGGTAGAAATGGATATACTAGAGTTCTGAAGGCTTGTGCTATAGTAGAGGCCTGTTTGTTGGGTAGTGGGACCACAGACAACCACTTAGAGAAATGGTCAACCACCACCAATGCACAAACATTACCCTTTTGAGAGAGAGGGTAGGAGATAAGATCTGCTGCAATCAACTCGAAAGGATGTTGGGTTACAACCTTAAACACAGGTGGTGTGTAAAGAATATTGGTAATCTTTGCTCTCTGACACTCCACACAAGAGGTGACTCTCTGTCACTATGCGATGCAGCTGCGGGTACCAAAAATGTTCCAATAATAGGGCCAGCAATTTATTTTGCCCAAAGTGAGCAAACTCCCTGTGAAAAATGACTGCCCAATCTATAGCAACACCTTTGGCAACAACACAACACAAGTGGTGGTCTCTTCCCCTATGGTAAATGATGTCATCAATAACTACCAGTTGCTGCTGATCTCACTTATATGGTTGTAGGTTTCCAGTATATCATTTTGCTGGCCATTGTTGCTTAATCCCCTTTTGAAGGTGATGTAGGTGAGGGTCAAGTTTTTGTACGGTTATGACATCTTCCAGTGACAATGCCCCTCCTTCTTTTGGGAGTTGTTGTTCTTCTCTCAAAGGAATCACTGGACAGATATCTATCACAACTAATGTCAGTTCCAATTGTGGTGTAAGGTCATCAGATGGTAGATTCCCCTCCCCACTAGCCTCTGTGTCAGGTGCAAGGTTCTCCATGCTATCATCAAGCAGTTTAAATTCTTTAAAGGGTTATCAGTTTCCCTATTCACACTTAGAATTTCAGGGGAAGGCTTATCATTTGATTGACCAGGTAGGTGTATTGGGTTTAACCAATTGTAATGGATCTCAGTGAGGCACTGTAGATAACATTGATCATGGTAGTTGTTAGAACCATACTTTAAGGGATCTTGATCTCCATGATATACCCAAATCTCTACCTTATTCATATCACTATAAACTTGGATCACACATGGGGTTGAGATCTGATTGTTTCATCAGATTCAGCTGATGGGTGATAGCTTTATTAGAAGAGATCCTGTACTTATTTCGCCTGTTAATTAATTCTGCTACTATTGCTTCTCTGATTTCCCTATGATGATCCATTGTGCCACTACTACACAAGGATAGACAATAAAAGAGGGAATCTCCTCCCCCTGGGACCTCAGTCTTTATGAATCCCTTTGGAATGGCATTTGATCAGTTGTCATATTGACCCAATGATTCTTGACAATGTGTTAGTTGGAGACCTGGATAGTGCATCTGTGATACAATTCTGTTTCCCAGGTATGTACACTAGCTCATATTCAATGCTACTCTGCTCTTCCAGTGTGTGAGCAACTCTGTTATTTACTAATGGTATATTGTAAAGGAAGGTTAAAGGTTGATTATCAGTAAAAATCTTAACTTTGATTCCATAAAGGAAGGGTTTGAGGGTCCTCACAGCCCATTGAATAGCAGCTAATTCTTGTTCAGTGTTTGAGTAATTTTGTTCAGCCCTATTGAATGTGGTTGAAACAAAGGCTATGGGCCTATTCTTTCCTTCCTGCTCTTGGGACAAGCAAGCCCCAGCTCCAATGTTAGAAGCATCTACATGGAGCTGTAGGGGTTTAGCTTCCTTTGACCTATCTGGGTATGTTGACAAGATTGGACTAACTAAGGCAGGTTCATATTTGCTATCTGTGTGTGTTTTGTGAACATTTTATGCCCATGTCTGGGCAGTAGGAGTGAGGCAGTGGTGGTAAACCACACGGCAAGCTCCAAAAATATTAACTAGTGAGTGTTATTAAACTTCATTTCATTTATTATTGATGTTAGTCTTCATTTGAATTGTACAAAGTTAAGCATTGTCACCCATACTGATCATGGTAGCCATTTTTGTTTTATTATTGTTGCGCTAGAGCCATTTGATTGCCGCTTAATATTTACTTTTTGTACAGATAGTGGTGGGAAATCACACATGTATTTCTAAGTAACTACAACTTTTTACTGATGTTTAAGACCTATTTTGGCACATTTAATCATCATTTAGTCATTCTGTAAGAAAATAATAGTATTTAAAGGCATTTATTTATCATTTTGACTGATTTTACTATTAAGGAAGAACCCATCTCCATGAGCACCATGTTAATAATGACCTCTATTAACAGATTTTTTGCTTAATGGGCAAGCCTCAAGAATGTATCTTGTCCATTTAAAAGAGTTATGATAGTACGGTAAAGGGTTCCAAAAAATGCAAGTGGAAATGATGACAGTTTTTAATTTTAAATATGCTGAAAATTTATAAGTGAGAATAATAGTTGCATAAATTTAAGTATAATACCTGTTTGGTATCTATAATAAATGAGGCCCTCCTTGAAAGAAGTGGTTAAGTGACTAAAGTAAAAAGTTGTACCAATTTTAAAGTGCCATAACATTTGAACTTTTGAAGATATTTTGAGTCTTCAAATGTTATGACACTTTAAAATTGGTACAACTTTTAACTGCATTTTCTGGCATTTTTTTACTCTAGTTGCTTAGCCACTTCTTCCTTGTCAGAGGGTCTCAAATAAAACCCCCTCTATTCAGCAAAATTTACTTTAAATAGGCTAGGCTGGTTTAAATTTTTCTAATTCATTTCTAATTCACCCAAGATCCTGGGACTGGTCCAGAATTCAAATATAGCATCTTTATTTAAATGAGCAAGTCAGATTATACCAGAAATGTGTTCTTAAATGTTATTTATGCTATATATACATATTAAAAGCAGAGTAATTTGGCTGAAACTTGCTTTATACAGCAATATGGTACCCCGGTTACTGAGGTTAATTCGTGCGGCAAAAACACCGCAATAAGCGAAACTGCAGTAATCGAAGATATAAATACAGCCATCCCCCATTTAATGACCAGGTTCTGTTCTGACAACCAGGTTGGTAAACGAAAGCCTTGTTTTATGGCTTAAAAATCCAACCTTCACCCCCATTTTTATACCTCTTTCATTTGTTTATGAATCTCTCATTTTACAATATTTGCTTGAAACAAAGGTCTAATGGTTTTTTTTATCTTTTTCATTTGTTTATGAATCTTTGTTCTTTATATAAAATAACATTTTGCCAGAAACAGAGGTCTAATGGAAACACAATCTTTAGTAAATTTGACATACGTATAAAAATCTGTACTGTACAGTAATAAAAAATAAACACACAATAAATGTAAATACAGTAAATGCAAAAATAAAATACTAAATCACTCAAAATGGTGATGGTGGTGGATCATTGGTGGCCGTAGATGGGCCTGGTAAGGGAAGGGGGCTTGTTGTAGTAGTAACACTCTTAAAGAAACCATTAGGGTGCTCTGCGTTGTTTTCTCTTTTTCATCATATATTTCATGATAGCACCATAATATTTCATGAATTTGCCGATCCACTTTTGCAAACCATTTGACATTAGGGTCCATACACTCTAGTTCTAATAAAGCTGCACTCACTTTAGAAAACACATTCACCAACCCCTTTACCATGAAGTGCTTTGCTGCTTCTTTCTTTTTTCTTCTTCCTCCAAATGCTGTTCTTCCAACTCTATCAGCTCTTCGTTTGTCAGCTCTCCCTCTTGGTATTCCACTAAGTTTTCCACATCTTTCACTTCTACTTCTAAATTGAGGGTATTGGCGAGTAACACTATTTTTCTATTAATTTCATCAACATTTTCAAACTTATCGAAGCCTTTGAAATTAACCACAGATTGTTTTAGGCACTTCTTCCAAATGCCTTTCATACACTTCGCAGTAACATCCTCCCAAGCAGTTGCAATGTTTTTTATACAATGCAAAACATTGTATGATTTCCAAAAATCACGAAGGGTCATCTCATCATTCTCTGTTGCAGCTATGGCTTTGGCAAAGGTTGTTCTAAGGTAATAAGCCTTGAATGTTGCAATTGCTCCCTGATCCATAGGCTGAAGGATAGTGGTGGTGTTTGCAGGCAAATACACGACCTTGACATCGGGGTGTAGGTTGCCGATAGTGGGGGGATGTCTGGGGGCATTATCCAGGAGGAGAATTTTAAAGGGAACATCTTTTTCCGAACAATACTGCTTCACCGAGGGTATAAAACAATTCATGAACCAATCTTCAAAGATGGCCCGAGTCATCCATGCCTTGTTAGAATGGTAGTATATGGGCAGTGTGTGCTTGCTGATGTTCTTGAATGCCTGTGGGTTCTTGGAACGATAGATAAGCATTGGCTTGAGCTTGAACCTGGCAACATTCCTGCCCAACAACAAGGATACCCTGCCCTTAAATGCCTTGAAACCAGGCATTGACATGGCCTTGTGAATGAAGGTCCTTTCTGGCATTTTCTTCCAAAATAGGCTTGTTTCGTCCATTGAATATCTGTTGGGGGAGATAGTTTCCATTGGCGATGATAGCATCCAATTCCTCAATAAATTTATTGGCGCCATCTTGGTCGGCGCTTGCAGCTTCCCCGGTAACATGTGTGTTGTGTAGATTATATCAATGGCGAAAGTGGTTGAACCATCCATTACTTGCGTTGAATGATTCTGTGCATTCTTCACCTGATCGCTCCTTTAGGGTCTTGAAAACTGAGTGCCTAGCTTGAATGATGAGAAAGCTAAGTGGCATCCTTTTTTAGACCTGATCGTTGATCCATATCTCCAATAACTTCACTTCATGGATCAGGCCTTTGGTCGGTATGATCAGTCGCGGTTGTATCTGCGGTTGGTAGATAAATGAGTAGGTCATTAACCGGGGGATGGCCGTACATGTAAAATCATTGATTGATGTAGACTTTTTGAAAATTGATATAAATAAAGGAAACTAATGAATTGGACGCAGTATTATGTTTTACAGGAATACCCCGCTTTACGATGCTTCGTTTTATGAAACCCCGGGTTTACGAAATTGTATTTGCGTTAAATAAAAAATTAAATGAAGAAATATAAAAAATAAAATGCGTACGTCGCGCATACCACAATCTAATATTCTGCATTACAGCAGTGCTTAGCTAGCTCGATTTTAAGACAAAAATAATATGCTTACGTCGCGCATACCATACATACTGTACTGTACTCTATTACGTATTCTGCATTACAGCGGTGCCAAGTTAGCTCGCTTTTAGCTCACTTTGCACTGTGGCAACGCAGCTGTTGTCAGTTTATATGTGGGCTTTGACAAGAGAGTTTGTGCTTTATTCACTCTCGCGCACGCTAAGTGTTTCACTGATATTCTTTTCGTACATTGCAATTACAGTACCCATCATCAATTATGCCAAAACGAAAGAGTGATAGTAAAGACTGTGACGTTAATCAGAAGAAATGAATCCAAAAGCATGTCTACTGACGCATCTATTAATGAAAACTAAATTTGCATATGTAATGTTTTGTACTATTTCTTTGTTCATTGCTTACATTTTTATTGTATTTCTTTGTTCATTACTTTCGTTTGTATTATTTCTTTGTTCATTGCTTTCATTTCTATGTTAATAAACATTTTTTTCTGCAAAATTTGCTGTTTTATAACCTTTTTTTTTTCGATTTTTTAAGAAAAAAATGTAACCCAAAATATAACATGTATGGGAAATAATGCTCTGCTTTACGAACACCTGCTTTACGAACACCTGCTTTACGAACGGGCGCTAGGAACGGAATAATTCGTAAAGTGGGGTATTCCTGTACTAGTTTATTTACTAGTTTATTTACTAGTTCATTTTCTAAATCTGTCAAACCATCCAGAACTTCCAGAAAATGTTTTGTTAGTTTCCCCTTCAGTTCCATTTTCTTTGGATGGCTGCAAACAGAGAGGCAGCCTTCGTTTTTATTGTCATTTGACTCAAAGGAATGCGCTTTTGATTACAATCTTCCATCCAAATTGACAACAAACGTTCCATTTCAATCATTGTAATGCTTGTTTCTTGTTTCTTTGTAAATTCGATGATGAAGCAGCACTTTGTCCTTGTTCTTTATAAAGTTTCATATTCTGAATAATATTGCGCACTGTTGATTTGCCCATACTGTGATTGCAGCCTATTTTAGCTTTGGTTGCACCACTTTCATACTTGCTAATTATTATTTTTTTTCTTCCAATCCAATAACTTCTCTTCTTCGTTGCACTTTCACCACTTTTACTCGCGGTACTCACTCGTTTAGAACTCCTGATAATAAATTGAGGCTTTGAAAACAATGTATAAATGTATATGAAACAGGGTCGTGTAGTCAGTCGTGGAGTCGCACGTTTCAGGGCGGAGTCGGAGTTGGTAAAAAACTTCCGACTCCAATTTCTGTGTCCTGTGTCACCCTTAATTTCTAAATCCTAAATACTAACATTTTGGTTTAGTTTTTTTGGTCAATAAACCTTATTCATTGATAGCCCCTAGATTAAGTTTTTTTAATATTTTTTTTTACATTTTCAGAATATATAATTAATATTTATTTAAATATAAAATATAAAATTTCACACTTAGTGTGGTGGTGATGAAATGTCTTATTATTATGATAATTATAGAGTGAAACACTAGAGGAGTCGGAGTCAGATTTTTAGATTTTTTACAATGTTCGGAGTTGAATTTTTACAATGTGTGGAGTCGGAAAATTTTGGACCGACTCCACAACCCTGATATGAAATAATAGTGAAACACTGTGCACTATATGAAGGCAACAGAGATACTGAAGTGCTGGTCATATGCGTGCGTGCGTGCTGATATTGTATACGTACAAATGAATGAACAACAAGTGGTAAATGACAAATGGATGAACAATGAATGGTACTGCATTAAATCAAATTCTTATACGCAGTATTCAAATTTTTGGTGTCAAACTGCTAACTGCACTAAATTGAAAAGCGCAGTAATTGAACCCGCAGTAATCAGGGTATTGCTGTACTTCCAAATATTGAATAGTAGTAGTTTGACCCCTCTCTTGAAGTTCAGTCTGGACCAGTCCAGTTTTGTCATTATTGTTTGTTCCTAACCAAAAAATTTGGATGGCCATACTCCATTACACTTGTCACACAAAACACACGTGTCATTCTGACATAGTTCTTGGTTTTCCAGATTTTGTTCTGGAGAAAAATGCCATTCTGTTCCATTATTCATTTTCTACAGTTTGCCTATACCATAGTTAACTACAGACAATTAGCTATCTATAATGCTAGTTAGGCTTACCTAACTTTGTCAAACTGATTACTTTATTCTTAGTCCATAAACAAATTTAGAGATGAACCTAAGACCAAATATTTGTTAACCTTCTTTTTTCAAAGTACTAGTTATTCTTGGGTAATGATAATTTTCTTGTTGATGGTGTCATGACTAAGAAATATTTCTGCATGAAAGAAAGCTCAAATGGAGCTTTTTCATGTCTAGGCTACAACTTTTGAAGTGCTTAACACAAGTGATTGAAACTTCACACACAATGATTGCAAGACTTGGGTCCTTGCATCAAAGTTCATCACAGATACTTAGTCAAATGGAGGTCCATGCTGTAACTTTTGAACTACTCAACATGAAAACGCACACGCACACGCACAAAATCGATGTATCATGGTCAGTTACAGGTCAATAATTAGATGAAACTTCATATGCATGGAAGATCATAAGGTGTATCTTGAGCAAGAATCAGGTTCTTGCACCAAAGATCAAGGTCACAAATATAGGAAGGGACATTGTCACTGATGCTAGTCCTCTCTAATTTTATTTTAATAAGATTATCTTCTTTTTAGGGTGGCCAGATATTGAGAATGTCAACTGCTCTAAGTTGTCTGTTGAAAATCCCAGTGGAAGTTACAAATATTCGAGGCAATAGATCAAAGCCAGGGCTTAAAGCTCAACATCTAACTGGTAAGAAATATTTCTTCTAGTAAGACCATGTAATTTATGCTGCAAAGTTTTAGATCCTTTTTTTTAACATAAGAGGCATTCCATGTTAAGTGTACAGTTTTTGGTGATTTCTGCCACTCATCTCGCCAATTTTAATGATTTTTGGTGGTAGTTTGGTATAAGTAATGAAGCATGACCAAATTTTAGCCACTTGGGTCAAATAGTTTGGGAGTAATATAGTTAGTTACAGTATATAGGCATACATGTCAATAAGTAATTTAAATAACAATACTCACATTTTCCATGCAGTTGTAAGTTTTTGATTGTTTTTGACTAAGTTTGTATCTAGTTTCTTGATTACTTTTACTCCTTAAGCGGATGCTTTTGCAGGATCATATTGGCTTCATTAGTTTCCTTTTTTGTGATTGTATATGTTCTTCCAGTAGCTGTCATTGGGTTTATGATTGTGAGGATGTCAGACAAATCTACTGTAAGTATATCAGGATTTTCAGGATAAATAAATGACTTGTTTGGGCCACAAGGGTGAAGAAGTTTACTTTCAATTCACCCTTACCAGGATGTTTCCATCACACACCCAATCCACCAGTGGTTATCATACTCCACTGTTACATATCCTGTGACATTTTCAATTAATTGAGTGGCTTATTGGGGGGAAGCGAATTCCTTTTGACTTTCAACTGAGGCGCCGTACATTTATACTTCTAAACAATTTTTTGTAAATGGTATGAATGATTGTAATTTTTGAGTGCCTGGTATAGTTCTCACTTTTGATAAAATTGGATCTAAAAATTCTTTCTCATTTGAGTATTGTTCTTGTGTTGCAAAGCTAAGACATTTGAGTCCATTTTAAGGAACAGAAATCAAAGATCTTTTGGGGACAGAATTTGATTATCATATGGCCTACGAAGACTTTCTTTTGATGGTTCCTCCAACACCATCCGATGGTCCCTTGCCATGGCTGGTAGCAAAAAAATGTCACTCGGCCTTAACTCCAAATTCTTCATGGTGGCAGCATAAATTTAAAAAGTTTTTGCAGTTTTTGTATTGACCTGCGTATCCATCAGTAAAATAGATAATTCTGTTTAGTAGCTGAAAATTTGACTTTAGATTTACTAAAACTTTTACGAATAGATGCACTGTAACAGTATCATGTGTATTACACACAATAGTTAGAGAGCTGTGATTTACTTTTTCTTGCTCTTTGTAAAAATAAACCCATGGATGAAGAGTTGCTTGGCAATTATTCCAGTGAAATCCTTGAGCACAATCTTGGCCTACAAAGGAATAGTTTTTGGAAAAGTCCCCAATCACAAAAAAATTACCTTTATCCAGTTCACTTTTATTTTTTTTCCTAAATACTTGGCTTGTTTGGCAATGAAATCATGATGCCTTAGTCGAGAAATAAAGGTATCTAGGAAATCTTCTAAATTTTGAATAACACAGCCCAGCTGAGATTGATCAGTTGTTGTCCACTGTTTGTACTGGATTTCATAAATATCTTTTTCTTCGTAACATGTAAGAAGAGTTTCCTTTAGTGAATCAGGTTGAGGGCATTGATCACGCTCTCTTAAATAGCAAGAAGGTTGACTTTCATGACGAATAATTTTGGCTAAAGCACAGTGGTAACAACTAAAGAGTTTCTTCCTCACTGGTAATTTCTGCCATTCTAGAACCTGACATCATTAACTTAACATTCTGATGAATTGTGCAGATGCACACACTGTGTGTCCCACTTGCTCCTGCCAAAACATTCTTTGGGGTGTAGCCTCACAAATTTTGAAAATCCTATAGAGCGAGCTGGAAATAAACTTAAATTGTTGATATGCTTCTTTTAGATTACATAAAACTAACCTCTTGATATTTTTTTCATTTACCATTTTCTTTTAATGTTACGCAGTCTTTCTTGCTTGCCATTTGTCTACTTATTTTTCAGCATTTCTAAAAAACTCTTTAACAGTGTTAGTTACTTCGTGGCAATTCCTTCCACATCTTTGGATTTGGTGATGACAATACTTTTCTTTTGCAAACTACTGAGCCTGAACAGCCATTCTTTGTGAAGTTAAATTCTTGAATTAGTTTTCTTACTCATTGATGGTGCAGAAACAGTTAGAATCATAATTTGGTTATGTTTATTTGAGTTTTGATATTTATCTTTCAATATTTGGACAACTACTTCTGGCTCAGACAGTTTGTCTACATTTGATGGACCTGGCTCTTGAGTAATTTCACCTACCATATCCAAGTGTCTTCTTACTGAACTTTGTATTTTGGCTATTTTAGTTGGGAGGTATGCTTCATTTCTTTGAATTTTGCGCTTGACAATCAGACTTTTCCCTTCCCAATCATGGTGATTGTCTTATTCATTGCTGACAATTCAGCCTCCTTGTCAACAAAAACATCTGATGACACGGTTTCCATAGTAGTATCAGACAAGCTTGATGATAATTCTGGTTCTGCTATATTTTGAACTTCTGAAATAGGTAAAGAAATTTTTTTTTTCTGCATGAACATAACTAACTTTTGGCCTGGCTTCAAATGATCTGAAATTTTTCTATCAGTGATTGTGAAGCAGGCTGAAGATCAGAAGTTTTTAATTTATTGTGGGAATTGAATGGATCACAGCAATATTTTGATGACATTTTATCAGCATATATTCAAAACCTGATCACACACAAATTTGACATGATTAAATATACAAATTATATAGGTACTGTGATGAAAATTGTTCTTTTAGAGCAGCAAATACCTTAATATTTGCAAAAATATTAATACATAGGGTACAGTTTATTTATCAAACCATGGATGTAGCTATATTTATACATATATACATATATTTATATAACTTCACATAGTTCATACATATAGTATGTAATATGTATGTATATCTTAAATAAAATACTCAGCATTTTTAACATGAACAATTTCAAATGCTTGTGGAAAGCCAACCCATGGAGATCCCACTCCAATTTTTGGCTTGAATATGCTTCATCTAAAGGTCTTTACTTCTACCAATTTTCATGACCTTGAATTTTGAACTCTGACCTAAGGTGAAATATATATGCAACTTTTTTAACGGAATGTATGCCCTCTGTGCATAAAATTGAAGTTATTCTGCTGTCTTTTCTGAGCATTTTGACACTAAAATTATTAAAATCCATCCATTAGATCCTGAGTTATGACCTTTCAAAATCACGAGGTTAGGCTGCTGACCCCAAATTTTGCCGGGTGGTCATTACTCCCAAACTATTTGACTGAAGTGGCTAAAATTTGGTCACGTTTTATTACTCATCATACCCAACTACCATACCAAAAATCATTAAAATCAGTGAGATGACCTGACATAAGGTTTGTACACTTGACATGGAATGCCTCATAAAAAGGTTTGTGCTAAAGTATGATTAGGCTATTTTGAGTGATTATAGTCTCTCCAGACCCAAGGGTATACTGCATATAAAACTTGGGTGAAATTACAGAATCTAGACATAGTTTAGAGACTGAGTCTATAGTAACTTAATACAGGTATACCCTGCTTAGTGCTCAAGATGCATTCCTAAAAAAATGAGTGCTAAGCATATTGGCTCTAAATGGGGTAATTATACCATTGCAGTCACCCTTTGCCATTTGTGGGTATTTTGTTCTGCAGAGACCTTGTGAAGCACAATATGAAGGGTTCAATGGGGAAAGGTGGGGTAGATGCCTGTGGACCCCCAGACCCCCCCCTCCCTAATTATAAACTCATTTTATGGGGCAATAAAAACATTTTTTAAATATAAAAAGGCAAAATTTAGTTGCCACTAAATTTGCTGACCTATTTTAGTGCACAGACTATCTACAAAATATCTCTGGTTAAGAGGGTAAATAGTGCTAGAAAATGGTTTTCTACTAATGCTGTATTAGAGAAAATATACCACCAAAGGCTTTGCAAGTACAGGACTTTCTCCCAGTTGTGGCTGTAAAGTTTTGGCATTGCTCTAATATATTATTTATCTTATTTTTGTTGAGAATATACCCATACATGCTATAGTGTTTAACTACTGAACAGTACTGGGAAAGGAATAATGAAAATAGTATTGAAATGGGGGGGGGGGCATGATGCTGCTGGCAAGTATTTTTGTAAGAATGTGTGTGCATTATTCACCTACTGAGTACTCTGTTAGTGGGGTCACGGCAGCTGCTGCTAGTTGCTGAGAAGGAGATTGAGCTGCCAGTGAGGACCACACAGAGGGACTTCAAATGAGTAAAAATAAATCCTTTGACTTCAGCCCCACTGTCACTGCTAAGAATTGAGAGAAATTGGGGTGAGCAAGTTCCCAATTTTGGTGTGGTTGAGATTGTCAGATAGGTGACTCCTATTAATTTGAAACAGTTCTCACTTCTATGATATCTTGGGCATAGCCAGTCTGCCTTTTTTAAAGATTTGCTGTTCTGCTTATAGTGGGAGGATTTAAGAAAAGCAGTCTCCTTGCCCAATTTAATCAGAAAAAACACAAAAATAACACTTGCAATGTTAGTTGCATCAGCAGAGAAGTTTTTACAGGTAACTAAAGAAAATCTGAACAATTTTATTGATCATACACCAATGTGCACACACAACCAACTAAGCACTTGGGCAAAAGAAAAACATTAGTCCCATAGCACATGCAAAAATGTCAACATAACCTCCCCACTAAATTATTGGCCATCACCAGTCCATTACCACAACAAGACAAGACTTTCAAAATAAAATTAACTTGCATAATATACAAAAAACAAAGAATAATAGTCACTAGGGCAAGGTCAATGGTGGGTTACCCAAATTGTGTAAACCTGGTAAGTCCCAGATGTCATTTTATACTCCAAACACACTATCCTTCATATCACAATTATTAAAGGTATTCTTGGCTTACTCACTGTGAAAGTGATGTTTATAACAAAAAAGAAAAAAAAAAAAGAAGTTAATTCTGGCTACAGTGTTTGTACAGGTGTTGGGGAGAAAAAGCTTTGTCCAAATTCACTTCAATAAGCAAATGTCCCAGCCAACAAAAAATACCTGAAAGAAATATCCCAACAAACATTTAGGGATTATCCCATCAGTGGACCCACAGGAATCCACAAGTGCAATGATGCCAGGAAAGGGGGAAAAATTAACAACAACACAACAACAACAACACAACAATAATAAAGGTTCTAAAATTTTGGATGTGTTCACATTAATATGTTGCTCCTGAGGCAGTTAAAGGTACAATTTAGTTCACAGCCTGAGCACAGTGAGCAGGCTCAAAATCCATTGTGATGCATATTGATAACTGAAGTTAGGTTTTTCAACAAGGTCTTTATAAAGAAAATCAGGCATTCAAAAATGCTTGATATTTACATGATAATTTTAAGTGATCCAAATAAGTTAGACATGGCCCTTATATCTTGATAAAAACAAGACTATAGGATCACCTACCACACCATCAAAGAGAAGTGAGATGCTTCCCCTTCTCCAAAAATGGGCATGCGATTGCCTCAAAGTTCTGATTATTCTCCATACTGAGATAATTTCAAATCTGTTGATCATTTAAAAAAATGAAAACACACTTAGTAACTCTGAAGGCCTGGCTTTCCAAGAAAGCTCTGGCCCAATGGGGACTACTGAAACCTCCCAGGCCCTTCTGAGGGGTTTGGGAGCTCTCAGGAATCCTTCCTAACTGGAAATTCCTATGAAACTTGGTGTTTTAACCACCATCTTAGTATTTTAGATCCAGACATTATACATAATTTCAGGAATGAAACAAGCATGTTGTGTGGGTTCTAAGGTGCCCAGAAGTCCATAAATGGTTAGCTGAGTGAGGTTAGTTGCCATTTGGCACATCTGTGGCCACATGTTTGAAATTTCATCTGGTCATACTAATCTGCAGATATGTGAAATTTACAATCGTGAATTGTGAAAGGGTCATGAATGGTCAACTGCTGACAAACAAAATCTGCGAAGTGTGAACCCATGAATGGTGAGGGGCAGCTCTATATACAGGGTGGTGCAAAAGTTGGGAACCACAAGCACATTTTATTAAATTATAATAAAGGTTTGAATTGGTGCCCTTCCACTTGAAGAAACTTTGATGTGTTGAATGCATGATGTTTGAACATTCCTTAACACATTGCTACTGATTTTGGCGCGCATAGATATGATTTTATCCTTTAGAGAACATATGGTTCTGGGTCAATCAGCATAGACTACCAACTTGAGATGACCCCACAAGAAAGTCATGAGGTCTGGAGATCTAGGTGGCCATTTGATGGGCCCTTACCATCCAATCCACTTGCTTGGGAATATTTCATCTAAAGAGCTCTGGACAATGGTTGTGAAATGTGGTGGTGCACCATCCTGCTGAAATCACATCTCTGCCAATGGAATGTCATCCAGTATGGGCATTAGAAATGTTTGCAACATATGCAGATATGAGGGTTGTGTCTTAGGGTACCTAAGTGCCACCATAGGCAAAAATGTGTTTTTGATGGACATCACTATTTTCACCCTTACTCTATCGTGTGGTTTGGGTTATAATCACCCTATGACACGAAGTATGGTTGAAAACCTTATGAAGTGAACTACTTTTTTCACCTCTATCGCCAGCCAGAAGTTCACCCAAAGTTTGGCAAAATAAAAAATAAAAAATAAAAAAAATAAAAAAATATAAAATATGAAAATCTATTCCAAAAACTCAACATCTTCATCACCATACTTAGAACTCTAATTTAGCCAAAAATTAATGTTCTAGCTCAATTAATAACAGATACTATTGGCAGAATATTGCTGAACTTTGGAGGTGATTTTTGCAGAATTTTAATTTTGGTGCTTAGGTACCGTAAGATGTGGGACTCCTCATATGTTTCACCTGTTAGATTGCCATTGAAAAAGTACGAACCAATTAACTGATTCCCCCAGAGTGCAGCTTACATCATAATTTGTGGATTGAATTGCACATGCCCTTCCTCCATCCAGTGGGGGTTCTCATTGGCCCATAGCATACATTATGCCTATTGACATGACTGCTGAGGTGAAATATCGCTTCATTGCTGAACATGATCCTTCATTGAAGCTGTCTATATTGTAGAAACCACTGGCAGAACTCTACATGATGGTCTGTGATCACCATGCAGTTCCTGCATGAGTTGGACTTTGTAAGGGTAGAAAAGATTTGTTGTAAGAATTTAAATGGATCTTCTGGAGACACTTGTTTCCTGGGATAGCTTTCTTAACCCTTTAACACGAACTGGGTTGAATATGTACCATTTCAAATACATGCATTTAAACTTAACCCTACAAAAACGTTTGCCATTAAAGGATTAAGGACTTATATTGGCTGTTTTTGAGGTGATTGAGTACCATTAGTGATGTTGCTGCATTGGTTGAACTTTTTGGCCAGCCACTACATGGCTGATCATGAACACTTCCCATTTCTTTGAAGCAAGTGAACAGTTTTCCCAACTGATGCCTGAACAACTGGTGGCCTCTCAGGGTGTTTGTCATTAAAAGCAGTAGCAACTGATTGGTGTTTGTTACCACACCTTGCACACATTAAAACTATCTCCACCCATTTGTCTGTCAATTTCTGTGCCATAGGTTCAACAACAAATCTGAAAAGAACAAAATTTGCATTAAAACACACATTATTAAAATGTCTATGGTTCCTTAATTTATACATTAACCCCTTCCATGCAAATCGCGAAAAATTGCTGCGTGTAGTATAAAATGACTTTTTTTTTTTTTTCTTTTTTCTTTTTTCAAACGCATTAGGTAAACATTTCCACCCTCCAGCTATTACATTCGGTTCAGGCAGGTCTTCAAATTCAAAATTGGCACTGTCATCTGAATAATCACTGCTATCAAACTCCTTATTTCCATCTGGTACATATTCACTACCACTGTCACTCATGCCCTCCTCACTTGACATTTTTTAAATATTCTTTTACACAAATTGATTGTAAAATAATCGCTAATCACTATCTTCCTTAATCAAAACCTGATGACAACTGACACCCCGCCGTCAATTGTTTCCATAATTGGTTAAAAAAAATGACATCACTCATTGAAAAGCAGTTGATAAAAGTGATGTCACTCACATCGAAGAGCATTGAGACACTCAGGAATGCTCTGATAAGCATTGAGATATTTTCTTTGAATAAATAAACTTAAGTGTGATGACTCCAACCTTGGCGTCATTGCAGGGATAATCAAGACTTCCCATGATGCCAACAGGGGCATCATCGTAAGGAAGGGGTTAAAATAATTTATTACTAACAAATATTAACAAAAACACAAAACACTTGCTAGTGCACTCTCTCAGAGCTTGCATAATATTGTCTGTTGACTGTCATCACACCTGCTACACTGCTGCTACTCATATGTGGTGGTTGGTGAGGTGGGATGAACTACTCATAGGGAGAGTGCTGTGTTTACAGCCATAACTTTTGAAGCATTGTATTTGTGACAGTGTTAGTGACACTGTCTAAGGCAAAGTGATGTTACAGGTTATGGACAAGGAATGTGGCTGATGTAGGAGTCAAGCAGCATTGAGAGATGCTAAGCTGTTGTACTGCTGTAATATATACATTTCACTTAGTATAGTGTTTAAAACAACCTGTAGTTACAGTATGAATTTTTTTTTTAGTGCATTAAAAAATTTCACTTCCAGGACAAAGAGGACTATAACAAATGGATGCTAAATGGGGTTGTGCTTAGTGGGGTATACTTGTATGTCAGTATTAACTATTATGGACTGTCTCAGAATGACATCTGGATTCTACATTTCTGACAAAAAATTTAATTTAGTAACATTTCATAATTGACTAGTTTTAGACTGCTCTAAATTCTAATCTTGTCAATGGTCATCATTCCTGCAAGATATGGTGTTGTACTGAATTAATCCTGTGGACCTTTAACATGAAGGATTAAATGTCCACTAGTATTGTTTGTTCATTCCTCGTTTGTAATCTAGGATTAAAGGTCTGGTACATTACTTGTTACTCTTATCTCTGTCTAATATTGATTTCTTTGTATAGTATTCTTATCATACCTTCAGTGACTATGTTTTATGTTGATGATAATTTAAGATTAATACATGGGTCATTCCATGTCAGTCACATTTTTTTCACCATTGAACTATCATAGATTTTAAATTGGCACACTTAATTTGAGAAAAACAATGACTTGTTTCAACACTCTAGGTCATATGGTTCTGGAGATATGGCCCTTCAAATTTTGTAAAAAAGGTCAATTTCCAAGGTCATACCATATTTCAACACGAAATATCTCGGCTCCAATTGCACTTAGAGACCATTTAAACACTATTTTAAAGCTTTTAAGCCGATCTATAACTTTGTTTCTATTCATATTTTACCTCAGTGGTAAAAAAAAAAGGTGATCTTATTTTTTACCTTTGACCTTGTGTTGGTCATTTGATGTCACAACTGATTTTTTTCTCATTTCACCCAATTTTGGGTACACATGTCTACCTTAACTTAAAATAAGATTTTTAGTGTTGATTTAGTATAGACGCTACAGCCATTTCAATGGACCATACCCACCTCCATTTTGACCGAGTACCTTTTTCCAACAAACTTTGGAACACTGTATCTTTGGAACTGTTTGAGCTAGTGTTGATAAAAAATACCATTAGATTTTTCTTACCGAGATATATAATGTCTGCTAATTTAAAAAAAAATTGGTAATTATCTAACATAACCTAACCCAGTTATTTAGTCAAATAAGTATCCAGCCCTATTATAAAATTGAATTTTTTTTTAATATTTCAGAGAATTATATAATATAGGTAATTTAAATTACATGATTAATTAATTTATATGGACATTCAAAAGTGTGAAGAACTTCGAACCTGCTATCCTGTTTAAAGGTAAAGCTATGTAGTATAAGGTACTTATATACATTAGGGTGGTCCAAAAAGTTAAAGCATCGAGTAAGTTCTCTCCACAAGGTTGGTTTTATGCCTCTTGGTGTGGACAGTATTTGTGCAAAGTTTCACGTTATTCGGTTAATATTTAGGGGTTGCCCCACTTGCCCCCTTTTTGAAAATTTGGGAAAATATATAGACAACTGAATAACTAAATTTTTTTTTGGTTCTCAAAGAATATGAAAGAAAACAGTAAGACAATAGGACATGATAATGGGTGTATCTTCATTATTTCTTCTGCATCAGAGTCGCCTTGGATGGTATTGGTATCTGTTTTCGGTGGGCGGCTACGAGTTGTAGGAGGTACTGCTTCTGGTCCTCGTTTCGTGTCAGTGTCATTGTAGCGTTGTGCGAGAGCAATACCTCGCTCGGCAGCATCATTGACGACTTTCATCTTTAAGGCGCGATCTCTAAGTTCCCTGTAGTTCTTGTCATTTGGCCATTCCGTGGATCTTTTTGAAGTAACTGGCGCGCTTCCTCCTTACCTCCAACTTTCAAGGCATCAAGAGGGTCAATGTCCTTTTCGTGACGAAGGATGCCACATCATTTTCAATACCAGCTTCCGCCATGTCGATTCGTCGGGGGCAGCCATTCTTTTGGGATGTTTGGAGGTGTTGAACCATTCTCCTTTTGGTATCAGGATCGATCCTATTATCGAAGAAGGCCAGTCCAATCAGATGCTCCGACAAGTACCACAGGTGGCGTCTTAGAGCTGTCTTCGCCGCTTGTGCAGCTCCTCCGTGTGGATATTTTTCCAGAAGATGCAGCATTTTGAGATCATTGAGAGGAGCTTGTGTCCCCCATTGGCGCTTCATGCCAGTACTTGACGTAAATCAGACTGACAAATAAAGCCAGCTGAGTCACGTTTCGTTCTTCGCGTGCTGTGAGCTTGAATTGATAGTGAAAGAGGTAGATTTTGAGCGCATAAATCGCCTTCGCCATCCATCTCGCGTGGTGCATGGGACCCGGAGCTCGGATAAAGAGGTGACCACCAGTCTTTCCCCCCAGGAAGAGCAAAGATAGTTCAAGGAACTCCTTGTAGTCGTCACGAGGTTGGCTTGCCTGAAGAGCGTTAGGTAAGTAAGTGAGCATCTCTTTTCTCATCTCTTGGAGTTGAGGGTTCTCGAACAAGCTGTCCGATGCTGAGACAAATGCTTCGTGGGAGAGAGATGGCCATTCCTTTTGAAATCGCTTAAAAAGGCCTGTTTCAGGACTTCCTGTTGAGCCAAAATTGAGGCAAAGACATCAGCAAGTACGACTTCAAGTATATGATGTCGACAACCGATCCAAACTAGCTCGTGACCCAATGCTTCTTCAATCCTGACACAGGCTCCGCGATGTAAACCCGTGTTTGACGCAGTGGTATCGAAACGAGACCTCTCACATGCTGTCCACGTTCCATAATTTCATAGTTTGAAGGCATGCCTGGGCCTGTGTTTCTCCAGTTCCTTGTTTCATCTTTGGGACACCAAGCAGCTTCTCCTGTCCATTGAATGTTATAAGGATTGCTATCCGATGCACATTCGTCTTCTTCCCTTCAATGCCGGGAGAAGCTTTCCGTCCCAATGGAGAAGGACAGGGTCTTCTAGAGAGAATGATTCTAGGTCTTCTCGAGCTGCCTGTTCTCGCCCACTTTCTCTGTAGTGATGAATAGAGCTCCGAGAGCACGTCATCCCAGACAGATCATGCCCCGCGGCCTGTAATACAGCTCCAGTTACGAAAACAGCATTCCGTCAGAAAGATTGGTGCGATCCATTGCTCCAATGACTTCTGGAGATTGGAAAATGTTCGTAACCTGTTCTTGGGACGCTTTGGTGCCGGAGCTTCAGACGAAGAAGGAATCGGAAACCGATGGTCTATAGTCGTCGTCGTCTTGCGAAAAAAGGAAGAAGAAAAGAGGAAAGATCAATTGATGACACTCCTGCTTCTTCCAAATCTTTCTGTGTTGCTTCATGCCTTGCCTTCCTCTTGGCTTCCTTCTCCATTCTGGATCGCTTTCTGTCCTCTTGTGTAGTCGTTTCCTTATCAATGCCAGCCATGCTGCAAGAATTGACGTCCTTGCGCTGCATGGACAGGAAATTTCGGTCCTCAACGTTGACGATTGTGCTCATGGCATCACTGGTTGCGATGTCAAACAGTTCCTGGATGTCCACTTTGAAGATGTCTTCATTCATTCTATCGCTGGCACGTTGCCTGGTCCTGTGCTTCTTGAGTGCTCTGTAGCGGTCTAAAAGCTTTGAAAGCTTACGGACACAGGAGTCGATCCGTTGAGTTAGGATCCGCGCTCGGGTCCAGACTTCAATCACCCTCTGGCATGCCTGGTTCAGACTGTTGGAGGTGGTTTGCTTTTGATTGATGTGGTGGTATTGCCCCAAGAGGAGGGCGTCAAGGCATGTAGGGAGCCTTGACGTGGATAAAGTTCCAGTTGCCATCCCTAGAAGCCAAACTTTTGGAATTGATCGAGTTTGAGCCATCGGACCTACGGAAGAAAAAGTACATTATATAATATATATATTCAGAGTGGGGCGACCTCTAAATATTCACCAATCACGCTGCAATTTTGCACAGACCATGTGGACAATAAATGGACAAAAACCACACTTGTGGAGACTATCTAAGACAATTTTGAAATTTCCCCCTATGGATTTGGACCACCCTAATATACATACATACTGAGTATGTATGTATATAAGTACCTTATACTAGGCTATAGGTACTACCCTATAGAATAAGTTCAGTTTTAAGAGTTAGATGAGTTTTAATAGAATTACTTAACTTTGTGTACTTATTCATTGCGTACAACAGTATGTACCCATGTGAAAATAAGCTTATTTAAACCTTGGAGCAAGGATTTTTTTTGGCATCTGTATTTATTCCAATCTGTAAATCAAACCACATTTTTTTCTTGTTGTAGACCTCTGAAACAAGATCAGTTGGTCCCAAATTTTATTTGTGCCATCTAAGCAAAAATAGCTTTTAACAGGGTTGGATACAGTGAATAATTATTGTATTTTTAATTAATTGATCCCCCTCCCCGCGGGTGGTCTTTCTGGGGTGGATCGCCCGCGGGCTCCTGCCTCCATGTGGCAAGGGGGGTCAGCCGTGGCTGGGGGCCCTGCTGGGTCCCCCACCCAGTTGCGAAGTGGACTTTTAGCATACCCTGCTATCCTACAGCCCCCTCTTTCCTGTCTTCCCCTCTTTACCCTCTTCCTTGCCCCCTCTGTTTTTTCTGCTTTCTCTGTTCACTTCGCGCGCCCCGTGGGCTGCCTGGGCTGGTCGCTGGGGGTCTCGCTCCCATGGCTGGGGCCGGACTAAGTTGGCTGGTAGGGTGCCCAGGCCTGGGACCTGGGGGGCCTTGGTCTTTGCTGCTGGTGGGGGAGAACTTTCGACGCTGCAAGGGCCCCTTTTGAAACGGGGGTACCTACATGGGACGAGGCACCCATCCCCCGCTGGCGTGCGCTTGGTCCCCTTGGGCCCCGGGTAATTGGTTCCCCGCGGCCCCGTGCGCGAAACAATAAAATTTTTTTTTATGGAAACACTTACAAATCTAATGGACCTCGTTGACGACCCGGCTTGTGTATCTGACCTCCCTCTGACTACCTCTTTGGACCTTGGGTCTCGTAAGGGCAGTCGGCAGCCCTCGCCCACCCTGTCTGCTCTTCTTGCTGACACCTCCTCTTCCCCAGGCTCGTGGCGCCGCTGCCTGACCCCCGCCAGTGGCGGATGGACCTGCAGTGGAACCCCCACCCCTGGATCCCCCCGTATTCCACATCCCGATAGGGACCCACCTGCTTTTTCGCCCTCAGGTGGGAAGCCCGCGGCCCCGGTCGGGCCTCATCGCCCCCGGCCCCCTGGGGGACGTGGGACCCGACGTCGCCGTCCGCCTTTCTCGTCTCCCCATCCCCTCGAAGTACTGGTGGTGTTTGGCCCGACGTCTTCGCTCGGCCTTAGGACGGTGGACAAGTTCCTCATCCTCCGCCCCTCCTCCTCCAAGCCCCTCCCCACTAACCATGAACGCCTCTTTCGAGTGATCCATGGGGTGATGGGGACGGCTCATTTTGACCTTCGGCCTCAGAGGGATGGCTCCATTCTGATAAGGTCGCGTTCCTCTGTCGAAACCTCCTCTCTGCTCGCTATCCCCAATGTCCTGGGCTGCAGGATTACGGTGTCCCCCCACCCCCGCCTCAATCAGTGCCAGGGCACAATTTACGCTGCTTGTCTTCTACCCATCCCGGTGGAAGACCTCCAGATTGACCTCGCCTCCCAGGGTGTTGAGGGTGTACCGCTTTCCCGACAGATCGTGATCCCCAACCGCCCCTTCTCCTCGCCTGCTCCTCACTTTCGACTCACTGGTGCCCCCCGTTTCGGTATTCTGGGGCTTTGGTGAGAGATGAGCGTGCGAATCCTCAGTACAACCATACGTGCCAGATCCTATGCGCTGTTTTCAGTGCAATAGGTTTGGCCATGTGAGCAGCTCCTGCCGTCAGCCGGCCCCGTTGTGTGTCCGTTGCGGCGGCCCTCCCCACCCCTTGCTCTGTACTGCTCCGCCTTCCTGCACCAACTGCCATGGACCACACCCTGCTTCATCCCGCTCTTGCCCGTCCTTCCTCTTTGAAAGGGAGGTTCGGGCCCTCTGTTCATCAGAGTTTCTCAGCGCTCGGGAGGCGCGGGACCGGTTGCGTGGCTGCGAGGCTCGGCGTGGTGCCTCGTACGCCGAGGTTCTCCGTTCCCGGACCCCGTCCTCACCGGCGGTTCCCAACGCGCCTCCACCCACCGTGTCCGCTACTCCCAGTCCATCCTCTGCCGCCCAGCGGACTCCTACCGCGGCTCCCCGTACTACCAGCGCGTCCCCACGTGCTCCCCCCGCGAACGCCGATGCTTCGTCGGCAACCCCCCCTGCTCTACGCCCTCTCCACCGGCGCCTTCGGCCACCCCCATTCCGGATCGTGACCCGCCGTCACCCATGCGGGCCGCAAGCGCCGCGCCAGTGGTGACCCCGAAAGGTTCGAAGCCATAAGCCTCGCATCACCTTCCTCACAAACGCCCCCTTCGCCCTACCGCCCCGGTGTCCTCACCATCCCCACTGCGCAACCGTTATGCACGCTCCCCCCTGGGGTCCCCGACGGCCCTCGTGGTGGGGGCTGAGATACACCCCTCTCCGGCCCGGTCGATGGACCCACTGGAGGGGGAACTCGCCCACCTGGTCGGGGTGGGTGGGACGTGCACGCACCCGCGCTTGACCCGCCCCATCTCTCTCCTCGACCTGCCAATGCCTCTGGGTGAGGTATTATTTTCCACTCCCCCTCGTAGTCCTGCCTCCCCCGCACCTCCGGTGAAGGGAGGGGCATTCTGGATACCTCTCACATCCCCTTCTCTGCATCGCTCTCCCCCGGACGTCCGGGAGACTCCTCTTCTGGAGGACTTGCCGGCGTCTGGTTCCACATCGCCCCCTCGTCGGGGTGCCCCTCGCCTTCGCCCTCGTTCGGCGTCCCTCGCTGAACTCCGGGGCTTTCCGATTCCCTCTTTAATCTCGGGCCGCCCGATCGGCCCACCCACCCCATAACCATCCTTTACGCTGACTTTCCTACCCCTCCCTATACCTCGCTCCTGCAGTGGAACATCCGCGGGCTCCTGGTAGGCCTCGAGTCTCTCCTCTCTCCTGGCCTCCAGGTGTCTGGCGTGTTTCTGCCTTCAGGAGATGATTCTGGGATCCCGTTCCCTCCCTCGAGTGTCCTGTTACTGCGGGCTCCCTTCCCCGCCTCTCGATGGGGCGGGGAGGGGGGGGCGCCGCGGTCTTCGTGCACCACTCCGTCCCTTTCCGCCCCCTCCCGCTCCGTACAGTCCTGCAAGCTGTGGCCGTGCGCCTTTCCTTGGGGCGCCAGCTCACGGTCTGCTCTCTCTACCTCTCCCCTAACGTACGCCCTCCACCCGATTCTCTCCAGCTTCCCCGCCCTTTCCTGATTCTCGGGGACTTCAACAGTCGGGACCCGGCCTGGGGGGACGTTTGCTCCACCTTTCTCTCCGGGACCCTTCTCTCCCTTATGGACGAGCTCGAGTTCACCTTTCTGAACGATGGCTCCCCAACCTGCCTTCACTCGGCCCACGACAGTTTCACCTGTATCGATCTTTCCCTGGTTTCCCTCGAAATCGTGACGGAGTTCACCTGGGAGGTCCTGCCGGATTCTTCCGGCAGTGACCATTTCCCAGTGTGTCTTACCCTGACCTGTCTCCTCCCCCCCCACCTCTGTCCACCCACGCTGGCTGTTCGCCCGAGCAGACTGGGCCTCATACGCGAGGGGCACGGCGATCTCGTCATCAATTCCTGCCTTTCCCTCCGTCAGTGAGGCCCTCGCCTTCCTCGAGAGTAAGATCCTCTCGGCTGCCGCCAGTTGCATCCCCCGTACCTCTGGCTCCCCCAGGCCGCGAAGCGTCCCATGGTGGACCCCAGAGTGCTCCCATGCCGTTCAGGAGCGGCGCCGTGCCGGCCGCCGCTTCTACCGGACCCGCCAGCTGGAGCACAAGATAAAGTTTCAGCGCCTGAAGGCAGTGGCCTCGGGTCCTGAAACTGGCCCGGCGTACCTCCTGGCGGTTACGTGTCCGGGATCTCCTCCACGACTGCCCCCTCGACTGTTTGCGCAAGGTGCGTAGCTTTGAGGGACCCGTGTCCCCCCTCGACCCCCGGTGCTTCGGGTCGGGGACGACGAGTTCGTCTCCGATCCGGAGGCCATCGCGAACGCACTCGCGGCGCACTTCGCAGCCATCTCCAGTTCCGATTCCCCCCATTCCCGCCGCGACCCACCGGATTTTCCACCTCATAGGGATGACCCCTATAATCACCTCTTCCGCATGATGGAGCTTCGGGAGGCCCTCCTCCCCCGACGCTCCTCCGCACCCGGCCCCGATAATATCCCCTGAGACTTGTTACGGCACCTCCACCCCTCTGCTCTCAGCTTTGTACTGGACCTCTATAACCAGATTTGGTTGGAGGGTTCATTCCTGGACCGGTGGCGTGAGTCCATCGTCGTCCCCATCCCGAAGCCCGATAAAGACCCCTCACTCCCGTCGAACTATCGCCCCATTTCCCTGACATGCTGCGCCTGCAAGGTTATGGAGGCGATGGTCGCCTCGCGGCTGTCTCTTACTCTGGAGGCGAGTGACCAATACCCTGCTACCCAGGCTGGTTTCCGGCGCTTCCGGTCTACCACCGACCCCTCCTCCTCCTTAGCCACGACGTGCAGGAGGCTTTCTCCCGGCGTCACTTTGTACTCGCCGTCTTTTTCGACCTCCAGAAGGCCTACGATACTACTCGGCGGAGCGCGGTCTTTGACTGCTTACGCTCCCTGGGTTTCGTAGGCTTTCTCCCCTCCTTTATTTATAACTTCTTGTCCGCCCATTCTTTCCGCGTCCGCATCGGTTCTACCCTCTCTGACCGCTTTCCGTTGGAGGAGGGTGTCCCTCAGGGTAGTGTCCTTAGCGTCCTGTGTTTCTCACTAGTGATGAACACAGTCGCTACGGTCCTGCCTACTTCCGTTCGTAGCTCCCTCTATGCCGATGACCTGGCTATCTATTGCTCTGGCCGCCTCCCGTCTTTGGCTGAACGTCGACTCCAGCTAGCCATCAACGCGGTGGTTCGCTGGGCGTCCTCGGTTGGCTATGCTTTCTCACCCTCTAAGTCTTCCAGTATGCTTTTCCGTCCTCGGCGCCTCCGTCTGTCGCATACCTTCGCCCTTACCTTTGCTGGCACTCCTCTTCCCCTCGTCCCATCCGTTCGATTCCTGGGTATGACCCTCGACGAATTTTTCGGTTGGGTTCCACACCTTAGGCGGTTGCGGCAATCATCTCGCCGCACCCTCTCCCTTTTGAGTCACCTGTCCCACATGACCTGGGGGGCGACAGGCGTACTCTGCTGCGCCTGTACACCTCCCTGGTGCAATCCCGCATCGACTACGGCTGTGTGGTCTACAGCTCCGCCTCCTCTCCGGCACTCCGTATGCTGGATCCTCTTCTCCACCGTGGCCTTCGCCTGGCGTCGGGTGCCTTCCGCTCGTCCCCTGTCGCTAGTCTTCAGGTGGACTGCGGACACCCCCCCCCGCCCCTTCGCCGGGGCCTTCTCATGGCGAAGTGTTACCTTCGCATCTGCCGCCTCCCGAGGTCCCTACTCTTCTCCGCGATCTCCCAGGCGCTACCCCGGCCTGACACGTGGCATTTCGCTGCCTCCCTGGCCGACGTCTTTTCGTCCCTGGGGATCCCCCCACCCTCTATTCTGCCGTTCTCCTTCGACCTGTCGCCCCCCCCTGGCTGACCACCCCTATCTGCCGCTGCCAGGCGCTCCGTGGCCTGCATAAGGAGTCTCCTCCTACCGTCTTCCGGTCTTCTTTTCTGGCCCATCTTCTCGTACACTCGGACGATGTTCCCGTCTACACCGACGGCTCGCGCTCCCCTGCAGGTGTCGCGGCCGCCGTCTTCTCTCCGTCGCTGTCACCTACCTCCCGGGGTATCCCCCTGCCGGTTCAGGCCTCCATCTTTTCCGCGGAGCTCTTTGCCATTCTGGAAGCCCTCCGTCTGGTATCGGGTTTTTCGCGGTCTTCCTGTACCATCTTTTCGGACTCGCTGAGCGCCCTTCAAGCGCTCGAGCGCTATAATTCCCTGGACCCCTCGATACGCATTATTCAACAGGAGTACCATGTCCTGCACACCGTTCACCGAATCCGGGTCACCTTCTGCTGGGTTCCTGCCCATGTTGGTGTTTCTGGTAATGAGGCGGCTGACCGCACAGCCCGGTCCGCCGCCTCGATGCCTCCCCGCTCCCCTTCTCTGACTATGTGCAGGTCTTTCGGTCCCTCTACGACCGCATATGGCAGCAGTCCTGGGACGATGCCACCGGAAATAAACTCTGGTCCATTCGCCCCCGCCTGTCATATTGGGCGTCCTCTTTCCACCGCTCCCGACACAAAGAGGTCGTCCTTGCGCGGCTTCGCATCGGCCATACGCGCCTCACGCATGGCTATCTTATGTCCTGGCAGGAGGCTCCTTGTTGCGCCTCCTGCCAGTCGCCCCTCACCGTCTTTCACATCCTTGTGGAATGCCCCACCCTGTCGTCAGTACGTCGTCGTGCCTTCCCGTTCCTCTCTGATTTCCCCCTCCCCGATCGTTTACGTCTTATGCTCGCTGAGAGCCCTCTCTTTTCGCTTGACTGTCTTTTCCTTTTCCTCCCCAATCTCGCCTCTCTGAGCTTTAGGTGACTTCTCACCCGTCGTCCGCGGTCCTCCCACTTCTAGTGCCTTTCCCCAGTCTCCGTTTCTCTTTCTCATATTCTGCTTCGCCATGATATCCGCTAGCGTATAGCGGGAAATGGCGGTAAATGCCCCCCAAAAAAAAAAAAATTAATTGATCCTAATTTCCATTAATTGTAATTGATTAAAAAAAATAAAGGTAATTCTAATTGATTTTTGAGCTATAACTGATGTAATTGATCAATTAATGTCAATTTTTAAAAATTATACCCCTAGATCTGGCACATACAGGGGTTAGACAAAATATGAACACCCGCCAATTTCATCAGTTATCTTTACGGACTGCTCAGACACAAAGTAAACGGTCAAATGACTGGCAAACCTATTTAAATGCGTAATAGTGAGTGTATATGTCATGTTATAACCCTCACGTTGTTTTTACAGATCTGAGTGAATTATGAATTAGCAGTTATGAAAGACCTGTCAGACTTCCAAAGAGGGCAAATTGTCAGAGCGTGGATGGCGCTGGTGCATTGGTGACGAAAACTGCTCAGATGTTCAATGTATCCAGAGGAACTGTCTCTATGGTCATGTCTGCATACCAAAACCATGGAAAGACAAGCACTGACAAATGCAATAGTGGATGCAAGAAGAAGCTGTGTGATCGAGACTACCGGGTGCTAAAGCACATTGTGACAAAGAACCATAAGACCACAGCTCCAAAAGTGACTGCAGAGCTTAACCAGCATCTTGCAAGCCTGGTATTGACCAGAACTGTACGTTGCGAGCTCCATGGAGTGGATACCATGGGAGGGCTGCAATTGCCAAACCCTTCCTTTCGCACATCAATGTTGAGCGGCACAGAAAATGGTGTAATGACCATAAGAATTGGTCAATGGACCAGTGGAAGAATGTAGTCTACTCCGATGAATCCTCCTTTATGCTATTTCCATGTTCCAGTTGAGTTTACGTCTGGAGACAGCCTAAAGATGCTTATGACCCTGACTGCCTGACCCTAACTGTTAAGCATGGAGGCGGATCTGTGATGGTTTGGGCAGCAATATTGTGGAATACTCTTGGCCCAGCTGTCGTACTGCATGGTAGGGTTAACCAGGTCCATCCCATGGTCCAAATGCTGTTTCCCAATGGCGGCACTGTCTTCCAGGATGATAATGCACCAATCCACACTGCTGGAGTCGTTAAAAACTGGTTTGAGGAGCATGTTAGTGAAGTAGAACGCTTGGATTGGCCTCCACAATCCCCGGATCTTAACATTATCGAGCATCTGTGGTGTCAGTTGGAGCAGCAGGTCAGAAGCCAATTCCCACTGCCAGCATCTTTGGAGGAACTGGAGCAGGGTTTGCTTGAAGAATGGCTCAGGATTCCTCTAGCCACTGTCCAAAAGCTGTATGAATCAATTCCCCGATGCATTGCAGCTGTTATTGCTGCTAAAGGAGGACAAACTCCATATTAAGAATAAAAACTGCCATTTATCAAGGTGTTCATATTATTTTGTCCAACCCCTGTACATCATCCAATGAAAATAAACCTTTGATAGTTTATTTAGTTATACTTAGATATATATTTATTTTAGATATATAGAATAGATAGTTATATTATTGTAATTGATTCAGACAAAATTAATTGTAATTGCAATTTATCTTGAAATTGTGAAGTATATACAATACTAACTGTAATTAATTTGAAGAAAAATAAAAAAAATTTAATTGTTTCCATTTTGTATAATTGAACCCAACCCTAGCTTTTAAGCTACATATGTTTTTTTGTTTTTTTAGATAAACATGGATTTCAGCAGTTTGAATATGGGCAGGTTCTGTTGTGACCCATTTAAAAAACACACAGGAAAAGTGAAAAAAGGCATTCGTGCATTGACTAAAAATTTAATTGATAAAAATCCTGAATTGAAACTAACAAATAATCATAAAGCACATGCAACCTGTTGAAACATACTAGCAAATCATCCATCACCAATGCCTGAATGTGAACCACTTGAAAAATCACCATCCACCTCAAGTGCCCCATCTGAGCTAGAAACTGTTGTAGTTGAAATGCAGTATGAGCTTAGTAAATTCAATGCTTCATTGGCCACACTTGATGAAACCCCAATAAAACCATGTAAACTCTGACAGTGCTGGTTATGCAAAGAGAAAGTTCAGGAAAGTAGTAGTAGTTGTGAAAAGAAAGCTTGAACTTGCAACTAAACAACCAATTTCATGCAGTGACTCAAATGATACAGAACTGGAGATTCTTCAACAACTAAGAGAAATTTAATCAAGTGACAAGTTGAAGTGAAAAACTGGCAATTCTTACTATCCTACCAAAAAGATGGACATGAGTAAAGATCTGAGAAGAATTCAAGTGCTCAGATTACATGGCGAGCAAGCAAAGAGTTTGGTGAGGGAGAAGGGAGTGCTTTCAACTCCTAATCTGTGTTTGGGGAAAATGCCTGAATAGTGAAACTGCTGCCAAAGTAATTGACTTCTATCATTTGCCAGATGAGTAGACAAATGCCAGGGTTGAAAGACTGTTTCTGTAAAAGGAGCTGATGGTAGGTGGGAAAGAAAAAAAATTGCTAATCTTATGCAACCTAAAAGAAGCATTTGAGCTTTTTAAAACACACCATCCAACAATTAAAATAGGATTTTCAAAATTGCAGAGCTTTGGCCAAAAGAATGTGTTGCCAGGTGCCAGTGGAACACAGTCTGCATTTGCACTAAGCAATGTAACAATAATGGCTTCCATAAAATATATTGTAAATACCTAATAACTGCCTTTTTTAAAGGTGAGACAAATCTAATGGTACTTTTCTCAGCACTCTAGCTTAACCCTTTAAGGACGAGTCTGCAGCATATGCAGTCACTCTTGTTACCAGAACGTATAGGTTTTATTGTTATTCAAAACTAAATATTTTAGTAACTAGTCACTGAAATGATACACATTTTGGAATCCTTTCTCGACAATTAAATGATGTCTATATAAACATGTAGAAACATTTATAGAAACGAGGCATTGTAGTACAATTTATATGGTTATTTCTGGTGGACCTTAAAAGGTACCATCCATCATTAAAGGGTTAAACAGTTCTAAAGAAACGGCGCTCCAAAGTTTGGTGGAAAAAGGTACTTGGTGAAAATGGAGGTAGGTATGGTCCACTGAAATGGCTGTAGCATCTATACCAGGGGTGGGGAACCCTTGGCACGCATGCCAAACGTGGCACAACAACGATTTTTTTCCGGCACGTGATTCCCCAGGCTCACCTTAAAAAAAATTAAATAAATAAATATCCAAATTCTTCGCTGAGTTTTATATTTTAACTTAATGTTTTCTGCTAAAAAATGGTAAAGATTAACTTCTGTTTAATATCTTATGTAGGTAAAATAACATTTTATTTTCTCTGTAATTTTTATGTATTATTCATAAGGGATTAAGAATCAATAAAAGAATATCTTTAATTTTATTTTCTTTCATTGTGCTTTAGTCAAGTAAAACGATTGAGATTGGGCACTGTAATGTATTGGGAAAACTTGAAAAAACTTATGGCTGATTGATCTGATATATAAAAAACAAAAAAAAATCAGAATTATTGTTTACTCTTTTGCTGATGTTAAAAATTGCGTTTTTAAATTGTGTGGCTGTATATGGCAGCTATAATTACACTTAAAGGCTAATAAAAAATATCCACGCTATCAACAGGGTAGAATGACCTTCAAGTAAAAATTCCATCACTAAATTTTACATTTATTCAATCTTACATGACTTACAATAATCACACTTACAATATTCTTTGATTTTACTGCTCCAGTGTAATTTTTGATTATTTGAAAAGGTTCTCCCAATACTTAAAAGGCACCAAATAATATGATGTTCCCTAAAATTTTGGTTGGCACGTGAGAAAATTTTGCATCAAAGATTTGACGATTTTGGCACACACTTAAAAAGGTTGCCCACCCCTGGTCTATACTAACTTAATCAACACTAAAAATCTTGTTCTAGGTTAAAGTAGACATGTGTTCCCAAAACTGGGTGAAAGGAGAAAAAAATTGGTTGTGACATCAAATGACCTACACAAGGTCAAAGGTAAAAAAATAAGATCAACTTTTTTTTTACCACTGAGGTAAAATATGAAAAACAAAGTTGTAGATCTGCTTAAAAGCTTTAAAGTAGTTTAAATGATCTCTAAGTGCAATAGGAGCCGAGATATTTCATGTTGAAATATGGTATGACCTTGGAAATTGACCTTTTTACAAAATTTGAATGGCCATATCTCCGGAACCCTATGACCTAGAGCAGGGGTGGGCAACCCTTGGCATGCGTGCCAAACGTGGCATGCCAACGACTTTTTTCCAGCACGCGATTCCCCGGGCTCACCTTAAAAAAAATAATTAAAATAAATAAATATCCAAATTCTTCGCTGAGTTTTATATTTTAACTTAATGTTTTCTGCTAAAAAATGGTAAAGATTAACTTTTGCATCAAAGATTTGACGATTTTGGCACGCTCACTTAAAAAGGTTGCCCACCCCTGACCTAGAGTGTTGAAACAAGTGCCATTCTGTTTTTCGTACAAAGATCTATAAGTCTGCCAATTGTCAAAAAAAAATTGGTGATGGTCACGTTTTTTTGACCCAAAATTCCATTGAACTGACATGGAATGACCCATGTACCCTAATTAATGATTCTTATTCATGATTTATGTATTACTAACAACTATCTTTTATTTTTAAGAGCCCAGTAAAGCCTAAAGTTTAAGCGTCAAATTAAAGAAAATAAAATAGTCCAGTTTAACAATTATTTGTTATTGTAGAAGTATTGTATTTTATTAATGAAGGCTATTCAGTTCAATTAAGAGTAGATTTTCTAGTAACTTCAGTTATTAGTTTCCTGCTTGTTAATAAATAAAATATTGGTTATCACTACCTATACCATAGTTTAGTTGTGAATTAGAATGTACACTAATAACTTTATTAAGTACTAGTATTATCTTTGAAATATAAATTGGAAGCTAGGTTAAATATGAAACATCCATTTTTGAAGGTTGTTTTGCTAGTATTTATCCTCAGTTTATTTCCATCACATTGAAACCAACCAAATCATTACCCTTGAAATATGCCCTAGTGCAGTGGTACTCATTGGGTGGCTCGTGAGCCAAATATATATAGCACATTTGGCTCATGAGCCACACAATGAGTACCACTGCCCTAGTGTGTACAAAAAAAAAAAAAAAAAAAAAAAAGTTTGTTGTGCAGTTTATCATTTTGCTTCATGCTCAATCATTTTAACTATTTAAAAATATGGCTATGAAAATATAAATACAGGTCTATATTTCTTATGTTCATATAATTACATGCATAAAGTTTTATGCTATTTCAAACCATTTTATTGAGTACTTATCTTTAGTAAGCATTGTGAAATAAAGGTTTTTTTGGATTGTAAAAGGGGATGCCTGGCTGTCTTTTAACCCTTTAAGAATGAGTCCGCAGCATATGTGGCCACTCTTGTTACCAGAATGTATAGGTTTTATTGTTCAAAACTAAATATTTTAGTAACTACTACTAGTCAATGAAATGATACACATTTTGGGTTCCTTTCCCAACAACAAAATGACATCTATAAATAAACATGTAGAAACGAGGCATTGTAGTAAAATTTATATTATTTCTGGTGGACCTCAAGGTACCATCCGTTGTTAAAGGGTTAAATTGGTTCCTAAACATAAACGTTAATTATATATAAGTCAGTTCCACTTGAATTATAGTTTATAATTTTAATACCCCCCATTCTTCATTTTTCTAATTAGGGCTCGAGCTTTTACGGGACATCAGTCATGGTAAACTGGAAGGGGGATTTATGGATTCAATGGAAATTAATCTGGTTCCTGCAAAAGTTCTTGGAGGATCATTTGTGGCAGATACAAAAACAGCAGGGTAATATTACAAAGTTTGATTCTTGTATAAGTTATATTAATTTTACTAGAACAGGAGTTTACTTTCATTACATATTTACTGTAGCTTTACAGAATGTTTTGGATGAATTTGGGAATTTTTTTTCATATGCATGAAAATATTGGTTGGACTGTGACCTTAAGATTTTCTTGAAAACGTTTGATATATATTTTCCTTTAAAAATTGCTTGAAATATGCATACAAAATATATGCTATGTACACAAGATTTGGAACTAATTTTATTTATTGACAGCTTTAGTTTTAAATAAGAAACTACTACTAACATTTGATGACAATTTTGCTGTTTACATCATACCAGCATTTTTGTGTTGAAACTTTGTCCTCGCCCAAATAATTTTTGAGGGGCCACACTGGATTGTGCTCATCCATCCATCCATCCATCCATCCATTCATTGCACTTGTGTCCATGCCATAACTTTTGAACCACTCCATGTTAATTGCTGAAATGTCAAATGCATGTGGATCACATCACAAGATTCTCTCTCATGAGTAAGAATTGATCTTTGTATTAAATATTAAGGTCATGGATATTGGCAGGGACATTGATGTTTTAACAGTTCTTATTTTTTATGATTTAACTGAACAAATAATGCAACAAGCCTTTCTTGCCAAAACTAACTATTGATATTTAATGTTTGTATTTTTTTTTATTTAGGCCTTTAAAATATTTACATATAAAAAGAAATGTTTTTATTTATTCAGTAAGAGGTTTTCCATTAGCCTAGAAGTATGTAACCTGAACTGCTGACAATTTCTTCAAATTAGAACCATATGGGTTGAAGCCCCTATGACAAAGTTCTTTCAGATGACATTAGATATGCATTCAGTATATTTATATGATTAACACAATCGGCCTACTAAGAAAACTGCAAGAGTTTCTTTTAACCAGTATCTAGTCTTTGGGTAATTCTACGAGAAATAGACAAATGAAGTACATGGTAACCTCTTCAAAATTCATGGAACTTGGTGTGAGGGTTGGTTTTGGTCCAAATTACAAATTTCTGAATTTTTTTGAAAGTTGGTCAAGGTGGTCAAGTTTTATGGCTTGACCAAATTTTGGTCAAATGAAAAAACTAATAATTTTCAAACATAAATATCTCGGCTCCTAATTGTGGTAGTGTAGTAAGTCTTAAATGATAAAATGTAAAATTAACTGTAGTTTCTAAATATGTATCATTTTTTTAGGATAAAAGTAAAATTGATTTTTTTTTTTTTTTTTTGCAGCGAAGATATTTTTCGAAAAAAAGACCAGGAATAAAAAATGTTTTTGATGTATGTACATCATAATAAGTAATAAAAAGTCGCCTTATCGACGATTATTATGAAAAAAATGACAAAAAAAAATCCAAATTTTAACAATTTTTTGCTTTCTTTCAGATTTTCAGTATATACTAATTTTCTAGTATACGTAAATTTACCTAACCCTTAAAATGCCTCAAAACACACAATTTTGTTGTGATCCTATGAAAAAACACTCTAAGAATTTTCTGTAACATCAAAAAAATAAACTCTGCCATGGCAGCTGCAAGCTATGGAATTTTGGAAGAAAATCAATTACTATGCAGCAATTGCTATATCACAATTAAAAAGAAGCCAATTGTATTAGAACATGTTCAACGTTCATCCAGAGAGCCGGAACCTGCACCAATACCTGAGCCAGACATACTTAACGAATGTATGGAGTGAAGCAGTAGCGATTCCACGAATCCACCACTGTTGGAAGAATTTGTCATTCAAGACAGGCAATTCAATAAAGATTTGCTCAGCAACAATATTTTACCTTTATTTGATGAAAGCCCTATTAAAACAGGTAATAAAACAATAGAGACTCCATTCAGGACATTTGTTTCTTAATGCCAAATTCGTAGTTTTCTGTTTTTAAATATTAGCATCAGCACTTGTATACATATATATACAAAATATTTGATATTTGATTATTTCACGCAACCTAAATTTATGAATTTTTTACAGCTGGATTGAAGCCGGGACAAAAACAGATAAAGGCTTCTACGAAATTCAGATTGACAATGGAAAAGGTTAAATGAAGTTTTGAAGCTGCTTATGGGGCTCCTATTGACTATTCTGAAGCTGGTCCATCCAAAAAAAGTTGTTTGGAAGATGATTTAGAGAGGCAAGACTACTTTTTGGACATAGTTATTGAAATTTGACATTTTAAATTAAATTTAATAGTCATTGAAGTATATACTAAATTAAGTTTTCTCTGTTTACATTTTTATAATCGGACAATATAATACATATACATATATTTTATGAAAAGTTTAATTAAAAATATACTAATTAAACTTAATGTCAAATACACTTTATTTCAGGTATCAAAAGGTTATGGAAGAATTAAAGGAGAAATTTCAAGCAAGTAACGATCGCAATCTTAGGTTACAAATACTCATTGTATCCCTATCCCATTGAAAAAACTGCTGACTTCTTTGGAGCAACAAAGTATATGGTGCGTAAGAGCCGCAATCTTCAAAAACAGTTTGGGATTCTTCCTAACATTCCAAACATGATGAAAGGGAAGGTTGTCACAGCTGAAATAAAAAAAATCATTTGGGAGTTTTATGAAAATGATGAATATAGTAGGATGTGCCCAGGAATCAAAGATTATAAGTTTGCAATAAATGAAGAGGGTGAAAAAATAATAAAAAAAAAGACTGGTATTGTGTAACTTGTTATATGCTGAATATGCAAAAAATGATGAAAATCCCAAAATAGGCTTTAGTACCTTTGCTCATCTTTGACCGTTGTGGTGCGTGCTTGCGGGACAAAGCGGAACTCAGTGTCTGCGTATGTACGCATCACCAAAATCCGAAACTACAAATATCAGCATTAGGCATTAAAGATTTAGACTACAAAAAATTATATGTCTATCCATCTGCAGCATGGACAATGAAGATTGTATGATGCACCGATGCAAAAGATGCCCGCGAGAGGTTGGAATCCAAAATTATTTGGAAAGTTTGGACTTCATGGTGATGGAAGAGAGAAAATATAAACAATGGGTGTCTGTTGATCACTGTATGTTAAAAGATATCACCGAAACTCCAGAGGAATACGTGGAATTGCTCACCAAAAAAATTGCACAACTGATGAGACACCACTTCACGAATAAATGTCAGTTGAGTTACTTCAAAAATCTAAAAGAAACTCTGCCCAAAAATGAAGGTGTTTTGGTGGGTGATTTCGCGGAAAACTTCTCATTCATCGTACAAGATTGTGCCCAGGGGTTTCATTGGGAGAACTCGCAATGTACAGTGCACCCATTCGTTTATTATTCCAAAAACAATGCAGGAAAACTAATTTGCAAAAGTTACTGCTTTTTCAAACCGTCGCAGGCATGATACAATTCTGGTTCATAGTTTTCTCAAAAAATTAATCCTGTGCATCCAACAACAAATTCAAACCTAACTAAAATTCATTATTTCACAGATGGATGCACGGCTCAGTATAAGAATAAAACAAATTTTCTAAATTTATGCCATCATTTCAGACTTCAAAATTCATGCTGAGTGGAATTTTTTTGCAACATCCCATGGGAAGAATGCCTGCGATGGTATTGGCGGAACAGTAAAAAGAGCAGTTGCCAGAGAAAGCTTACGATGGCCTCTCGACCATCAAATCTTAACAGCTGAGGACTTCTACAATTTCTGCTCTCAAGAATTCCTAACTGCTATTGACTTTTTTTACGTCTGAGGCAGAAGTTGTAGATGTAGAGCTTTCTTTGCAAAAATGTCTGAGTGAACCTATTACTTCTATCAAAGGTACTCAACAATTACATCACTTCATCCCAATTTCCAAGAATTTGTTGAAGGTTTATCCACTCTGAGTGCACAGTCAGTCGAAATAAGAGAGCTCATTAGAGTTTCTGCTTCGGATCAAGAACATTATATGGTCTCTCAATGCAAAATTGAAACAGGCTATTTTGTGGGTTGTATGTATGAAAATAAACTATGGCTCGGATTAGTCCAGTCCTTTGACTGTGAATATGATGATTTTCTGATGAAATTTCTCCATCCTTCGGGTGTATGTCCCTCATACATTTTTCCTGCGCAAGATGTTTGTCATGTTCCAACAGAAAATATATTTGGGAGTATTGAAGCAAGTTTACGAGGAGGAACAAGAATACAATACATTTTTCCGCTTCAAGAATTAAATAAATTTTCAAAGATAAAATAAATTCTATCGAATATATACTATTTAAGATTGTTTATATAAGATTTGTGTATCTACTTAAGTTATAAAAATCTTTTCAAATTCTTTTTTCTTATTATACAGGGTGGGCCGTAAGTTTCCATACGTAGGAAAAATTAAACGTTTGTTTTTATGTTTCAGATACCCTAAGAATATGCGTTTGACGTAAGATCTTGTTTACTGATGAAGCAAATTTTTATGCCAATGGAGGGTTAATCGGAAAACATACGTTATTGGAGTAATGCTAACCCTAACTGGCTGAGTCCGACGAAGATGCAAGGTGCCGGTAAAGTGATGGTGTGGGCCGGGTTATGGGGTGACAGAATTATTGGACCAATTTTTGTCAGTGGAAATCTTAATGCCGAAAGGTATCTTAACATGTTGCAAGAAGAGATTTTCCCATCCCTGCTAAACGAGGAAGGTAACTTCCCAGTTTACTTCCAGCAAGATGGAGCTCCACCTCATTATGGTCTTCACGTGCGTCGGTATTTGGATCAGCAGTTTCCGGATGCTTGGATTGGTCGGAGTGGCCTCCCAGATCCCCAGATCTCACCCCCCTTGATTTCTATCTTTGGGGGCACTTGAAGGCCATGGTGTATCAGGAAAAGATACGAGACATAAATCATCTAAAGGAACGTATCACCAACGCCATTACAAGCATAACGTCAACTGTGCTAATGCGTGTTCATCAACAGTGGGGAACACGTATTGAAATGTGTTTTCAAAACAATGGCAACCATGTAGAGCATATTATATAAATAAAAATGGTTGTCCATAAAAAAATGTTTATTTTTCCTATGTATGGAAACTTACGGCCCACCCTGTATTATTAGTGTCTAAAATTTGGATTCACTGGATGAGAATACTCTCTCTTAATTCATTCTCAAAGACTTGTGTACGTGTAGTATTAGGAAGAGTATTTTATACTCTGATAAGCGCTTTATAAATTAAACATTATTATTGTCAATATATTCTGTCCCTAAATATAAGAGGTTATGTATGTACATTGTACATATATTTTAAGATTTTTTTCTCCTTTGGTTTATCTACATGTATTTTTTATGATTTGAAAATTCATTTTTTGGACCAACAAGTCTGTAATAAATCTTCATCTGAAAAAAATTTTTTATTACTTAATTTCAAACTCAGTTTTGAGCCTTATAATAAACTATAAGCTGACTTTTTATTACTTATTATGGTGTACATACATCAAATAAACATTTTTTATTCTTGGTCTTTTTTTCGAAAAATATCTTCGCTGCCAAATCACAAAAAAAAATAATAATAATTGACATTTTTTCCAGAAAATCATAATTTTATTTGTTACCCTAAAAAAATGATACATATTTAGAAACTACAGTTAATTTTACATATTTTATCATTTAAGACATTACGCTAGCACAATCAGCAGCCAAGATATTTACGTTTGAAAATTGTTAGTTTTTTCATTTGACCAAAATTTGGTTAAACCATAAAATTTGACCAACTTGACCAATTTTCAAAAAAAATTCAGATTTTTGTAATTTGGACCAAAACCAACCCTCACACCAAGTTTCATGAATTTTGGAGATGGAGGAGTGTACATTTGGCACTTTCATTTGTCTATTTGTCCTAGAATTACCCCTTTATTTCATGTGCCATTCCTGATGCATGGTTAATTGCCAGTTAGTGTATGATGATTGGCATGTTTGTCCCCAACCAAATAAATTTGGAGGGCCATACTGGATTACATTTATCCAGTCATCTGTCTGCTCATCACACTTGTGTCTGGGCTATAGCTTTTAAACCACTAAACATAAAGGATCTTCATACATACATGGATCATGAAAAGACTGTCATTAACAAGAATCAGATCCCTGCATCAAAGGTCAAGATCAAGTGGAGGTCCATGCCATTACTTTTGAACTACTGAACATGAACTGATGAAACTTTGCACATGCGTGAATCATCACAAAATGTTATTGCAAGTAAGAATTTGGTGATTGCATCAAAAGTCAAGGTAAAAAATAGAGGTCAAATGTAGGAGTCTGTGCCATAACTTTTAAATTGTTCTACGTAGTGATGAAACTTCATACATATATGGATCATCACAATACATTGTGTTTTGAACAAGACTTGGGTTGCTGCATTAAAGGTAAAGGTCACAGATGGAGGCCAATATCGTAACTTTTGAACTGCTGTATGGAATTTTATCAAACTTCACACATGCATGGTCAAATGAAATTTCAAATGAAGGTTCACTGAACATAATTTGATGCAAGTTCACACATGTATGGATGATCACAAGGTGTGTTTTTAGCAAGACTCAGGGTCTCTACATCAAAGGTTGAGGCTACAAATAGAGGTACACCATAATTTTTTAACTATTTGACATAAGTTCATAGAACTTTACACACACACACACACACACACACACACACACACACACACACACACCATCATCATGAGATGTGTTGTGAGGAAGACTTGGGTTCCTGCACCAAAGGTCAGAGTCATAAATAGAGGAGGGGACATTGATGTTATCCTGACATGCACTGCATTCCAAATTATTAAACATTACATTTTCTCCAAAGTTTTCAAAAGTTTTTCCCTGATTTCAGTGAAATTTGTAGCAAATCACTATATATAGCAGCATTGATGGTATTAATTTCGATAAAATATTTTGATAATTAAAATAATTCTCATTTTATTGAAAAATGTAAAATATTGTGTTGAATTATTAAGCAAGTATTCTGTTTACGGATCTAAATGGTGAAAATGGGTAAGAAGGATGATTTAACACTGAGAAAAGAAAAATAGTGAAGTTACTCACTGAAAATATAAAATCTATTGAAATTGTGAAGCAGTTTGGCAGAGCTCATTGAACTGTAAACAAGTTTGTAGTGGAGGGTACCAAACTGAGGCAGCGAAGTGATAAAGGAGCTATAAGAAAAGTGACAAGGTGGCAGATATCTGTAATCAAGCGCAAATTGCAAAGCATCCATTGTCCTCAAGTAAAGAGGTTTTTGAGCAGGCTGGCATACATAATGTTACCAAGAACATCTCGATGTGGAATCCTCCAAACAATTGGCAAGAGGCGTAAACCTACGATTCAGTCACCATTAACACCCAGGTACAAGAAGCAGTGTTGAATGGGTGCATCAGTATGTGAAAACAGACTTTAATACTGTATTGTTCACCGATGTATGAAAAGCAACCCTTGAGGGACTTGATGTTTGGTCAAGAAGATGGATTGCTGAGAGCCAATTTCTACCATTGAGATTAAGACACCAACAAGGTGGAGATAATGTCATGTTTTGGGCAGGATTGATAGGCAATGAAGTAGCTGTCCCATACAGAGTGCCTGATGGTGTAAAAATGAATGCCCACAGTCTTACACAAACTTTCTAAAAGAAAACCTCATTCCATGGTAGAGATTGACCCTTAGCAATCCATCATCTTGACCAACCATCAGATCCCTCAAGGGTTGCTCCTCATTCATTGGTTAACAATACAGCATTAAAATCTATTTTCACGTACTGACGTGCCCATTCAACACAACACACTGCTTCTTGTACTTGGGTGTTAATGGTGACTGAATCGTAGGTTTACACGTCTTGCCAATTGTTTGGAGGATTCCACATTGAGATGTTCTTGGTACATTGTATGCCAGCCTGCTCAAAAACCTCTGTACATGAGGACAATGGATGCTTTGCAACTTGCGCTTGATTACAGATATCTGCTGCCTTGTCACTTTTCTTATCACTCCTTTATCACTTCGCTGCCTCAGTTTGGTACCCTCCACTACAAACTTGTTTACAGTTCGATGAGCTCTGCCAAACTGCTTCACAATTTCAATAGATTTTATATTTTCAGCAAGTAACTTGACTTTTTTTCTTTTCTCAATAAATGAGAATTATCTTAATTATCAAAATATTTTATCAAAATGAATACCATCAATGCTGCTATATATAGTGATTATTTGCTACAAATTTCATTGAAATTGGGGAGAAACTTTTGAAAATGTTGGAGAAAATGTAATCTGCTTAATAATTTAGAACGTTGTGTAGTTCTTGTATTCCACATTTATTTCTTAATGAATATAAATACTTAGCACGTAGTACATTGTTTAATAGCATTTTGATAACTGATCTGTTCACTGTTTTATACTCTGTTGTGTATTCATAATTGATTTTTTTATTATGGGAATTAATTAATTCATTACTTTGGCATTAATATTCATTTTCTACAAAATGCTCTTTTAAGATATGTTAATGGTATACCCTCCTTGATTCTTTTGACTTCAGATCTTGTTAGACGAAAGTTAAAAACTTGAATTGTTCCTCCAATTAAATTAAAACTAGTTTTAACCTTTTCAATGTGGTTTAATGTAATAACACATTCATCATATTTAAATGCCTCCAGTGAAAGGGTTAAATTTATACAGAATACTGAAGTTTTTACACTACATAAGTAGCACTTATTTTACTGACATTTTATGAATTCATTACATTGTTTTTGCAAGGGAGAAGAAAAAGCTTTTATAAAGTTTATTTTTAACTAATGTTAGAAAAAATGTTGGATGTATTTAAATACATATAAACCTTCTACATGTAAACATTTTATCCAAAACTCCCAATTTTCCCTCCTCCCTGCTGTATGAATGTAAACTCGGGAGTTATCTGAGCCTAAGCATTAGTAGAGTAGGTGGCCAGCTGAACTCAGCCCAGCCAGTGGTGGGAGTCAAATGCAGGGCTGAGTAGATTTCATTGGATATTTTCAGTATTTCTGAAATGGAACAAATTTTTATAATGTTCAACTAATTGTTTTATTCTGCAGATTTAAATTAACTTTATAGTGTTTTGATCCATGCTGTACTTGAGATCAGAGATGATAAATTATCTCATTGATAGAGGCTCAAGTGAAATGACAGAATTGCAGAAACTTAAAATTTTACTGAACTAGACCTATTAGTTACTCAACAACTGAGCACACCAATCCTTTGCATGCCTATGTTGAATATTTTAGTAATTTGGTGGATCATTTATTTTTTAGCAAGAATTAGCATATATGCAATTACCATATAAATGTGATTCTTTTCAAACATATACACTGTACAGTTAACTTAGTCTTGTTGTAATGCTCCATATTTCATATCTTTTGGGTAAGAAATGTGTAATTTCACCAACTTTAAAGCTCTTGGGTCCATAGTGGATTTAATCCATTTACTTAGGGCATAGACATGTGTATTTTTAAAAATTATGATTTTAACTTGTATCCTCCATATATTAGTTTAAATTGTTTTTGTGTAATTCATTTATTTTATTTGTTACTTGTACATAAATGTGACCTATTGTAGTGTATTAAGACTGACCTAACAAAGAATCTGTTGTGAAAAGTAGAAATTTGCATGAGTTTATAGCTACTTTCAATTTCATTTACAGAAGCGTTAGCTTGTTAATTCAGTCTGTGCTACCTTGTGCTTTGTTTGGAGAAAAACTGAGCAAGTTCGTTCTCAGAGGAGGGACTAATGCAGAAATGGCTCCTCAGACTGATTACACAATAGAGGTAAGCTTGAAATATATTTGTGCTTTAAATGGATTTAAGTTTGGACCTAAAACGTAATTTTTTAGTAGACCTTAACACAAGTGCAAAGGATTGATTGTTAGGTACCCTCTTAAAATAGAGAAGTCTGTGAAGGTTAAGGAAGTTGGTGAATGAGCAGCTGCAGGAGAATAAAAAATTTTGGGAAAGAAGGGAAAGTACTGAAGCTAGTCTTGTGGAATGATTGGAAATGAGGATGATAGGGATGGTAGCTTTAGTCTAGTATGTATAATGGTCTGGTTATATGAGAGAGAAACAGGCAATGAACGTCACTGTGCTTGGATGAGTAGTGGATGTATGCAACTTTAATTGTAAATAAACAGGAATTGATGGGTGGAAGTGAAATGATTGTATGTCGCGGTAACATGATTCTTCATTGGCTCTGAAAAGTGTTACAATGTGGGGGGGAAAAGTGAATGTGTAAAGATAGTTTGTAAAATAGGATACTTTGATAAAAGTTTAATTTTACTTTATTTCATAATTACAGTGAACCCTCGCTAATTAATCCAAATTAATTGGGGGAAGGGTCATTTGGATTAGTGCAAACTATGGATTATCGGGGGGAAAATAGAATATGGCTTAACACGTAAATAAACCAAACTAAACCTATGTAATAAGAAATAATGTATTAAAATAACCTGTAAAACAATAATAAAGTTGATTAATAGAATTAAAAAGTTTATTTAAATAAGTGTTTGCCTTTAAATCCAAAGGGCTCGTGGAGGTAGTGAGGGCCAGTGAAATACAGTAATATGCACTGTAATATTTATGTACACTGTAATTAATTAACACTAATTTTGTCTTATCTCAAAGATCAAACCAATATTTATTGCATAAAGCACAGACACCGAGAGTCACCAGCTGCCCAGATACCCTTTGGATTAACTGTATTTGGATTAGTGAGGGTTCACTGTACTGTGTTTAACTTTTCACATGATTAATAGGGGTGCACTGGATATGATATTTGGCTGGATATTGCAAAATATCTGGTATCCAGCAGGATATGGGTCATATCCGGCTGGATATAGGCCAAGACATTAGAAAATTAACACCTGTATGAAAATCTGCCATAATATGATAACACATTACAAATAATATTTTATATACAAAAAGTGGAAAGCCCTCCAGGGCTCACCCCTAAACCAGTCCAGCAACACTTTTTATATTAAAGCAACACAATACTGATGACAAGAATAAATAAAACCTCTGTCCATCCTTAATGATTACAGTTCTGTTAATGTAATCAGAGCTTTTTATAAAGACATCTAGGCATTAAATTTTTTAGAGTAAAATATTGCTAGACCCCTGCACTTGCTTTACATTCTTTCTCCTTTTTTTTTTTTCCTTTTATTTTCAAAACAGTACAAAACCTTACAAGCTTGACAAATGTAAAACAATACATTGAATACAATATAAAATGCTTGGAATGAAATCAATCAATGAATGGAGGGCAGTATTGTGTAGGTCAGATGCCACCATTCAGCCTGGAGGTCTTCAGAATAAAAAAAACAAAAAAAACTCAACAGTGATTTAGAAGTTTTTTCCATTGTGGTGCAGAAACAAGAGCATTTCTCCTCTTTTAGGCAATATTCGGGATTGCCTTGCTTCATAGATGTTTCCATATTCAGAAAACATTCTCTCTGAAAATACAGAGGATGCTGGTGTGCAGAGAAGCTTTGAAACAATAGTTTTAAGGAGAGGAAATTGGTCCTCCTGCTTCCAAATTTGAACTGGACAGCATTTCCTATCTACAAGAGGTTCAGATGCATATTGGTCTAACTCCCCTGCAATCAGTAGAAGAGGAGCAGTCTTTTTTTCAACCTTCTCTTGTAACTTACTTCCCCAGATTGCTCTCATTTTGTGATCTCCATAAAACACGCTTCAAGAATGTCCTCTTTGTCTGTCTTTCGCATAGGAGAACTGGAATTTGAGCTTCTTCGCTTCCACTTTCACTACCTTCATTTTCATTAGAATCATTACCACCTTCATTTTCAATACCGATGACTTCTTTAGTCAGCCAGGATTTAGCCTGCTCTCTTTGATCTTGTTGAAAGAAAGATAACTTATACTGCGGATCTGTTGCAGTTGCAGTCACATAAGCCCTGTTTTTCATTATGTTCAAAGACTTCCCATCATTACTCTCTGACAAGAAACACTTGAAGAGAAGTCAGGAATTCTCTCTGTTGTTGGCCATGATGACCAAGGCATTCAAATCTTTGAAAGAAATCTTTGTAAAATACAAATGCTTGGGATTATGGAAGACAGTTGATTTTTCCGAACTCATTTCCTGGGTGAGTTGGAAGAATGGTTTTAATATTTTAAGGATTTCGTATCAGTGTCCACTCGAAGGATGTGATGGTAGGTAATTCACTATGATCAGCCAAATACAGTTGCACTGGAATTTTTAATTTAGATAATCTTTCTAGCATTAAATATGCACTGTTCCAACGTGTTGGGGACATCTTGAACCAATAGGAGAGGCTCAAGATTTTGCTGCACCTGAATGTGTTTGAAATTGTTACAGGCTAAAGGAGAATGATTAAAGAGTTGCAAGGTGGTGACTTTTTGCAAGGATATCAATTACACTCCTCTGAACCATAGTTTGAGTCACTAATAACCAGTTGGAGTAAATGAATGCTACAGTGTATTGAAGGTATTTCAGCCAGGTCACTACTAAGAGCCATATTACTAGCTCCAACCCTCACCAATAAATTCCTCTTATTTGCATCAAGATCCCAACTATCCCACATAGAGAGAAACTTTTCAGATATATTCCTGCCAGTATGCAACCTTGAGAAATGAGAGGCATGTAGAACAGCATCGTATCTTTCAAAATCTTCACCTATCCAGTGACCTGATAATGATATAAAACTTTCTTGAGAGGTTGTGCATGTCCATATATCTGAGGAAAAGCTGACATGCTTTACTTCCAGCTTCTGAGCAATTTTTGACTTGAACTTATAAAGATGAGGAATTATAGAGTCAGAGAAGTACCTTCTGCTCGGTAAGAGATATCTGGGTTGGAGGTAGGCCGTTAGATCAATAAAACCATCATCTTCAACTAAAGTAAATGGCTGGTTGTCCAAAGCCATCATGCCAATTTTATGGTGAATCATCACAGACCTGGAGTCATTGATGTCCCATATTTTTTAGATGAAAAGCTTTCCTCTATTGAGATCTGCTTACTCATTTGGTCCATTTTCTTTTCTTTCAGAGTACTACTAGAAGTTGATGGTCTAGCCTGTATTCTATCTATGCCTATTTCCTTTGATTCAGTTGCAGCTATTATTTTTGTCATTTTCATTTTTGGTTTCAGCATACTCTTTTGGGTGATTAATCTTCAAATGATTATGAAGAGGTGTTGTGCTAAAAGACTTTTGGCCACCTTTCTCCATCCCACATTTGATAATCTTTTGGCAAATATTACACTTTGCAATGATATTGCTAGGCTCATTTATTGTATACAGTGACCACACACAACTTGTCATGATTAATAGTTTAATACAACACAAGAACCTGAAAGAGAACAAAACAAACATCTGAATATACTTAAATTATTAAATATCTTATATTTGGGGAGTGCTTGCCCCCAATGCAAAATAAAACTTAGCAATGAGTGTAAAAATAATACAGTATCTAATAATATATATCTGGCATATCCAGTATCTGGCTGGATATGAAAAATTCATATCTGGTGCACCCCTAATGATTAACATTTATGAAAGTACCTTGGCTTAAGAGTTTGTAGTTAAAGTATTTGCATCAAGAATTGATTAAGGAACTAAGGGTTGAAGGAAGAAAAGGTATAATCCCTATGTGGTGCCTGGTTTTGGAGAAAGTACAGGATAAATAGAAATTTTTTTTAGTAACTTTTTGAGAAGAATCCTGTGGCAAGAAATGTAAAAACACGCACACGCACGCTTGGTATGAGATAGGCCCAACATTCTGGATTTATTTCTCGTATCCAAGATAATTGGGGATACGAGTAGGGTCCTGTACAATCTGCTCTAGGTCATTTAGGATAGAAAAGTTGTAAGCTAGTTCACCTCGAGTGTTAGTAAAATGAGAGGAAAGCCAAAGGTGGTGGTGAACATTAAAATATCTTAAAATGGAGATTTCACAAAAGGAGATTGGGATAGAATGTATTCCACTTTAGAAGTGAGGTAGTCAAAGAATTTTGGTAATTGGTAGAACTAAGAAAAAGGTACAGTGCAGGTGTATTTAGTTTGAGACTGGCATGTAAACCATAGCCAGAGGGCATAGAATTCAGAAGATTGGAGTTTGGGAATACCAGAACAAGTTAGCTCATTGTGTACATAGTGTATGTGCAACATCCACCTTTGGAGTGAAATAGAGTATAGAGAAAGAAAGAGGGTACAGAAAGGAGTTGCTGTCAGTTGTCCCAGACACCTGAGTTTCAGTGAGGAAGAGGTGAGGTTTAGAGGAGGAGAGATCATGTTCAACAGACTGAAAAATTGAGGCGGCCACAAATGTTGTAGTAGTTTATGGAAAGTGAATCAGGCAGAGGCCCAGAACATCTCGCATGGATGGTAGCAGATCCTTTATATAGTACTGTATATACAGTATAGTAAATGTGTTGCTTAAAAGTATTTTAAGTATTTCTCCATAAGGGAGAAACATTCTTGCCAATTATTATGCATCAGCCAATTAGCATGCCATTTACTTTATTAGGGAAATGGCGGTAGAGACGAACAGGTGCAGCTCAGGCTGAGTTAGCTGAAACAACACCTTCTAACGAAACGTATTTTCAATATGCCCAACGCGTTGACTAAAGAAGTTTCGTTGTAGTGAAATGTTTTTATAGAGACGTTTTACTGTACACACTGTACACACTGTACACACTGTACACATTAATACATGCATGTTTATTGTATGTGAATGAAGTTAATGTACACGTTAATTTTATTCATGTTTCAGATATTTCAATAATTTTTACAATTTAAGTTAATTTTGCAAATATACCTAGAAAAAAAATTACATTTTAACAAAAATGTAGTTATTGATTGTCTCGCTTTGGCAGTTTCTTCTATCTGTCATTCAAGCTTCAGACACATCCTTTTCCTTTGATAATAAGAACTTTATGCAAGATTAATTTTGTCAATCCTTTTCCTGTAATGCCATATGTCTATACCACAGAGTAAAGAAAACCCTCTACAATGCCCTAAGCTCCGCCCATTTCCGCGTTTGATAAATTGTCTAACACAAAATACTTGAACAGTGGTATCATTATGAAACAAACTTAAACCTTCGCGAACATGTAATCCACGTCATGCCAGACAATGCCTGCAGTCAGCATTTCTTTTCAAATGATTTTGGCAGTAAAAGTCTGGTATTTTCGTACACTCAAATGATCTTTCTGGAATGAATTTGGTTGGCGGACAGATGGGTGGGGATGCATTGAGGTAATTTAAGATGATGGGAAATAGTCTTTGGCAATAACCATATTTGATGGAAGATCACGGGGGCGAGCACTGTATGCATGTATGTATAATTTCTGAGTGTTTATCCGAAATATATTATATGTAGCTATTGATAAATTTTCAGAAAGTGAAAGAATAATGAAATCGTGATAATTTTTTTTTTGGTTAGAAATGCATGGTTCTCCCCAGAAGATATGGGGAAAGGCGAATGTATATGCTAAGAAATTATGCTAAAGGCCAACATATAGGTATTTAAATTTTTTTTTTTTTTGAAGTGAGAGCAGTTGAACTGAATAATTTCTAGTAGTAGGATTGGTGTCACATGGTGAAAGACATTGGATGTAAGAAGAGGAAAGTCATTCTGCATTGGTATAGTCATATATAAAGGAGTAGTGATAGTAGTGAAAAAGTGTACGAGGATGATTACTAGTCAGAAGTAGAGGAAAACCCTGTGAAGGATGGTTAAATGCGACGTTTACACGAACATGATGCAGCAGCAGTTGGAAGTGGTTTGTAAAGATGGGTGAATATAAGACATCTTTTCATACAAAATAATCCTGGGATATCCGAGGTTGGGAAAAGGAAGTTATTATAAACAATGATTCCCATTATGTATCGAGTTGTAACTGGATAGTATGCTTCTGGTCTGAAGTTAGTGTCGCATTAAACTTGAGTGGCATAAATGGTAAAAGGGATTTTAGTAATCTGTGTACTCATAGACCCATTTCATTATTATAACCTATAAAACATCCCTTCTTGTATCTGAATTTAAGAGCACTATGGTTTGCATATCCATTAATGTATTTTTTTTATTCGTGTATTACCACTATAATTAATTTCATTACCTTTTAATCTTTTTTTTTGTCAGGTGTTCCGTAAAATATGTTCCAGATTTGAAGTTCACTTCAATCTCTCGCTTAACATAAGGTATGTTACAAAATCCTTACTTCAACTATGTAATAAGTTAGTGCAGCTTCACCTTATAATCATTATCCTTAAACCAAACAAAGTAGTAATGCCATAATTGCACCAATTTTTACAAATATTTTTGTCAAGGAAAAACCCTTGTTGAAAATAAGTTTTTGATGGTAAAATACCCAAATATATTTGGGTGGTCATTTTTTTTTTCTTAATTTTTTTAAGATTTGGTTTTGCCACATTTCGCCAAACCTCGTTAAAAAAAAATGAAAATCCTTTAGGATAACTAAGCATCACAATTCCACCATAATTTAAGGCTTTTTGTATACTCACCATAAGGACGAATGTATTAGTTCATGAGAATAATAATGATGATGGCAGGTTGGGAGAAACTACTTGCGAGGATATCTTGTACAGTATTTTCAATTCTTCATTTTAAGAGTAACAATCTAGGACAGGAAAGTGTGCCATATTCAAATTTCCAGCCATACTACGTGATAGGCTCTTGTTGATATTCAATAAAAAATGTATAATTAACTTCACTACAGACATTGTACTGTATATATGCAATAGTAATTGCTATACATACTTTTTTACTATTAGCAAAGTATAAGGTTGTAAAATATATTCTGTTCAATTTTTTAGTTCATTCAGAACAAAAATTAAAGGACTTGTAAGGACAAATTTGCTCGAATTTTTTGTTTATTCATAACAAAAATTAAATGACATGTGATGATAAATTAATTATCAATATAATTCCCCTTTCTCTGTAACTTCCTCCCACCTGTAGAAAAGTCTTTTTATGTCACGTTCGAAGAAATCCCTTCGTTTCGAGTTAAAAAAAAAAAAAAAAAGTGATCACTTCGTTTTCGATAGCTTCCCTGGATTGCAACTTTTGTCCATCTAGGTGGTGTTGCAGACTTCTGAATAAATGGTAGTCTGAAGGTGCGATGTCCGGAGAATAAGGTGGATAAGGCATTTTTTCCCAACCAAATGCCTCCAATTGGGCAGTGGTGATTCGAGCAGTGTGAGGGCGCGCGTTATCCTGGTGGAATAGAACACCTCTGCGACTAATTAATGCATGTTTTCCTTGTAATGCCATCTTCAGTCGTTGGCGTTGTTGGCAGTAGACTTCAGCTGTGATTGTTTGGTTATCTGGCAGAAGCTCAAAAATGAATAATTCCTTGCAAATCCTACCAAACGCATAGCAAAATTTTCTTTGGATGGGGTCCATTCCTTGGCTGAGGTTCAGGCTTTGTTTCACGGCTGAGCCACTGATGTTGACGCTTAATATTGTTATAGAGGACCCATTTTTCATCCCCATTGACGATCCGATTCAAAAACGGTGCCTGCAGTTGCCGAGAATGCAGTGATGTGCAAATATAGATTTGATGAAGATTTGCTTGTGACAAATCGTGCGGAACCCATTTTCCAACCTTCACTACTTTTCCTAACAGCTTCAAATGATGATGATGAATGGTCATATGGCTAACGCCAAGTTGCAGGCCAAGTTCTCTTAGTTACGTTGGGTTTTCCTCCACTGTTGCTTTCAGCAACTCCTCTAACTCCTTTGGTCGTCCTGTTCGTTGATAATCTTTGACTGAAGTCTCCATTTCTGAACTTCTCAAACCATCTACACATCCATTCGCTCACAACATCATTTCCATAAACTCTCGGAATGTTTCTTGCAGATTCACTAGCGTTAGATCCTTTATGGAACTCATACAGCATCACATGTCGAATATGCTCTTTCGTAGGCTCCATGTTTTTTCAGTTACTGTAATATCGTAGGGGTGGCGTTGTAACTGTGTGAAAAACACTGGAGAAAATATTCATTAGCTTAATCCTACACTAGCCTAAGTCATTCTGTATCGTGATAAAACCTGTGCGAACCTGTCGCCGCGTGTATTTTGCAACATTTCTAAAACTATTTCACATTATCTTTGTTATTCTATTATCTATCGTCCATTTTCTAATCGAGCAGAATTTGTTACAACCTGATACTTACTTATTTTAGTAGTGAAAAGTAATTGAAGTACAGCATATTCGACAGTTAAAGGTAACAATCTGAAGACGTGTCAAAAGCTTTTATACCTTAATTACTTCTAGGTTTAAATTTTAAATATTACTTTTGAGGAATATTTTTAAAAATATAGGAAAAAACGTGGGGGCGCGGATTCCGACCACCCTAAAGGGGGGGAAAATTGTCCCTGTCATGTGACCTTTACGGATGTTGAACAACTCGAAGCATTATTTTCACAAACTAATACATTCACCCTTCTAATTAATATACAAAGATCCGTTTAGCTTTAAACTATGGGACTATGATGATTTTCATGCTTCGTAAGTTTCATTTTCATCTTGTATAAAGAGGAAAGTCGTACTTCGAACAGGGTTCTGGGTGGACATTTTTACCCCCCTTTATTTTTCTAAAATTGGATATGTTGGAGTGTTCATCTTATCTACTTTATCTTCATTCCACATTCATAGCTTTAATGCATCACCCGTGGTGGAAAGAATAATTTGATAAGAACACCAGAGTTTCTTAAAAAATGCTAAAATTTTAACTTTTTAAAGTTTGATGTATGTATAAAGTAACTTTCTCCAGTTTATTTTTAATCAAAATATAAATTTTGTATTTGTTTCACGAAATTAATTTCGATCACCAGAGGCTTCTTTCCCGCTGGAAAAGGAGAAGTCGTTCTTAACGTTTCGCCTTTGAAGAATTGCATCAAACCAGTGGAAATGTTAGAGCAGGGAGAAATCACTGAAATCAAAGGGATAAGTTTTGTTGCTGGAGTTTTGCCAATGAAAGTGAGTGAATTTTTGAAGTTTATGAATGCCTAGTTTTAATCCTAGTGTTTTAAAGTTTTGTGGGTTTCCTTTTTAGATTCTTATTTACGAATTGAACTTCGTTGTTTAAATAAGTGAAGACAATGGTTTTTGTAATTTTCATGGTGTCTTGAAAATCGTTTCTTGTTAATTTTAATAAGGAATATATATGATTAAGTTCATTGTTGGAATGCTGCTACATGCTAAACAACTGACACTTTAAAAGGTTTGTATTTTTTGTGTTAAACGAAGTAAAAGCATGAAATTTGTACTGTACTTTCTCTATGCATAGGAATTAATACCCTAGTGCAAAACATGTTCTCTGATGTCCTCTCAGCTCATTAACTCTCTGAAATACGAACAACAATTTTGCAGTACTCTGGACAGAGTACATGTTGAAATCTGAGAAATTTCTTGTTCAATTGATACTTAAATTCTTCCATTGTGTGTGGCTTCAGTTTAAGCACTATCTTTTAAATACCCCCCACACACACACACACACACACACACACACACACACACGAAAGTCACGGAGGTTTAGATCTGGTGGTATTGGTGGCCATGATATGCCTTAATCATAAACCACAGGAAATCCGTCGAAAGTATTGTGTAAGAAATGAAGCATCTCATTACTAGTGAGAGGTCTGACCATCTTACTAGAACCAGACTGTGTTCTTGTCGATGACGTATCCTTGAAGGAATAGAACAAATTCGTTCTGTAGCACGAGATAAACATCAGAAGTAACAGTGGTGGAAGTGAAAACAGGTTCGAATATTTTAACGCTCAATAGCGCGCACCATACTGCCACCTTCTCTGGGTGTAGTGTGTTGGCAAGCATGTGAAAATTTTCTGAAACCCAAAATTTTGAGTCCTGCTTGTTCATGTATCCATTCAAATGAAAGCTAGTTTCGTGGGGAAGCCATGTGACCTGAAGAATGTTTGGATTTTCATCAAGAAGAGCACAATTCTCGTTGGTAAAAATGTAACGTCTGTTTATTCAATTTGCTGATAAAGACTGACTCGTCTGAATTTTTCGTGAATGCAGCGATAAATCAACACAAATTTTCTTTCATGTAATGTAGGAAACGCTTAACTTTTTGAGAATTAAAAAAAAAAATTGCCGTACGTGTTTCATTCACGAGAACGAACTGATGGACGACTCAAATGACATTTCTGGTGATCACAGATGCTTCCCTTATTTTGTCCGAACTGTCTGATAAAACTAAAATACTGTCTCTAGAAGGCGCATCACAAACGTGAAAATGTGCACGAAAGTTTCTTTGCAGAGAGACGCAGGAATTTCCACTCGAATACAATGTTTTAATAAGGAATACTTTGTTCGAGACTAAAAGACGCCATTTTGAATAAATATGGCCTAGCCTATGCAAGATGCTAAGATGGCTTAGGCCAGTGGTTCCCAACCTTTTTGAAGCGATGGCCCACTACAGCTGATTCGAATAACTCATGGCCCACGTCCCATGTTGCTAAGCTGGTATTATGTTTATATAAGGTTTAGTAAGCAAATTTTTGTTATTAACATGATGCTAAAAGACAAGCAAGTCGGCCATGGCCCACTGGTTGGGAACCAATGGCTTAGGCTATGCAACTCCTAATGCAAAACTGTTACAATAATGTACAAATTTTTAAGAACGTAATGTTTTTATTTCAGTTAATAAAAAACAATTTTTTCAGTGTTAGACGTTTTAAAAATAACCCTGTACGTATATCTCTTATTTCTTAAGGTACACTTCCAATGTATGGTTTTGCTCGTTTAATATTTCTAGGTTGCCCATGTTATGGCTCAGACGGCCGAAAAATTATTAAAGGAAAAATTAGGTCCTAAGCCGAAACTTTCCATATCTAGATTTAAAGAAAGTTCATCAAAAGCAGTAGGAAATGGATCAAGTTTAGTGTGAGTACACAATTTCATTTGTTTATTTGCTAACCCCATCTTTCTAGTCTATAATTGAATGTTCCATTCCTTCCAATGAAAGGTAACTATAGATACAAAATTGTACGTTGTTCCTTTTGACAAGTAACACTGGAATATTTTTAAATACATTCCATTTCTCTCTCTCTCTCTCTCTCTCTCTATCGTCCTATTAGTCTCACTTCAGGTGTAGGTAAATTATTAGAAAGGATAATAGCTGATAGAATCGTTGACCATTTGGATTCCTACAAGCTGCTTGGGGACTCCCAACATGGGTTTAGACGGCATAGGTCGTGTCTCACCAACTTGCTCGAGTTTTTCCACGTCATGTTGAGTGAGTACGATAAGAGTAGGGCGATTGATATACTTTATCTCGACTTTCAGAAAGCCTTTGATAAGGTACCTCACCGCCGGCTAATGGCGAAAGTGCGCGCGCTGGGTATCGGTGGGGAAATAGGTAGGTGGATTGAAAACTGGCTGAGGAATAGGCGGCAGAGGGTGGTAATTAAAGGGGCTAGTTCGGGTTGGGCCTCGGTCACTAGTGGGGTTCCTCAGGGTTCCGTTTTGGGGCCACTGTTGTTTACCATTTACATAAATGATATCGACGGTGGCATCGTCAGTCGGATCGCCAAATTCGCTGATGACACCAAGCTTGGGGCCAATGTTGGGACGCTCGAAGCGATCGAGGAACTGCGTGCGGACCTAGGTAGGATAGGAGAGTGGTCCGAAAAATGGCAAATGCCGTTTAACTTGGGTAAATGCAAAGTGATGCACATTGGCTACGCCAATCCCAAGTCGGACTACTCGATGTTGGGCAGTAATATCGAGGTGACTGATTTAGAAAAGGACTTGGGTGTGCTAATTAGCAGCGACCTTAAGTTTACGAAACAGTGTGTAGAGGTGGAAAAGAAAGCCCAGAAACTATTGGGTTATATCAGGAGGCAATTTCAGTTTCGGAACAAGGAGATTGTGCTCTCACTGTACAATTCCCTTGTTCGGCCGTACCTGGAGTATGCTGTGCAGTTCTGGTCGCCCACCCTCAGGAAAGATATTGAGAGGCTGGAGCGAGTGCAGGCGAGGGCCACAAAGTTAATCCCTTCGGTTAGGCATATGGGCTACAATCGACGGTTACGCGCCCTGAACTTGTTTTCGCTTGAAACTCGGAGGCTGCGCGTTCAACTGATCGAGGTTTTCAAGCTCTTACGAGGGTTCAACGATGTCGATTTTAGAAGTATGTTTAGTTTAAATGATAACCCAACTCGCAACAATGGTTGGAAGTTGGATTTGAAACGGTTTAGGACTAGTGTGTGTGGGAATTACGTTACGTATAAGATCTGTGACACATGGAACAGGTTACCTTCGGAAGTTGTGAACAGTTCCTCTGTGGATCAGTTCAAGAAAAGGTTAGACGAAATCTTGCACACTATTTGAGTGTGTAAAGACATTTAGGACCTCAGTCTGCGGAAATTTCTTCCTGTAAAATAGTTGATATCTGGAACCAACTTCCCTCAGAGGATGTTTCCAGTCAAAGTGTAAATCTGTTTAAAAATAGGCTAGACAAAGTACAGAACACACTCATAGTTTAAGATTAAAACCTCAGAAAACTCTGCAGGAGTTCGCTTGCTCGGTGTCTCTGTGAGCAAGCTAAATATAGAGCTATTTATATATTCTCCACTTTCCTGTAAAATTTCCTTGGCTACTTTTCCAGGGTCAAGGTATTTTCTTCAACCTTTTTCCGTACCTGCCTCTGGCAGGGAGGGAGCGGAGGGTGGGGAGAGAGCCTTCTACTTTTCTATCCAGTTTTCTACTACTGCTAGCATAGTTGAAAGACAAAATTTTCCCTGGCACCCGTGCCATTGGTACCTCCTCGGTATGGGCCGCAAGGCCTTTTGAGGTACTTCTTTTCCTTGTAACTCCTTGTATCTCTCTGGAATATTTTTTAATTTCACTTTTATTTATACAAGATGAATAGGCTTATCATTTGCAGGTTCAAGTTGATATTGTTTTTCATTTTATACTGAAATAAATTCCTAATGTCTGATGACTGGAATTAATAGAATAACTTATAAAGATGATGTCAGTATCGGTTAGTCTTTATCTTCTAATCAGCTTATCGTCAATAAATAATAAAAGTTTAGGTGATAATAATAATAATTTAAGGTTGGTAACAGAAATAATAGTTTATTGTAACCGTAATTAATGCGATGCAACATTTTGAAAGAAAAGAATTTCCACTGACGGCTAATTTAAGAGACGAGAAATTTTTTCGAATGTAGAATTCTCCAAGGAGAAGTTTGCCCCTCCCCTAACTTAGGGTATGAAAAAATAAACAGCCAACGTTATTCTAACGTACCCTCAGCCAACCTGATGTAACCAAACCGAGCACAATTTAACCTACCCCATCCTATCATAACTCAACCGAACACAATTAACCTATTAGTCTGCATTTGATCTCAAAACTTTTTTTCAACCATTTGTCATATTTCGCAGCACCTCTAAAACGCTTTTCGGTACTTACGTATTAACGGGGGGCCACCACATATTGATGATTTGGTTAGGTTAAGTTGCAATATTTTCGTTAGTTGAAAATTTCTAATACATATTTTTTAAATAGCAATATTTTTTAAAATATTTACAAGGATTTATATTTCAAATATTTACAATGATTAATACATGTTACACATTAGAAACATTTTTGGTAGATCCCAAATTTTCATCATGAATAAGCCTAAAAAAATTTTTTTTCAGAAAATTGTATAATTTTTTTTTTTTTTTAAATACTGCTATTTCAAAAATATTGCTATTTCAAAAATATGATATTAGAAATTTTCAACTAACGAAAATATTACAACTTTACCTAACCAATCATCTGTATGTGGTGGTCCCCCGTTAATAAGTAAGTACCCACTTTTCTTACATAAAATATTGCAAATAATTCTTAAGCATTAAAACCTGCCTAATTTTAAATATGGAGTTATGAATTGTTATATCTTAATAGTAGTTAATTTTGAAAAGAAAATCTAAAGGAAAAAACAAAAATTAACATGATAAATGGTGTTGCTCTTAGCGAGATTGATGTTCACTATATACCAGTGTCCCGCGGCACCCCTGTTGAGAACGACTGTATTAGAAGTTTCGTTGGAAAAAAAATGGTTAAAGGCAAACAAAAAGCGAGGGTCGTTGCATTTCTAGTATAGAGTAGTTGGAGTATAGAATGCGAGACACTACAAATAGTGGAAAATGATAATTTATACAGACAGGTCTTGTATAGGCTTGTTAGCTTCACCCTTGGAGACATTTTTTGATAGTTTTGTCGAATATTCAGTAGGGTTTAGAGCAGGACTTTGTGATGGAAAATTCAGCACTTTTACCATCCTAATTTGCTCCTACCTTTCCAAGTAAGTTTTGTTAAATAGTTCATTATGTTGTTGGTAAAAGATAAATTCTTTCCCAGTTAAACTCCACATAGTACATGCTGAACCAAAATTCTGACACATCGCGTCTTATTTATATTCCCGTCGATTTTTACGAAATCACCCCTCTTCAACTGAACTAAACAGTCAGCAACCTCCACAACTCGGTAGAACCACCATTATTTTACAGTATCACATGCTTTTTTCCTATATCCGTCAGACTGTTCTCCTGCTCTCTATTTAGTGTGACTCCGGGTATAATTTCTTTTGTTATTCCCCGTGCTTTTTTTCTCTTTTCTCGCGTTCTTTAGCTGCTGCTCCTCCCGTTCTTGTTAATAATTCTTTTGAAATGATTGGTGCTCACTTTTAATGCCTTTTGAAGTTTATAACTAAAAAATATTTATTATTTACAGACTTTGGGCTGAAACTTCCACAGGATGTATATTTGGATCATCAGGTTTAGGTAGACGAGGGATTAGTGCCGAAGACGTGGGAACGAGAGTGGCAGAGGAATTGTTGCAGTCTATCTTCAGCAAAAGTTGTGTAGATTCTTATTCTCAAGATCAGGTGAGTTTGGTTTTAGGTTGAAAATTCCAATCATTTTACCTTCCAGTTTTGCGGCAAATTTTTTTTATGCACGGAGGAGCCAAGAGTGAATGCCCGAAAAACGCCCCTCCCTACCCAATAGAAGGAGAGCCAAAATAAAGGTCCAAGGTTTTCAAAATGCCTGGAGACACTGCGTTTCAAAGATTGGAGGTCATAGCCAGGGGAAAGATGGATTGAGCAAGATCGTTCCAGAGTTCATAGGTTGAGTAGATGAAAGATTGAAAATACGATTAACCCTTACGTTAGAGAGTTGTAGTGCGTGTCCAAAGTCTGGTGGTGCGTGTTCTTCTTGAAGGAGGAGCCATGCAGTTAGTGTTCAGAAGAGCAGTGTCCGTTATAATAGCGGTAGTGAAGACAGAGTGAGGCAACATTCTGGCGAAGAGGGGGGGATTGAAGACAGTCAGTAAGAGGCGAGGAATTGATGAGACGAAACGTCTTTAATTCCACCTGGTTAAGTAGAGCTACGTGGGTTCAGCCACCCCATACGTGAGAAGCGTATTCCATACAGGGGCGGACGAGACCCCTGTACAGAGACGATAATTGAGTGTGGGATGCAGACACTGCACCTAACCTCTTTGGAGCTGTTTTAGAAAGAGTGCGAGACTTTTCCCAGAAAGATGAGAAAAGGAAACTCGAAGAATGTTAAAAGTAGAAGGAATGAGTTGTGTATTGTTGAAGGTAAAGGAATACTTCCTTCATGTCCCCTCGTCACGATCTTCCACACGATTGAGTTTGAGGCATTGGAAGCATTTTCTCTAAACAATTGGAGATAGAAAGATCAGAGGTCAGGTCCACCATAGCAGTCCCATGCGAAGCATGAAGTGACTGTTGGGGACGCTGTGTGAAGCCGGTGGAGAAGTGACGAGTGGAATCATCGGCGTAGGAGTGAATAGGACAGGAAGTGCGAATTAAAAGATCATGGGTGGGTGACAGGATAGAGCCCTGAGGAACAACACTATTAATAGCTTCATGAGAACAACAGTGACCATCTACAACTGCAGCTATAGAACGGCCAGAAAGGAAATGAGAGATGAAGGCACAGATAGAAGGGTAGAAACCGGAGTAGGGCAGTTTGGAAATTAAGGATTTATTCCAGACTCTATCAAAAGCTTTTGAAATGTTTTGCGCAATAGCAAAGGTTTCACTGAAATCCTGAAAGGAGTATAACCAAGAGTCAGAGAGATATGAAAGAAGATCGCCAGTAGAGCATCCATTGCAGAACCCATACTGACGATCTGAAAGGATTTTGAGAAGGTGTTTAAGAATCTTCCTATTAATAGATTCAAAAACTTTAGAAAGCCAAGAAGTCGAAGCAATTGGACGGTTGAGACTTGAGAGCGGTCACCCTTTGGGACAAGCTGAATGAAAGCGAACTTCAAGCACGAAGGAAAAGTACCAGATTAAAGAAAGTCGAAAGAGTTTGCCTCGGCAAGGTGTCAGCACGGTGTCCCTGTTATCAAGAACTGTGCTTCTATCAGGACAGTACGCCTTCCTAGAGTTGAGCCCACATAGGACAGAAAAAAATCTTTGGAAGAAAATCTAATTTTTGACATAATTAAGTCAGAGGGAGGAGGAGATGGAGGAAAAGCACTAGACTCGTCCATGATTGAGTTCGAAGCGAAAGTATGAGGGGAGAGTTCAGCTTTATCAGGAGAAGAGACCGCAACCGAGACATCAGAATGGGAAAGAAGAAATTATTGTTGGAGGGGTTCTTGGCTAGGTGCCAGAAAGAGCGAGAATAATTAGAATTGGGCAGGTTTTCACATTTTTGTCTCATGAAGGAAATTTTGTACAGTCGAAGGACAGACTTTGCACGATTTCCGCCAGAAATATAAAGTGAGAGAGTCGGGAGTTGGATAGCGACGGTACCTTTTGAAAGCCGCCGCCTCTGTTGCAAATAGCCTTAGAACAAGCAAATTTAAACAAAGGTTTTTTGCATTAGGAATAGAATATGGAATGTACTCTTTCATGCCCGAGAGAGGCGCACAATGCACTCGGAGGGGACTCGGCCACGGAAGCAGTAATTATTTCATGGGAAATCAAAAGTACTACCTAAGGGCCTCCCAGTCAGCAGCGCCAAATGTCAAAGCCCGAACTTGAGCGATAGGACACGAAACGGATTAAAGATTTTTTGTCGGAGGAGCCCATCGGAGGAGAGTTCGACGGAGTTAGTAGTAGTGGTGGTGAGAAATAAATCCAGAATGTTGGTCCTATCTCCGAGGCAATCCGATATACCAATAGGGTGCTGTACAATCTGCTCTAGCTCATTCAGGATAGAAGTTGTAAGCTAGCTCACCAGGGATGTCGGTGAAATGGGAGGAAAGCTAAAGTTGGTGGTGAGCATAATGCCAAATTGGTATAATCTTCGTTTGATCACGTTCTTTGCCTTCTGTGGACGGATTTTTTGTAGGATCAAGTTAAGAGTACGGTTGTTTTAAACCTTAACATTATGTAACAATCATCCATAAAGGGTTTATTTGGTGTTTATATGATCAATAATTTGAATTGTCCATCGTAAAGTTACAAAATGGTTACATATTTTGAGCTACTAGCTACTACAATTAGCTATGATTCCTGACTAATAGTGGCTCCATTTTACAGCCACCTATTTGATCAGCGAATTACTTTGGGTATAATTGTTAAAAGTAGGAAAACTTTAATTAATAATATACTTTTCTTTTAAAGGTGGTAATATTAATGGCTTTAGCAAATGGAAAATCGAGAATTAGGACCACGGAGTTGACACTGCATTCTCAAACTGCGATTTATATTGCTGAGTTAATGACTAAAGTAAGTAAAATCCTTATTTCTTTATACTCTGAAGCTGACAATATTAAATTAATGATAGTGTGAGCATAAAGCACATTTTCATTAAGGTTGGCAGTGTTCTGGTTTCGGGGCAAGAGTGTAGCTGAGCAGTTTTATTAAAATTTGTGCTTTGTAGCTTGAACCGCATCACTGGAGCACTCCGGAACAAGTTTTCTGAAGCTGCTCCGCTTAGCAGTAGATCCTATTGGAAGCCAGTGACTTAAACTGAAGTTTTTGTATGATCTGTTGTAAACCAAAGGTCGTACGACAAAATATAGTGGCGCACACGTAAAGTTCACCCGCTTTTATGATTTTCGGAACTTGACCGCTGATTAGGAGCCGCTCCGGAGCCGAAATTACAGAAATAAGAGCACTGCCAACCAATGTTCCCTCTAATTTTTTTTAGTCCGTGTGCGCAAGAAATTTTCGTTGTGCATACATTTAGATTCATGGTGAAAAATTGTGCAAACTTTTCTGAGAGCTATTATCTTCAAAATGAAATATATATCAGGTCGTCCCATAAGTAATGTCATTTTTTACGATAGATTAAGTTTAAACTAGTCCTATTCGGTTTAAGCATAAATTTTCCGAAGGCTATATCTAAGAGGAGATCTATCGTGTTTCGCTACATACTTTACAGACCTTGACCAGTGAACACGTATGTTTTGCTTTATGTGAACCCCTCATAAACATGGCGGTATCAGAAGAGCATATTAGGCATATAATGCTTTACGAGTTCAAAAAAGGAAATAGTGCTACTGAAGCAACGCGAAACATTCAGGACGTTTATGGCAACGATATTCTGCATGTGAGGAAATGTCAAAGATGGTTTCAAAAGTTTAGGAATGGTGACTGCTGTTTGACAGATGCAGCACGCTCTGGACGCCCTGCTGAGTTTGATGATGACCTGCTGTTAGCCGCACTTGAAGAAGACTGTTTAACAACTGTCGAAGAATTGGCCCAGAAACTCAATTCATCCCCATCCACCATCCATCGACATTTGCAACAACTCGGGAAAGTGCCTAAGTTAGGAAAATGGGTGCCACATGAATTGTCGGTCGACAATCTGAGGGTGCGGGTAAACATTAGCACAGCTCTTCATTCCCGTGAACTCCAAGATCCGTTTTTGCACCGTTTAGTGACTGGTGATGAAAAGTGGATACTGTACCAGAATGTTAAGCGCCGTCGACAGTGGGTTTGTGCCGGAGAACCAGCGACACCACAGCCAAAACCAAATCTTCACCCTCGGAAGGTGTTGCTTAGTGTTTGGTGGGATAAAGGTGGTGTAATACACTTTGAAACCTTACCACACAACCAAACAATCACCGCTCAAGTCTACTGTCAACAACTGGATCGATTGAACACCACTAAAAGAAAAGAGACTTTCTTTGGTTAATCGGAAAGGAATCGTGTTCCACCACGACAACGCACGTTCTCATACCGCTCGGATCACTTCTGCAAAAATTGAGGAGCTTGGGTGGGAAAAACTTCCACATCCTCCAGACCTTGCGCCTTCAGATTATCATCTCTTCAGGAGTCTGCAAAACTATCTTGACGAGAAACAGTATACTTCTTTAGATGACCTGCACACCAGTCTTTATACGTTTTTTGCCTCAAAACCGCCTGAATTTTATAAACATGCCATTGAAAAGCTTGTAGGACGTTGGCGGAGTGTCATTGATTCCGATGGAAAATATATACCAGATTAAAAAGTTTCAGTGGAGTTTTTTTTTGTCCTTCAAATTCCGATCTAAAAAACATTACTTATGGGATGACCTGATATAAATATTAAATACTTAATAAATATTATTTCCATAAGGTGATAGCTTGATCATTACTGTACTATTAAATGACTATTAAAAAACTTTACAATATTATACATTCTTAAAAAAGAAAAACATTTTATCCATTCTAAAAATATGAATAAAATAAAAAATAGTAAAATAAAATTCAACAAAATAAAGAAAAAATAAAAATAACATTAATTGAAAATGACTATTTTAGTTATCATTTCTCAAAACGATTTTTAGCATTTAGCAATTTAAAATAGACTATCAAGATTAATACAGGATTTTATCCATTCACAAAATAGGAATAAAATAAAAACTAATTTTATTTTTTATGAATTATGAGATAATTATTCGTTTTTATGCAAAAATAAGAAAGAGGAGGTTTATATTCAATGCGTTAACGTATAAAAGAAAAAAAATGCAAATACATAGAGTAAAAAAAAATCCATATTGCGTAATTGCGCGGACGTCGGCGAAGTCGGGCGGAAGGGGTTAATACTTAAAAGAGCGACTATTGAGTATGTTGATGCAAATGGTCAGACCTTGTGTGACGGTATATTTTTGAAATTACTTCATTTACTGTCGTGACTCATGATACGCTTGAACCTGTGCGCATTTTATTTTGCTGTGTGCGCGGGTTTCACAACGCGTGTGCGCGCGCGCACGCGCACACCTTAGAGGGAACATTGCTGCCAACCGTAGTTTCAACTGGTCAGTTATTTAGGAATAGCACCAGACAAAAGTTTATAAACTTCTATTACCCTAGATTCAAAAAGTTTGGAATTTGTGCTCGCTCATGAACGCTAGAATGTTTCATTAATGTCCGAGATTACATAGTCCTTGCTGCTTCGTCAAATAGATTCCGAAATTAGTGAAGATATCACGCTCAGTTTGTATTACATTTAAAATTTTGTTTATTTCGCTTCCAATTTTAATTCTCAATTTTTAGGCCAAGTTCAACGTCATAGAAGAGAAGGAGTCTGGAACCATCATCTTAGAATGTGAAGGCATTGGACTGAAACCGTGTTGTAGAGTCTGAGTTTATTGAAGTCAGTGTTTTAGTTGGGAGATGTAACCAGGAGAGCTTTAATTTCATAGTATTAGAAGTGATAAAACGTGTATTATACCAACTCAAATTTTTGTCAACGTGATAGTGTTTATGTAAACATTTACTCCATGTGCATTATCTTTACACTTTAGCATGGTTGGTTATGATTTTTTTCGTGTTTGCGTCAACGTCCTTCATGCCAACCACGCATGATGAACCTTGACGAGATATATTATTATTTTTAGAGCAGATTTCAAGTTTTTTTTATGAAGTTAAAATTTTTCAAATTTGTAGTTACTCATAAAGTTAATTTAGATGAAAACACTATTCATTGATGAGCATCATAATTAAACTGAACTACTAAAAATATTAAGACTTTAAAAGATACCATGGAAAGGTCGAAAGAGCATCTTTTATTATTTTGGATGAAAAATCAGTAAACGTTTTGAATCTCCAACACTACTTGTGGCATTTATACGTATTTTTGAAGCGCAGGTGTAGTCCACGCGCTTATATGTGAAAACTAGCGTTTTGCAGCGATGTCTCTGTAATTTTGTAACGAATTTAAACGTGGTATTTATTAAAATTAAAAATAAGTTAAAAATTTTAATTTTTATTTCCAAATGAACCTAAATTACATTTTCATTTCAATCTTTTGGATGTTCTGTGCGATGATTCCTCATTTCACGGAGGTCAGGCTTGCTGCCGTTCTTCTTGAGTTGGCCTGGTGAAGTAAAGCGTTGGTTTCTTGCGCCCCGCACTTCATATAGCCAGGTACTCCTAGCTCATCGGGAATTGTTCTGAGCCAAGCGTCTAGTCTTTTGAAAATATCCACCACTACACCACTCGTGTTCCTCAGTTCCTTGGGCAGTTGGTTGAACAGTCTTGGTCCTTTCGCAACAAAACTATTTCCTTTCGGGTTGACGATGTTCCTTGTCTACTCTTTTAATTTGGAGGGACGACACATTTCTTCCGTTCCTACTTTCCACTGTTGTTTGGGTGGTTATCGGATTCGAAGAAAGATTAGGGGCTGGCTAGCTCCATTATTTTTAGAGTGTAAATAATGGTGTACTTCTCTTCTTTCCAGCGAATAAAAATTTAATTCGCGTAATCTTTCCCAGCAATTTAGTTCTTTGCATCCACTGATCTTGGCTGAAACTTCTCCGGATCCATTTTAGTTGATGAATGTCGTCTTTTTTTATATGGGGATGTTAAGGCCGAGCAATACTTCAACCAGGGCATGATCAGTGTTTCCGACAGCGGAATCATTATATTTTATTCCTTCTTTCACAGGTTCTCTGTATTTGTTCACTTATTCTTTTTGCTCTGTGTACTGTTACCTTTTGTTTCAAATTGCGCGTCATCAGTCATTACAACTCTTAAATCATTTGCTTTAGAGTTTTTCTGAATTTCCTGTCCATCGTATTCCATGGATATTAGGTCCTCCCTTCTTTCGTACCTAACAGTTGAAATTTCTGTGCTAAATTCCGTACTATTCTTCAGACTAATTGCAAATTCTGTTCATGTCTGTAAAGATCCTGTATCCTCTGGGTTTCTTATTTTTCTACTAATTTTTGCCATCGGCAAAGGATGTTAGTGCTGTCACTGGTAACTTCATCTATATCGGTTAACATAATTATAAAGAGTAATGGAGCTTATACTGTTCCCTGTGGTACTGACCTCTGACTCTGAAGTTATTCCTTGAACTGTAACGAATTGCTGTCGCTCACTAAAGAAATTATATACTCATTTTCCTACTTTTTCTGTTTTTCCCATATATTTCAGGGTTTTTTTATGCAGGAAAGAGCAGCCAAACGAGAATGCCCGTAACCTTTAGGTATAGTGCTCCTATCGTTGTGATAGGCATGTTCTTCCTGACTGAAATCCATGTTTATCATTTAATTTTTTGTTTCCAAAAAGTAAAAAAAAAAATTTAAATAGTTTCAAATATTTTGGCGAGACGAGATGTAAGCAACACTGGTCTATAGTTTTTAGCTTCGGATCGATCTCCTCTATATATTAGAACTATGTTAACTTTCTTCAGGATGCTCGGTATTTCTCCTGTGTCTAGTGGTTGTCTCCATATCCAATATTGGGGTTCAGCAATTTCATTCTTGCAGTTTTTGATTAGTGCAGCATTCCATTTGTGCGGGCCTGCTGCCAAGTGGTTTTAGCTTCCCCATAGCTTGTGTGATATTATAATCTGTTGTGAAGTCAGTCCATTATACTTTCCCCTTGTAATTGTTCTTCAAAGAACGTTTCCATCGCATGTAAGTGTACCAGTTTTGGGGATACTGAAAGGATGATTTGTACTGAGCTCCATAATATTTCGGATACATTTTAGATCATCGGTTAAAACATTTTTATTCTTCAAAGGTCCAATAATCGCGTGAATTTTCGTCTTCCTTTTTGCAAAATTACAAAGGTATTTTGAGTTAACCTTTATCACTTCTATTGCGTCATCATTCTCTGTCTGGTTCTCAATTAGACCCTGTACAACGCAATTTGCACTTCAGTTTATCACTTAATATTTTTGATGTTGCTGTCTTCGCAGTTTCTTAATTTTAGTCGCCGTTTTTCTCTTGTGGAACATTAACCTCTCATCTCGCAAACCTGTTTCTCTCTCCTCTTTGTTGTATTTTTGGGATATGCTTTTCCACAATTTTTAGTCTTCTCTTCCAGGATTATTAGCATCTCTTCCGTTGTCTTTTCCTTAAATATGGTTCTCCGCTCTATTGCTTCCATGCTAGATGGAATACCTTCCCAATTTAATAACCTTGGAATTTGCCTTTTTCTATAGCGCGTGTTCTTTCCTTCCCTGTTGTTTATTTTGGTTATTTCAGTAATGTGGTGATATACAGGGTGTCTCAAAAGTCACTATCTATTTTGAAAAATAATGGGATTACGAAAAACTGGTTTAAGACATGAAAAATATATTTACTTCAAAGTAAGTGCCACAAAGAATGTGCTATTTATTTATGTCTCCACATGGCGACCATCAGTGTGTCTACAGAGCTCAGAGATAAGTTGTTTCCCGGAACACACTTTCCAGCATTTGAGGTGTTATTTTCTGAACTGCATCGGTAACACGATTTCGAAGTTCGGCTACATCACTAATTCTTCTACCAGTGTACACCTTAGACTTAATGAAACCCCAGGCGAAAAAATCTAATGGTGTTAAATCGGGTGAACGTGCTGCCCATGGTTGTGTTCCTCCACGACCAATCCAGCTACCGGGGAAGCGTCTGTCAAGATAATCACGTACAATTATTGCATAATGGCACGGTGCTCCATCCTGCTGAAAAACTACTGTGTCAAGAATGCCATCTGTAAGAAGTTGAGGTTCGAGGAATTGTTCAAGCATGTCAAGATGATAAACCAATTAACTTTTTTTAAATACACAAATTTGCACCAGAAGTACATATCTTTATGCTAGCATAGCATTTTTAAAAAAACCATCTAATGTCACCGAAATAGATAGACTTTTGAGACACCCTGTATTATAATTGGGGATATTTCTGTTATCAATTAGATTGCTGCTGTTTGTGAATACCAAATATAGGTAGTTTTTCTTGTATTTTCAATTATTTCTTGACAAATTCTTCAGCTAGCACTAGCAGCATTTTTGCCTGCTGCTGGTCTTGGTTTACTTATTTCTTCCTATCCTTTTATATTTCATAAATGGGAAATTAAAATTACCGCACAGAATAATATTTGGTGTTGGAGTAGAGCTTTCATCCAGTTCCTGACCTCGATAATGGGATCCGAGAATTTTGTAGTTGGTGTTTGGGGGACTACGTATTACAAGAAGTACCATGTTTAATTTTTTAATTTTTGCTGCTGTAACTCTACGTAGTTGTTTGAAGTACTTAGTCATATTTTTCCCCCATGTTTTTCGTGTGTATAAATAGCACATCCCCCTTTTCGTCTTACTGTTCTGTCGGCTCGAAGTATGTTATAGTTGTCAATTTGTATTTGTTTTGTCGATAAAACTCAGTTTTCACAGTTCGTCTGGCAGTCCTTCAGACGAGTTTCCGTGTCTCATGTAAAGTCTACTCGTTTCTTGCAAGAGTCCTTTCAGATGTCACTTTGTCCAGGGAATTCGTTATCCCTTGATGATGCATGTTTCGTTGCCCTGTATCCTGCGAGAATTTTCTTTCTTTATCCGTTTCGATACATGTCCTGATATCGTATGTTTTTTTTTTTTGCATTTATTCTGTACGGCTATCGGATCTCCGTATTTGTTAATTGTCTTTGTTGAATGGCATTTATCAGGTCATCCCATAAGTAGTGTCGTTTTTTACGATAGATTAAGTTTAATCTAGTCGTCCTCGGTTTAAGCATAAATTTTCCGAAGGTTATATCTAAGAGCATCCATCTTGTTTCGCTACATACTTTACAGACCTTGACCAGTGAAGACGTGTGTTTTGCTTTGTGAACCCCTCGTAAACATGGCGATATCAGAAGAGCATATCAGGCATATAATGCTTTACGAGTTCAAAAAAGGGAATAGTGCTACTGAAGCAACGCGAAACATTCAGGACGTTTATGGCAACGATATTCTGCGTGAGAGGAAATGTCAGATGGTTTCAAAAGTTTAGGAATGGTGTTTGCTGTTCAACAGATGCAGCACGCTGTGGACGTCCTGCTGAGTTTGATGATGACCTGCTGTTAGCCGCACTTGAAGAAGACTGTTCAACAAATGTCGAAGAATTGGCCCAGAAACCAATTCATCCCCGTCCACCATCCATCGACATTTGCAACAACTCGGGAAAGTGCCTAAGTTAGGAAAATGGGTGCCACATGAATTGTCGGTCGACAATCTGAGGGTGCGGGTAAACAGCACAGCTCTTCATTCCCGTGAACTCCAAGATCCGTTTTTGCACCGTTCAGTGACTGGTGATGGAAAGTGGATACTGTACCAGAATGTTAAGCGCCGTCGACAGTGGGTTTGTGCCGGAGAACCAGCGACACCACAGCCAAAACCAAATCTTCACCCTCGGAAGGTGTTGCTTAGTGTTTGGTGGAATAAAGCTGGTGTAATACACTTTGAAACCTTACCACACAACCAAACAATCGCCGCTCAAGTCTGTCAACAACTGGATCGATTGAACACTGCACTAAAAGAAAAGACCTTTGGTTAATCGGAAAGGAATCGTGTTCCACCACGACAACGCACGTCCTCATACCGCTCGGATCACTTCTGCAAAAATTGAGGAGCTTAGGTGGGAAAAACTTCCACATCCTCCATATTCTCCAGACCTTGCGCCTTCAGATTATCATCTCTTCAGGAGTCTGCAAAACTATCTTGACGAGAAACAGTATACTACTTTAGATGACCTGCACACCAGTCTCTACGTTGTTTGCCTCAAAACCACCTGAATTTTATAAACATGGCATTGAAAAGCTTGTAGGACGTTGGCAGTGTGTCATTGATTCCGATGGAAAATATGAACCTTGTTTCGTCCGTTGGTCTCTCTCCACACGGAGGTCAAGCTGGTGGTCCCGCCTCTAGGTCTGGCCTGGTGGAGGAGTGAGTTGCTTTCTTGCGCGCTCCACCGTACATAGCCAGGTACGCCCGGCTCATCTATATATATAATATATATATATACTAGATTAAAAAGTTTGTAGTTTTTTTGTCCTTCAAATTCCCATCTAAAAAACATTACCTATGGGATGACCTGATGGTAACTGAATCTAAAAAGTTGGTAACCCTGTTTGTTGATGGTTTTAAATGCTGAATTGTATTCCTTGAGGGTGGTGGTAACGGCATTTTTGCCTGTACTTACATTAAACAAACTATTTAAAAGTACTTTTATTTCAGTTTGTTGGTTCTGAAATAAATTGTACAAAGAAATAGCAAAAAAGCTTCGACGAGTGGAGAAAAGAAGAGTAATAAAGGGTTCAGTACAATGCAGATTATCAAAATTACCTACCCCTTTTAGAATCCCTAAAGAAAGATTTCACGGTTAGAGGAAGCAAATTATTATTCTCGTCAGTACGATTCAAGGTGACCGAAGTAGCTTTAATTCCTTCAGAAATGAGGGTTTTTATGTCCGGTGGTGGTTTTTTGTAATACTGTCCTGGAAGGGTAATAAAAAGGGCTTTCATCGTATTTGAAGCGTCAAACATTTTTGAGGGTGCAGTGGCTCTTGTATATTGTGTACATCATCATGGCCATGTCGCATCACCACTTCCGTTAGATTAGTCAGGTTAAGCGACTTTGGGTTTGTTCAGTAGTTGGATGGGTGACTTCTCATCGTTCGGATCCCGCATACAGCTGCAGGTCTCAGTTACTCGACTTTTACCGTTATGGAGGACGTAAAGCGACTCCAAATATTGTATTACAAACTTTGGTTTGGAGGGGACGTACTGAATTATACTTCTCCGTTCTTTCGTCACGCAAATTGATGAAACTACACGCACATGAATCATCACAAGATGACGTGTCATGAGCAAGATTCAGGTTAGTGTGCTAAGAGTGAATTTCGTGTCTGGGCCGTAAATTTTGAACCGCTTAACATAAATTGTTAAGACTTAGCCCACATACGAGTAATCATAAGACGGTGTTTTGAGCAAGACTTGGGTTCCCTGTATCAAAGGGTAAGGTCGCATACAGGTCACGTCAAATGGAGGCCGCCCCCCCCTGCTATAATTTTTTTAGTCAAACCGTATAAGTTAATGAAACTTCACCCATATATGCATGATCACGAGACTGTGTTTGGAGCAAGATTCGGATCCCTGCATCGAAGTTCAAGGTCACTGGTATTGGTCAAAGAGGTCGATGCTATAATTTTTTAACCACGCTACATAAATTGAAGCTTCACATAAGCATGGATGATCACGACGATGTGTCAAGATGAGCAAGATTGAGGTTTCTGTATCAAAGGCCAAACCTCGAATGGAGGTCCACGCCATAATTTTTTAACCACAACGTAAATTGATGAAAGAGCACGGATATGAATCATAAGTTTGTCTTTTGTGCAAGAGTCGGGGCCCCTGCATCAAACGTGTCAAATACAGGTCTGTCAAATGGAGCTTGCTTCGTCCATACTATAACATTTGATCCACTCTATATAAATTGATAACTTCATGCACAGATGTTTTGAGCAAGACTTGGGGTCCTTTCGTCAACGGTCAGGGTTACAACTTTTGAATCTTACTACATAAATTGATGTAAGCACACCGGACAAAAAATTAGTCACCCCTAATAGCACCGATAGTAGGTAGGAAGTTCAAGGTCACACACAGGGCGCTGATGTAGCATTGGTAAGTGACAAGTAGCGGTGACGTAGCACACAGGATCAGATCTGTTTCTTGAGGTGAAGAACAGTGTGTGTGTTGGATATAGTCTGCAAAATGGGTCGTGAGGCAGACGTTACTCAGTGGCAAAAAGGAGCCATCGTGTTTGGTAAAGCCCACGGACACACAATGTCTGAAGTAGCCCAATTTGTTGGTGTGTCAACGGTACTGTCCAGCGAGTTTACAAAGAGTGGTGTAGTTCGCAATCAACTGACAATCGACGGCGTAACTGTGGCCGGAAAACAATTCTCGACAATAGGGGCCGCCGCCATGTTTCTCGTCTAGTAACTGCAAATCGTTTTCAAACCAGAGAACAATTGCTCCAAGAAACCAATGAGGTTCTCCAGCGACCAATTTCCGAACGGACATTGCGACGAGAACTGCATGCGATGAACATCTGGAGCAGGGTACCACGGAAGAGGCCGCTGTTAACAGCAAGTCACAAATTGGCACGTTGTAAATGGGCTCAGAGGCACAAAAACTGGACTGCGGCAGATTGGAAACGTGTAATTTGGTCCGATTAGTCCCGTTTTTGTTTGTTCTCCAATGATGGGAGGCGACGAGTACATCGCAGGTCCAATGAAGCCTTTAATCCTGAATGCGTCGAAGGTGGTGTTCAGGCTGGAAACAGAAAGTGAAGCGCAGAATAGACACCCACGGACTCTGGCGGAACTTCGGGACCGGCTGATGAACGAGTGGCAGCAAATCGATGTTCAGTACATGCACAACCTCGTAGAGTCTCTGCCTCGCCGGATTCGTGCGGTTATCAAGGCCAGAGGCGCCGTCACACACGTTATTAGGTACATTCTGAGAGGGGTAACTAATTTTTTGTCCGGTGTGCTTAGTTATCCATATGTGAAGTTTCAAGATGTGTCGCAAGCAAGAATCGGGTTCTTTCACCAAAATTTAAGGGTATAATTTACAAATAAAGGAGGGGGACACTGATGTCGTTCCGACATGTTTTTTTTTCCTTAGATCATTTATTTGGGGAAGCAAATAAAAGTTAGCATATTATAAATATTTAATACTCAACATCAATAATATATATATATATTTATATGACTTATGTACACATTTTGGCGTTAATATAAATAACGTTTAAATAATAGGATTTAAAAAAGTAATTTTAATATCGCAGATACGGACTTATCATTTGGGTGGGTTTACTCATAATTTGCTTTGAAAAACGGGAATGACTTTTTATTATTCCAGAAACCCTGTAAAAGTGGAAATTGAGTAGAGGTCTGTTAAGTATTGCATTAAGATTAGAACAGTTACTTTAGTACAGTCTGCATATATAATGTGACCTATATTTTTCTTTCCGACGCTTTTTTTTTTTTTTTAAATACCGTTACTGTCCTCGTCATGCTGTAGTTTAATAAAAATCATTTGAGTTGTACATAATAAAAATGGACTATGGGTGCTTCCAACTAATTTCACACAGCCAACAATAGTTCTTAAAAAGTTGTACATAAACATTTCAGCTTTAAATAAAAAGCTGCACGGCGGTGGAAATAGAAATTTTTTTTTTTTTCCTTTTACAATACGTGAAGTTACATATATTAATTGTTTTGACATTAAGAGACATACCCCTTCTATTAATTCTATATATAGAGTGGTCCCTTTAAATCACTGACTCTATTCAAATTAATTAGGTATTAAGCTCAAACAAGACAGAGTGGTGAGAGGTTTCTCTGAAGGTGTACGAGCTTTTAAGAAGCGGGAGAATACAAAGCGCTAACTATTAATGACAGAAAGAGCACTAACAGTGGGAGTTCAGAATTCAAGAGTACGAGTTATTAAGCATGTAAGTTATTAGAGGAGTTACCTGTCGCATTACAGAAGGTTTTAAGTAGCTATTAGAGTTCAATTTGAATGCAGCGTTTGTGTAACCAGCTAAATCTATCTACATCCAGTTAAGTATACTCATTCATTTAATAGATCTGAAGTGTGTGTGTGTGTGTGTTTGTGCCTGTCTAATGCTTAAAAAGCACGACTGATAAATTACATTAAAAATCGTATAGCGAATGCGTTTGAAATACACAAAAACGTTTAATAGATTATTTTTCTAAATCTGTGAAAGCGTAAAGTTGACTGGATGTTGATAGTTTTGGACTTGATTGGGAAGGTTACGGTATTGGTTATTTACCAACTACAGCATCTTTGAATTTTGAGATTATATATATATATATATATATATATACGTATATATCTTATCTTATTAACCTCATCAACCCAAGTGTATGTATACCTTCGACTTAACAGGGAGAATGAAAATATAAATTTCAAGCTAATTAAATTAAAAACTAACGTTAATTTAGTTAGATTTAATATGCAATTTTCAATGCGATATGTTATGTTCAAACGTAAATAGAATACCAAAATTACAAGCTTGTGAATTTTCTTTTATAAAATATTAAATCACTCCATCCCCACCCGAAAATAAATATCTTAATTGTAGTAGTACTCTCAAATTTGTTCTCCATAAATTTCTAAAATCACTTTTTTTTTTTTCCCAAATTTCCCAAAGGGATCAACATCCTGGAATAAGGACTGTTGAAGTTTTGTGAGCGGGTATAAACTTTCTTTCAGCCACATATTTTTGATGGTATCATGGAGCAATACCCAGTGAGTTAAGTTAAAGATTGTTTTAATATATATAGAGGAATGTTTTGATGGCTTAATGGGAATGCATTTAAATGCGTGAACAGTATTCAAACAGCAGCTTCTCGAGATACTTTTCGTTCGAGAAATTGTTTCTCGGTTGGGGTACAAATGCTCAAGTCATTTTGTATTTTTGTAAGTACTGACCTTGAAATAATTTTTATTACAAATTAGTATAATTACAGACGAGACCTTTTCTTTCTAGATTTCTCCTTATTCTCCAGAGTGGAGGAGATTAAAGGTAAGAAGAATGCCGAGAATTACTTTGTTCTATCGCTGCGAGAACATCGTGTTTAAGTCTCACGTAAAGGCGACCTTTTTTCCAAGGATTTTGGAGTTGTAAGGGCTGGAAATCATCCCTTAAACATCTTTCCCGCGCCCCGATAACAGCTACGAGACAAAAGTTCTTTAATTTTTCGTTCCCGTAAATCGGTTCATTTTTGTTTTTTAACAAAACTGCCATGTTCAGTTGTTTTACGACTAAATCAATAACTTCTCGCGCTGTAGTTCGGGGCGTAATACGTAATTTAACGGAAGTACCAGCTGCGAGACCAGTTTCATAGGCTGCGTATACTAGTATGATGGCCGGTTCGTCAGAGCGTTTACTCCTTTCTTCTGCACTTTCTTTGCTCACGATACTCGCAGCATCCGTTTCAGTTTCGTTCGATGAGAGAGACCGAAGACTAGCAGTCATACTCGAAAAAGATGCCTCAGATTCGTGGCTTAAACTGCTGCTGGCCCTTTTATCACTACTATAGCCGCTGCAGCTCAATTTCTGACCCAAATCACTGCAGCTGGTCGAAGGAGAGTTCTTTTCACAGGGCATCGTTGATTCTACCTCCATTTCACCACTTGATTTTCTCTCTTTGTCACTTCCTGCTTTGCCTAGTGTGTCGAGGGAGATTGAAGACCCGGGATTGGAGAGGATGTTATAGTCGCTGATGGAGGATTTCGGTCTAGGCAATTGATCTGAAACGAGGAAAGAAGGGGCGCTGGATTTTCGGGGAGGAGGTTCAATATCAGAACATTCTTGAAGCAAATAATCACTCTTCGTTGCCGGGTTATCTTTACTGTACATTTTACTTTCAAGTGCGCCTGAACATGCTTCCTCCGCTTTCCACTGTATTAGAGGGATATTCTCGCTAGATGCATTTCTATGAATACATTCAGCGCAAGTAGGATCTGAATCCGAGCATTGCAAACAAGAATTAGCGTAAAAAACGCATTCAGATGTCTTAGATTTAGGTAATTTAAATTCATTAGAAGCTAGATTGCGTATGTTTTCTGTGGTATTAGACTTGAGCATTCCATTTCCTTTCTTTCCTCTCAAACTCGACCGGAAATCATATCTAAATCTTTTATATTCTGTGCCCAAATTTAGCGAATCCGTGGAAATATTTGGAATTTTGGTGGTGTCTACCAAAGGTATTTCCTGATACATTTCTATTCTTCCTTTCTTCTTCTCGATATTTTGGCAGAGTGTCGTGAGAGGAAGTCCAGGCATTGCTTTATCCCTCGCGAAAGTTATGACGTCCATCACCCAACGAAACCGCTTCCAGACGGAATCTAGAAGCAGTTGAAATTGTTTGAGTTGCCACAACCTCTCCTTCGCTCTCGCAACTTCACTCTCGCTAAATGCTTCTCTGCTAGCGTGTTGCGCCATCAAGGTATCCATTTCTAAGATGTAGGAAAGACGCGTGTATCTGCCCAACAAATGCCCTTGGTACGTGCCCATATGTACCATTTCGAAGGTGTGTAAAGGTAGGGCCATTAAGGATGGTTGGATTAGCAGAGCATCTTCTTGGCCCGGTGCGCAACACACCGCTTCGATCTGTGGGAGAAGTAATAAGAGTGTGACGTCACCATTTAGTTCTAAAGCTTCCCCTGTGAATAGTCTGTGATCGCTCCATCTCTCCTCTTCTACGCCTAAATCTTGAAGAAGGTGTTGTATTCCCGATGTCAACTGTTTCTGCCACACTTTTTGTGCGGGAGAGGAATTCGAATAAGTGGGAGAGGCGGAGCTGGAGTCAGCCACTCCTCCACCCCCAGGGTCGTCCGTTTTAGACCAAGATTGCTGCTTTAAGTTCTGGATCCATTCCCATTCCTCCCTGAAAATGAAGTAGTAACGGTTAATACACGATTATTCAAGAGGTATTTCCTCTCTATTCAATTAACTGTAATCAAATCAGTATTTCTCTATTTTTAATAGTATATTTACCTCGACACGTGGGGATTATCCCTAACTTTAACATGCGGAAACATGTTTGGTATCCTTCCTGGCACGATCACTTGGAGCTGATCTACGGAACTCTGAAGTTTGAGATAACCGAGATAAAGGCCTCTTTTCAGAGGTACTTGACTCACTTGACTGTAAGTGATTTGTTCCTGAAGGGTATTGATTAAAATGTCCCCTGCAGACATAGGAGCGTCGCCTGGTACTGGACTAGAACCTAAGAACGAATGAAAGAGGTTTCAGATGTTATCTTTTACACATTTCTCGAGGCATCAACCTCTGAGTTCGTACTTATCCTTTCTGTGTAGGGAAAAGGGTTTTAGAGTTGTATAATTTGTCATACACCCTCGTATCTTATTTCTTCTATATTAATGGTTATGCGAAGTTTTGGGTTTCGTTTTAGAGGGGTCGATGTTTTTTTATTTATAAAGGTTGAGGAACGCGAGCGAGCGTAAGTATACCTAAAATAGAACAAATTAAATACATGGTAAGTTTGATACAATGCGTGTTCGTGAAAAGAAGTATACTGAAAGAGATGCGTAACACACGTATGGTGCGAAGTATGAATGAGGGGTCTCTGTCGCTTTACACAGAAGGATCATGTGGTCATTGTGAAGAATGGAGAGAAAGCGAGTCATGAAAGAACTACAGTGGTCGAGAAAGTGGGTGTAAAAAAACGCAGATCAAATGGATATGAGGGAAATATGGAAGGTGTATGGAGTTGCAAAGTCAGGTGTGAAAAGAGAGGGCAACAGCGTGATGGGGATGCCGAAGTTGCAGCAGCAGTCGAAGAAGTGAAGAGGAGTGCGACAGAAGAAACGGTAAATACTGAGTTTGGAAGGAGGATGAAGGAGTTTTATGAAAGTGCAGACGTGAAACTGAGATTGTGTGTAAGGAATGAAAATGGAAGAATGCTTACAGCGTACGAGGCTCTACGAAAAAGATAGAAATATTTCGAGGGTTTAATAGGTAGTAGAGATGAGAAAAATGCAAATATAAATATGGCAGGATTTGGTGTGAGGACTATTTGTGACAATACCAAATAATATAACCTTGAATGAAGTGAAACGGGCTGTTCGCAAACTAAAAAGCAGCGGATGGGAAACTGATTAAGTATGAGGGATTGAAAGGGTTACCGGGATTGAGGTGCACAAGTCAGAGTGTGCCTGAAGCCAAAGCAATTATTGTTCCTTTGTACGAAATGAAAGGTGAAAGGAGTGAATGTAGAATTACAGAAGTCTGTTGAGTGTAATTGGGAAGGTATATGGTGGGAGTGATAGAAAGAGTTCGTGGTATTACAGAATACTTGATGAGTGTGATGAGCAAGAGCGGTTCCGACGTGGAAGGGGCTGTGTGTTGATCAAAAGTTTGCATTGAGACAAACGACTGACAAAGCATGTGAAAAGGATTGCAAAGTATATATAGCTTTTAGGGATATTGAAAAAGCGTATGATAAAGTAAATAGATAAGCACTGTGGCAGGTTTTGAGTATTTATGAGATTGATGGTAGATTTATGAGTGCGGCGAAGAGTTTTTATGATGGAAGTAGGGCATGCGTGAGAGTAAATAAAGAACTGAACGAATGGTTTGATATAATTGTACATCAAGGATGTGTGACGTCTCCGTAGCTGTTTAACCTCTTTATGGATGGTGTCATGAGAGGTAAAATGCGACTGCTGGAAAGAGGAATGAATCTGGTGAATAGATGGGATCAAGTGGGACTTCTCGAATGTGCCGTATGCGGAAGTATTTGTGCTATTTACCCAGAGTGAATGCGATATGGAAGATGGTTGACAGTTTTGTGGCGGTGGGTGAGAATGAGTTACTGATTGTGGAGAGGGGGGTTGAATTCAGATTGCCATGTAATGGTGAGTGATGAAACGCTAGAGGTGGTAGCATTTAAATATTTGGGATGTATATTAAACAATAGTAGTACGAGTTCGGGTGAAGTTTACAGTAGAGTGAATCAAGGGAAACGGGTGTCCAGTACGTTCAAGGCGGTTGTGAGAACGGATAGACTGGACAGAGATGCTGTGAGATGGTTTGCATGAAGGTGTGTTAGTACAGACACTTTTGTATGAGTGTGAAACGTTATCATGCATGACATGAAAGGTAAAAAACAAGGTTAAGAGCAGTTGAGGTGGATAATCTGAGGTGTGTGTGGCGTGCGTCGGACTGACAGGAGTAAAAAAAAAAAAATCATGTGGTTTTCGAAAAGTGCAAAGGTGGGTTGGACATGTGGAAAGAATGCAATACGACAGCTTTGAACAGAGTGTATAAGAGTGTGTGCAAAGGTGGAAGAAGGATAGGAAGGCCAAGAAGAAAATGGTTCGATATGGTGAATGGCTGCATGAATAAACGTGGACTTGATCTGAGTGATGCGAGAGAGGTGGCTGCAAGTAGGGACACACACTGTTTATTCTTGACAAATCCTGGAAGCACCACCACGCATGACGTATGAAGGGCCGCTTAGACTAAAAGTAAGCCATATCGAACCATTGGTAATTCGTGATTACAGCCTGGGCATAACATTAACTAGTATAAAATTTGTGTGCAAATTTTACGCGAATGCTGAATATTTTTCTGTTTTTATAAAATCTACAAAGTATTTTATTAGCTATAATTTTATAAAAACAAAAAATAGATATACAAAAATCCTATGCTGTTGGTCTACGTTTAAAGAAAAGAAAATCTATTTAAACTATATATAAAGAATATTCGGATCACCTGAAGATCAGGGCCCTCAGCCTTCTTTAGTTAGCTTTATGAGGCTAATTAACGAAAATATCACGACCTGACCTAACCAATCGTCAAGGACGTACAGTTGACCTAACGATTGGTTAGGTTAGGTCAGGTCAGGTCGTGATATTTTCATTAGTTAGCCTTATAAGGCTAACTAAAGAAGGCTGGGGGCCCTGATCTTCAAGTGATCCGAATATTCTTTTTTTACAATCTAATTTTTTTTTTTTTTTTTTAAATAGTGGCGCCAGTTCGTTACTCCCGCGAAAAGGGCCGCATTACTCAAGTTAAATACTACTGGCATAGACGGAAAAACTTTAAAATTATTTTTCACACGATGACGTCATCAGATGCAAAATCAGTACAGCCTCCTAAAATACCCACCTTGTACGGTTGTTTTTCTGTCTCTCAGTTTAGAGAGAGGAACCCAGCGGACGTTCATCGCAGATATGGATTTTGTAGATTTGACGTGTTTGACTGTACAGAAGACGTAAGTTCCGCTGCTGTCTTTGATGGGTTTGTGGTAAAACTGACCTAAATCTTGGATCCCTAGAACAGACTGAAAAAAAAATTAAAAGTTGGAAAAATATTGCACTACTGCAGAAGTCTCATTTGTCCTTTCTCAAATTATGTAAAAAAGAACATTAGTTTCCACTGCAAATCATCACATTTAGAAAACAAAGCCACTCAGGCCTATCATACATACATTATCTAAGAGCCCATTTCCCATTATCACTGGAGTAGACACAACAGTTGAGTTCGGCCCTGTAAACTTTTAACACACACACACACACACACACACACACCACACACCACCATCGACGGGAATAAGGTACAAATCTGCACTTCAGGGATCCAGTGTTACCTTTCAAGACAAGTTTCTGAGTATACCTTCAGTGATATGTTACGCGAGACCACGGTTTCATTTACACATCACAAATTGCTTCAATTCCTCTCTGTTTCTCATTAACTCTTGCGCTACATTCATATCTAATCTTCGTTTATTCATATATTTACTAATTACAGCCATCTTTTACGCAGTCTTCCTCTATTTCTCACACCTACACGCACGCTGTTATATACCTTCATCACAATTCTGTTATTATTCATTCTCTTTGCCATGTACCATACTCGCCTCTTTTCTCATCTCCAACGAGTTTTACTCCACACCTTTCCCGAACATACGGCCAATCCGATTTACATAAGTCATACTATTAAAATCATTTCGACTGCACTCACTTTCGACAGTTTGCTGCATCTACTCAAGCATTTCGTTTCTATCAAGGTTTCCATCGTTCCCAAGATTTGTTTGCCCTGCTTCATCTTCAAGTGTACTTGCATTTCTTTGTCAGTCAAGCATATTTAGATTCTTTCACAGCCTCTAAATTTTTTCCATGCACTACAATATTACATGATGACTTCTGTCTCATTAAGAATAACCTTTTATTTACATTTGCTTTCATTAATATCTTTTAATGTATGTCAACAAAACTCGTCACTGTTCTCCTTAATTCATTATCTGATTCAAAAAGAAACGCCCCATTATCAGGATACATCACATGTCATAACCACCACTCATTCTTTTCCAAATTCAAATTTAGTACTATCTACATTCTTTTTCATATCGCGCATTACCCCATCCATATACACATTTAAAAGCATGGCTACATCACACAGCCCTGTTGTACTCCTACACTGATAGTGAACCAGTCATTCAACTCGCTCCTACACAAGCACTACTATTCAAATAAAAACTTCACATTTAACAACTTAACACCGACACCATACTTTCTAAGCACTTCGTCATAATGATTTGAGGTTATTTAACCTCCTTCGTGATGGCAAAGGTCAAATGAGGGGTCCCGCGTCTTACGGTACCTAAGCGCCAAAATTAAAATTCGCCAGAAATCGCCTCCAAAGTTCAGTAATATTCTCGCAATAGTATCTCTTGTTATTAATTGAGCTAGAACGTTCATTTTTGGCTAAATTAGAGTTCTAAGTATGCTAATGAAGACGATGAATTTTTGGAATAGATTTTCATATTTTATATACAGGGTGTTTGAAAACTTTCTGTACAAATTGTAATGGGGGATAGGCAACACCAAGACAAACCCTTTTCGTCTATAAGTGTATGTCCGCTGACGTCACCATTCGGCGCGAGAGGGCGCCGCTGCAATTGGCTAAAAGGTGAAGTGGGCTAGACTCGCGCTTGCCGCGGGCATTCTTAAATCGGACGTAGTACGCGTAACATGGAGCGCTTCACGACTGTTGAGATGGCTGACATGCATATGTTGTACGGGGCTGCCAATGGAAACGGAAGAGCTGCTGTGAGGTTGTACCGACAGCGCTTCCCAAACAGACGTGTGCCAAACCACCAAACGTTTGCGCATTTGCATCGGCGACTGCGAGAAACGAACATTCCATGCAAACATGCATGACACTGGTCGGGAGAGAAACGTGCGCACTCCTGACATGGAAGAAGAAATCCTACGGCGATTTGAGGACAATCCAAGCGCAAGCACGCGAGGTGTTGCACGTATCCTCGGTGTGAACCACGACCTGGTCTGGAGAGTGTTGCACGAGCAGCAGTTACATCCGTTTCATCGTCAGAGAGTCCAGGCATTACAAACCCGTGTAGCATGTGGATTTGCGTGCGCCCACACGTGAGAATTGTGCATGTTAAACACACCCTCACGTGTGAAACAGGCCTCATCTGAGAACAGCACATAAGCCGGAAAATTAGGCTGCACCGCTGTCTGCTGCAGAAACCAGCGTGCGAATTCCACACGAAGAGGGTAATCCCGAGGTTGTAATGCCTGGACTCTCTGACGATGAAACGGATGTAACTGCTGCTCGTGCAACACTCTCCAGACCAGGTCGTGGTTCACACCGAGGATACGTGCAACACCTCGCGTGCTTGCGCTTGGATTGTCCTCAAATCGCCGTAGGATTTCTTCTTCCATGTCAGGAGTGCGCACGTTTCTCTCCCGACCAGTGTCATGCATGTTTGCATGGAATGTTCGTTTCTCGCAGTCGCCGATGCAAATGCGCAAACGTTTGGTGGTTTGGCACACGTCTGTTTGGGAAGTGCTGTCGGTACAACCTCACAGCAACTCTTCCGTTTCCATTGGCAGCCCCATACACCATATGCATGTCAGCCATCTCAGCAGTCGTGAAGCGCTCCATGTTACGCGTACTACGTCCTATTTAAGAATGCCCGCGGCAAGCGCGAGTCTAGCCCACTTCACCTTTTAGCCAATTGCAGCGGCGCCCTCTCGCGCCGAATGGTGACGTCAGCGGACATACACTTATAGACGAAAAGGGTTTGTCTTGGTGTTGCCTATCCCCCATTACAATTTGTACAGAAAGTTTTCAAACACCCTGTATATATTTTTTTATTTTCTTATTATGCCGAACTTTGGGTGAACTTTTGGCTGGCGATAGAGGTGAAAAAAAGTAGTTCGCTTCATAAGGTTTTCAACCATACTTCTAGTGTCGTAAGGTCATTATAACCCAAACCACGCGATAGAGGAAAGGTGAAAATAGTGATATCCATCAAAAGCACGTTTTCGCCCGTGGTGGCGCTTAGGTATCTTAAGACGCGCGACCCCTCAAATGATGGAGACCTTACAGCTTTACGTGGGATCCGAACCACTGGTTGCTACATCATCCGAACGCAGAGGATGGCCAACCATCCAGCTTTTTCCCAGACTCAATGTCGCCTCACTTCACTGATCTATGGGAAACGGTGTTGCAACACTGGCCACGATGTGGCCCGTACGAAAGAGAAGGCGCACAACAATGTTAATAAAAATGAGCTGGAGATGAGCACTAAATAAGGAATTATGTACGTACAATAATTACCTAACTCCTCAATATTTTTCTCTAGCAAGACAAAAAAAAAAAAATTGAATACCTGCATATTAGAGGCTGCCTGTAGGAGTTTAATTCTATAAGGAAGAAGAGAGGCTGACCCTGCTTGCTCCATGTCTTGGCGGAGAGATTTCACATCCTCCCAAGTGGTAGCGACCTATCGTAGGCAAAAAATAGGTTTGTAATTAGCCTGAACTTAACAACTCAATTAAGTTCAAGTATTTTAAGAATGTAACTAGTAAATATTGAGGAATATTAGAATAAATGGGGATTAGTCCTCTGTATCCGAAATTATTTACCATCAGAATTTAATCCTAAAATTTAAAATCCAAAAATTCTTCATTTTAATTATCTTTTATACCCGAATTTGAAACGTCTTTAACAATGTAAAAGTATAATTAAAATTTAATGTAATGCATATCTACATACCTTCATAAGCCAGTGGAAATGCATTTTGGCTTGAGATAGATAATTTTCATCTACTTCGACAACAGGTGGAAAATCTTCTGTCGTGACTAACACTTTATCCTCGCAGAAGACTATACAGGCAAAATATGAACCTCTGTGAGGGGAAAAAGAGGGATGAACTAATTACAATGTGTAAAATTATTGGACGGTTGGGGGTTTAGAATGCAATGATGGATTCTGAATTAATGATTAACCAGTTTTTTTAATATTTTAAATAGAGGAGAGATTGGCCTGAATGACCTATTGTTCATTCTCACTGAGTGGTTTCTGTCGAAATAAGGAAAGTATTTACATACATTAGTTTTCAACTGTGAAAAATTGTAGTTTGCTGGATAAAAAGCTCTCTGGAAGCAAGTTTCAGAGGGCAGCAGTTCGGGGTATGAATCAGTGTGGAAAAGCAAAAGTTCTACATTGTGGTGCTTGTACAATAAAACAGTGAGCGCTCCCAGAGATTGTAATGGATCTTAAGAAGGTAAGAATGGGTGGTATTATGGACTGATGCTCTTTGAAGCAGAGGTATGAAATACCTCGTAAATATAAGAATGAAAGCTTATTTGTGAAAGTTCTATTGCTTTGCTTTGCTTTGGAACTGATCAAGATGTTTGAGTGCAACTTTAGTTCAGCCTCACTATAAGCGGGAGTAATACTCAACCTGAGAGCAAACATGACTTTTCTAAATGATAGCAAACTGGTTGTCAATGAAATAATGTTCGGCTCTCAAGCGTCAAAGCCTTTTGGCGGCTGTTTTAACAAATAAAGGGTGTCTAGGAAAAGTTCCTCGTAATGGTGAGGCCTAACATCTCGGGTGCTGGCAGATACTGGAATCGCAGTATTACTGAAAGTTATGTTGGTTCTTTTGCAGAATATTATTTACTTAGTTTTCGATGCAGTGAAATATGCCATATTGTCAGAAACCCACGACAAGGTCAGAGTTCAGCGAGGGGATGATAAACTATCAATGATGATTTAATTAATTTTGTTAACACTTTTAAGAGATTATTATTAAAATCACATACATGCATTAAGATCTCATTTCCTAATGGATTGGGATAAGAAGGCAGAAATAGTTCAGATGCGAAAGGCAGGATGTAGTAAGGAAAAGAAGAAAGGTTGGGACTACAGCGCGTGCATCCGTTCATGTCCGCATCCTGGTGGACCAACGAAACTAAATTCTACACCTAAGCGGCTCTTCATATAGTGTGAGGTGGCGCATCCAGGATTTGCCAAGAATGAAAAGACAGAGTCCCTACTTACATACTTCTAACAAACCTTTTCCATTCTACCCACTTGCAGCCACCTGTCGTGCATCACCCAGATTAAGTCCAAGCTTACGCAGTCATTCACCATGTTTATCCATCTTCTTGGCCTTCCTTTCCTTCTTCCACATTCCTAGACACACTCTTCACAACTCTGTCCTCATCCATTCTTTACACATGTCCAGAGCACCTTAGCACAGTTTCCTCAATTTTCATTTCCGCTGACTTCTGACGACCCGTCTTCTCCCCTCCATGCCACGCTAATGTTTCAAACCCATGCAAAGGTGTCAGCAACAACACACCTTCATATAAACATCTCGTAGCATCTCCGCCCAGTTTTCTTTTTCACAAACCTCTTTTCAACCCACCTTTCTTCTTCGATTCACTAACTTTATCCACACACTTACCTCTTTTGTTCCATACACATCCCAAATACTTGACTCTACCACCTCTAGCGTTTTACCACTCGCCATCACATGACAATCCTAATTTTCGTCTCTTCCCACAATCAATAACTTGCTCTTACGTACATTCACTTTCAACAGCTTTTCGCATATCATACACTCTGGGCTAATAGCGCATCATCATCTATATACAACAGATTCAAGAGGCCCCACCTAATCCCATCTCACACCAGAATCATTCTTCTTTCTAACAGTCGCACTTTCATCTCTCTCATGACTCCATCCATACCGTAAACAGGCTGAACATATCCTTGAAGCACACCAACACTTATATCAAACCATTCACTCAGTTCTTTATTTATTCTCATAAATGCCCTACTTCCATCATAAAAACACTTTACAGCATTCATGAGTCTACCACCAATCCCATAAATATGCAAGACTTACCACAATGCTTCTCTATCCACTCGTCATACACTTTTTTCAGGATCCATAAATGCCACATATACTCTCTACTTTGCAATTCCTTTCACATACTTTGTCAATCCCTTATCCCTTATCGCAGGGATGGGGAGTCGGCCAAAAACAACCGACTCCCGACTCCTGAGTCGGTATTTTTAAAAACCGACTCCGACTCCCGACTCTTTCCTTATCATGCTGATCTACAACCTTATAAATATTGGGATGTTTGTTTCGTAGATGGCGTTTCAAGTTTGAGGCTCTAGTTGGAGCATTAGCATGTTTCCCAGTGTAAGCACTAATTTTTGCATTACACTCTTTACCATCCTTTTCTTCTTGACAAATAAAAATACTTTCATCCTCATTTAGCTTAAAATATTGAAAGACTGCTGATTTTCTACTAGGCCCACGACTCATTACTAATAGGGGCTAATTAAATTAATAATTAATATATTGCTAATTTTTATATGGTACCTAGTATCCTAAAATAGAAATATGAAATTCATTTGCTAAGATTTACCAGAACAATAAATCAAATGTGGAAATGTGAATCTAGAATTAGTTCAGGAAGATATTTATTTAGGGCATAGTAGTATTCTGGTAAATTGTTGGCATATAGAAATTGAATCAAAGAGTCGGGAGAGTCGGTCGTTTTTACCGACTCCCGACTCTTCAAAAAAGCCCCGACTCCCGACTCTTCAAAAAAGCCCCGACTCCCGACTCTTCAAAAAAGCCCCGACTCCCGACTCTTCAAAAAAGCCCCGACTCCCGACTCTTCAAAAAAGCCCCGACTCCCGACTCTTCAAAAAAGCCCCGACTCCGACTCTTCAAAAAAGCCCGACTCCCGACTCTTCAAAAAAGCCCCGACTCCCGACTCTTCAAAAAAGCCCGACTCCCGACTCTTCAAAAAAGCCCGACTCCCGACTCTTCAAAAAAGCCCCGACTCCCGACTCTTCAAAAAAGCCCCGACTCCCGACTCTTCAAAAAAGCCCCGACTCCCGACTCCCGACTCCCCACCTCTGCCTTATCGCACTGTGAACTCTTAATCTATACAGCCTCTTCTACCTCGGAACCCTCCTTGTTCATCGCTCCCTAAGCATTTTGTAATATCACTATCACTGTCCGACCAAACTACACTCAACGGACTTTTATCTCTAATTCTTACATTCACTCCTTTCACCTTTCATTGTGCAGTGGAACAATTATTGCTTTCTTTGTCTTCAAGCACACTCCCATTTGTCCATGCAATCTGACTTATTCACCCTTTTACTCCCTCATAATTAATAATTTCCCCATATAGCCCATGGTTATACACTGACATTCTGTAAATTCCTTCTCACACCACCAAATCCTGCCGTATTTATATTTCTACTCTTCTAATCTTCTCCACATATTGCGTAGATCCGCATTCGTTGGAAGCATTCTTCCATTTTCATCCTTTACTCTCAAACTTTCTTAGTTTCATTTCTGCACATCTTTCCAAAACAACTTTCTATTCTGGCTATAAAATTCTTATTCAGCTTCCTTCCCAATTCATCAATGAAATTCACTTTTTAAAAACATCTCAAGTTCTATAAAACTCACTAACCTTTTTAAACTCTTATGAAACTTTGGTGCGTGAGTGAAAAGTTGCATTAAACTCTTTTTCTTCTGAGCTTTCCGTTGTATTATCGGAGTTTCCTGACCGGGTTCAATTGCCTTGATTTCCGACGCGTGCTCTGGACGGGAGTTTCTCACTTGTTTGAAGAGATCTTCTAGCTCTCTTAAAAGGCCTTCTAAACGAGGCTTTCTGTTGTCAATGTCTCGCCAGCCTATAATAAAAAAAATTAAATTAATGACTATTTACAGTAATGGACAAAAATTACTGTTAATTAGTTACCTTTTAAATGTTTCTGAACCGCACAAAAATTCACTTAGGAGTTAAACGTCTTTAATAATAAAAGTAAATTAGTTACGCCACTCATCTACTCCTAAGATAAACCTCATTTCTGTTTTAGCTTCGTTTACAGCCTGCCGAAGATGGGATGATACGACTCGGGATTGTTTAACCACCTCCGTAACACCAAAAGGTCAGGAGATGGAGGGGACCTGCAGCTTTACATGGAATCCGAACCAGTCATCACCAATCATCTGGACGCAGAGGACGATCACCCATCCAACTACTGTACTACGCACACCCACTATCATTTAACTTTGCTGCCAAAGTAGGGAATAAATAAGAGTCCAAAAGCTTCCAATTGCACGATTATCATTCAAAGAAATTCTTAAGATTCTATGGAGTTTATTGGAACTATAATGATTTAATGTTCATCATTTAACACATTAATTACAAACTTAAATTGTATATGCAATTATTAATAACTAAAAACTGATAGGGAGTATATACTGTAGACTAATAACTATTTTATATTCATACTCATTAACACCAGTACTTTACATAAAAAAAGATTATTGGTTTCAAATTAAATCAGGAATACTTGTATTTGCAAGAGATCAACAGTTAATTTGCACAAAAAAAAATTAATCTTCGTAACATTATGCAGGGTGTACATAAAGTCAGCAGTGGCGTGCGGTCCATGGAAGCAAGGGAAGCAATGCTTCCCTATTCAAAGAAAGAAGAAAATGCTGTATTATACTTTAAAGTTTAAACAGTTCAATATGTGTTAATAATTTGTACAAAATCATTTTTATACTATTTATAGCATTTGATGGTAATCAGGTGGATACATAGTATATACATTGGTTGCCGTTCGTGCAAAAACCTTTAAGAAAGCCGACGCAAAAAATCTCGAGTTGAACAACAATTGACGAAATGCATCCTTTTTCCCAATGACTCTCGCTTTTTTTTACTGTTACAAATTGTTTCTTTCCATTCTAAAAACTCATTAATGTTTAATAATGTAGTATTTATTGAATACAACAAGTTTCATATATAGTTTTTCTACTAAAAATTCCATGGCCATGTTAAGCGAAAACGAATATATATTTATCGTTATTTTATCCTTCCCTATGTCAAAAAGGAAGCAATTTAGAAATCGCTGTCCAGATCTTATAGTTAATTTCTTGAAATATCTGGCAACTTTACGTGCTGTCTGCTGTCATTCTCTCATTTAAAGCGAATACGTAACTACGCTAGAAATGCGCAAGGGTAAGAAAGGCTTGCAAGTTTAGCTTTAATCTCAATTGAGAAAAAGCTTCTTAAGGATATGAAAACCGATGCCTTTTACGAAGAAATAATAGATATATTTAATAAAAAAGAAAGAAGAATAGAATTAACCTATAAGTAAAGTAAGTAGATGATTGTGTGTGTTTTGTTTTTATTATATACGAGTATTTTAAAGTTTTATTTTTATTATCTTTGTTGTTTTTGCTTGAATTGCTTCCCCTTGACGAAAAATCACCGCACGCCACTGAAAGTCAGGATCTATTTTTGTGAAGCACTTGGAAATTATATGGAATTCAATCATAAAATGATAAAGTGGTAACATTTATTAAATAATTAAGAGTAGGATTCGACGTGACGCCCATCAGTATCCCTGCACAGCTCAAATCGTTCCGCAGCATTTCTAAACACATTCTGGAGCATTTGCGGGGTTATGTTATCTGCAGCAGTTCGTATACGTGTACGTAAGTTTTCAAGACTCGTAATCTTCGTCTGATAGACGTGCGATTTGATAAAGCCCCCATGCAAAGAAATCTAAAGGGGTTAAATCTGGTGATCTCGCTGGCCAAGGTCTGTTGCTTCCGCGTCCGATCCAGCGATTTGGAAAACGTCCATTTAGATCAGTGCTCTTCAACCTTTTTATGCTTACCGCCCACTTTTGTAACACTTGAATTTCCGTATCGCCCACCAAAATTAAAAATGCAAAAACTCAAACTAAAAGTTATATACCCTGCATAAAACAATAAAATTAATTGCAATTACCTTTAGATTAATGAGATCCTTGAGCTACTAGTGGGCGGTACCGCCCAGGTTGAAGAGCACTGATTTAGATAATCCTGAACAATTTTGGCATAGTGACAAGGAGCATCATCATGTTGATAGACGACGGGGATAGGATTGTTAGTACCGTCGTCTATCAACATGATGGTGCTCCTTGTCACTATGCCAAAATTGTCCAGGATTATCTAAATGGACGTTTTCCAAATCGCTGGATCGGACGCGGAAGCAACAGACCTTGGCCAGCGAGATCACCAGATTTAACCCCTTTAGATTTCTTTGCATGGGGCTTTATCAAATCGCACGTCTATCAGACGAAGATTACGAGTCTTGAAAACTTACGTATACGAACTGCTGCAGATAACATAACCCCGCAAATGCTCCAGAATGTGTTTAGAAATGCTGCGGAACGATTTGAGCTGTGCAGGATACTGATGGGCGTCACGTCGAATCCTACTCTTAATTATTTAATAAATGTTACCACTTTATCATTTTATGATTGAATTCCATATAATTTCCAAGTGCTTCACAAAAATAGATCCTGACTTTATGTACACCCTGTACTATTTTAAACTAAAATGACGTCCCGATTTAGTATCTTTTGAATGGTGTTCTCACTCTTACTACATACGAGTATTATCACTCTGCATACAACTTACTACATATCTACATTATTGAATTATAATTTATATCTTACTGGAAGGTACTGCAGACGGTGGTGAAGTTGCCACTGTGGGTCCGTAACCGCGCATATTCCCTGCGCAGACTCTAAAATTATGTCGACAACCCTGCGTCAGCCCTTCAATAACCGCAGACATTCTGCGTAGGTCGAAAAGCTCCAGACTTTCAGCGACAGTTTTCCATTCATCGATGCTCCATTCAACTGAAAACGTAATGATTTGATTGTTTAACCTCTTTCGAACATCGAAGGTCATATGACGGAGCTTTACGTGGGATCCGAACTACGGGTCGCTACATAGTCTGAACACAGCGGACGGTCACCCATCCAGCTACTACTATATTATATCTGACCCAATGTAGCTTAACTTCGCTGATCAACGGGAAGCGATGTTACGACATTGGCTACGACGTGAACCCCCAACTGAAAAGGAAACCAAATCTTTTAAGTGCCTAACTGATAAGAGCGTCGTGATATTAAAATTTTTTACAATTTACTAGACAAATGAAAGAACAAAGAGACTGGTATTTGATGTAGGTTTGCCAACTCTCCAGTTTTTAGTTTTCAATGTTGATCTCTAGTCTTATTTTCAAAGTAAAACCGGAGACGGAATCTCAGGCTCTCAACTTATATAGAAAACAAAAATTTAAATTTCATTTATAATTGCGGCTAATAAGCGTCTACGAATAATGAAATGGCGCTGCACATAATTGCTATCAGTCGGGTCGACTTGCCGGTCGAGCCTAAATGTCCAGTTTTGGAAACTTTAAAGTTGGCGACCCTAATCTGGCGAAGAGTTGGCCCAAGCTCGATTAGACAATTGTTCAGATAAATTTTAATAATTAGCCAATTTCGAGTCTAATGCAAACAATGTGTGGTAAATCAAAATGTAACTTTTGTTAGCGTGTATGCAATTACACACACACACACACACACACACCTGACAATTATTTTTTTTGTAATTTCATATGTAAACCAAATATAGGTATATAAATCTGAATATTACAAATATAGAGTATAAAACATGAAAACAAAATATTTGTTGATAAGCTCCTACAATCATACTAGAAAATACTCAATTTGAAATAGAACTCAAACTCAAGCATTTCATACAAGGTTCACTTATGTTATCAGTCATTATTACCTTTAAACTTGGTGGTAACTGTGCTGTGTTGATGCAGAGACTCTTGAAAGCCTATTCGGACCCGCGTACCGTCTATAACTTCAACGGTAGCGGAGTGAGGTGGTTTTGGAACTTCTGTTAGAGTATGCAAATAGAAATTTAGGAAAATTCTTCCAGTTTAATTTCTCCATTGCTCATTTCAGGATGAGAACAAAATGATAAAAAGTATTTCTGGATCGTATTCGAAGCATTCACAAAACGTGATGAAAGTTAATAAATTTGAATTATAACTTACGTAATTTTTCTAAGCCTAATTTCATTTTCTTTAAAAACTTCGACCTTCTGTCCCACTTAACATGCTCCTTTTCTGTTTCTTTCGGGTAGTTGCCTCCAACCATCAGTGCAGACAATTCGTTCCTCTTCCTTTCGGCCGTGAAAAGGAGATCGTCCAAATGCTTCAAACGTTTTTCTACAGAATCTTTTAGAAGGAAAGGATATACCATAAATTACCATCCTCGAGCAACCACTAACCAATCAAAATATATCAACCAACAGTTAATTGACCCTAAACACAAAACCTTTTTAATAAAAAATGGGGATCTTTTCCGTTTGACTGCCGCCATTGAAACATAATTAAACTTTTTGTATTTTGTATTTTAACTGAAATGTCTTGATACAAAATAAGTTACTTTATAAAAAAGCTTTTCTTAATTTCCCCTTCAAATTTTGTTTCTTATAAACAATTTTAATTACTTTCAAGATCCATGCTTAATTTTTAAGTTTTAATCGTGTACTCAGAAAAATAAGGGGATCACCTGAAGATCAGGGCCTCCAGCCTTCATTAGTTAGCTTTATAAGGCTAACTAACAAAAATATCACGACCTAACCTAACCAATCGTCAAGGTCGTACAGTTGACCTAACGATTGGTTAGGTTAGGTCGTGATATTTTCGTTAGTTAGCCTTATAAGGCTAAGTAAAGAAGGCTGGGGGCACTCACCTCTTATGTTTCAATGGCGGCAGTCAAACGGAAAAGATCCAAAAATGGACATCTTTCAACTAAAACAGAATTTTCGGCCTATATTGACAAAGACTAACAAATGCTCCATATTCCATAACGAACTCACTCAATGACTATTCAATCCACGTAAAGCTTTTTGAAAGATGAATAAAAAACACACGCACACACGAAACAATTGACTCTCTCGTTAAAATATATTACAATAACAAACAAACCAACTAACACAGGTATATTCATTATAAAACGAAATGGTAAAAAAAAGAAACCACCTTACCAGCATTAGTTTCCCTTGCACCAGCTTGTTGAAGAGTTTTGACTATTGAGGTGTTGCCTGTCATTACAGCCACTTCGAGTACATTTAACCCGTCTTGATTCACACTGTAATTACGACACGATACATTTTATATAATATTTATTATATATATATACACATTTCTGATCTTTCATTACTTAATAACTAATACATATTGTATATTAAAACCGCTCTTTCATACTTAAAGCGATAGCTGAAATTCGGAAAAGACGATACCGCTACCAATAGGGTATAGCGTAGTAAGGCCATAGAAGGCCTTACGACACTATGGTCTTTAATGAAAGCTAAGTCTTGACTAAGCCTCCTTAAGGACCTAGTCTACACGAAACAATATGGCTGAACAAATTCTGTGACAGTTGCAGAGAATATGGATGCAGAGATCCACCCGATAGAAAGACAATATTACGAAGTTAGAAATTTTCAAACAAAAGGAAATGTAACTAATCATCATAAGGGTAATTGTGGTAGACGACGATCTACAAGGACTGTGCAACACAAACATGGTTCATGAAATTATTGTGTGCAGTCCGCAAAAGTCAATTCGACGTTTGTCAGCAGAAGTAAGTATTTCACAAACATCAGCGCACCTATACTTCGTACCGAATTAAGCCTTTTTCCCTACAAAATTCATTCACAAACTTCATTGATTAATGTTCAAAAACAAAACTAGTAAAATTCGCAATATGGATGTTAGCAAAGCTAGAAGATCCTGAGTTTTTGAAACGCATCCACTTCACTGGCGAGTGTTATGTACATCTGTCTAGGGAGATTAATAAGCAAAACTTTCGTTACTGGGGAAGTCATGCTGGCACTCCAACAGAGCTTCCACGTAGTGTTGCTGAACTCAGCACTTGGGTCGCTATTGCGTGGTATGAAGTAGTAGTAGTAGTAGTAGTAGTAATAGGTCCCTACTTCTTTGAGAATGAAACTGTAAAAGCAGCAACGGTAACGCAAAATTTATATCGTTAGATGCTTACCACAACTAATTAGTTTGATCCGTAAAAGAAATAACTGCATTACTCTAGATTCACAGTGGTTTCAGCTGGATGGAGCACCGCCAACACACTGCTTGTGAAAATTTCAACTTTTTGAGGAACCATTTTTTCCAGGCAACTACTCTCCTTTCATGAGCCATACTCACCTGACCTCACACCCCGTGACTTTTTTTTGTGGGTTTACATAAAAGAGAGGACCTATTTTACCAAACCAAGGACACTTGAAAACCAAAAGACTAAAGTCTACGAGGTAATTAACAACATCCAAAAGTTATGTAAAACATTTGTGTAAGGTTGAATATTGTGTTAGAAAAAATGACTATTACATTGAACATGTTGTTTAACAAAGGTTAATAAACTCCTAGCATGTTTTACCTCTTGCGTGTTTGTCTGTGTCTAGATTGTTTTGTTATTAGCTTGGAACATTTATTTCGAGATAGAGACATTTTCTGCGCGCGCGCGCGCGCACACACACACACACACACACACTAAGCATATCCTGTTTTTAATTAAATTCTATATCCATCACCTCCCGAGTCCCAATTAATGGCGCATATATATATATATATATATATATATATATATATATACCATTATGCAATCACACCTTTTGTTACATTTAACAGCTTAAAGCTTACAGCTTTATAGTTAAGTAATTGTAAAGCTGTAAGCTGTTAAATGTAACAAAAGTCGTCAATTCTACAGACTGGTATTACCAAAGATTGTTTATAACAGGATCCGAAACTCGGCCCATTTTACATTAGCTTTTTTTTCTCCTCTGGCATTTACTGTTTGGAAGGAAAACAAATGTACATTACCAGCGAAACAACTTCTTGAACTTAAATTCTATTTTCATATTTATTGTTGTATGGTTTAATATACAGGGTGTCCCGTAAGTCTGGAACCACAGGGCAAAATGATAAAAACGGCAATAAAAACGCGGAAGAGACTTTTGGGGATTGTTTGTGAAATGAGCGAGGACGGTAGCTGCTGTGTCATCATCGGTGGATGTCCTCGGAGGTCCACTGCGTGGTTTATCTCCTATGGATTCCGTTTCCCTGAACTTTGCTACAAGTTTGCCGACACAGCTGTGTGTTATCGGCGCGCGGTCCGGATGCAATCTGTGAAATTCCTCAGCGACCTCCCTCTGACTCCGATTTCCTACAAGCAGAATTACCTGGATGCGTTCTTCCTTACTCAAAGACGTCATGGGCACTTGCATAAACGGAAAAACATGAATTATTTACTTTACCCTATGGTTCCAGACTTATGGGACACCCTGTATAATCAAATAATGCAGAGGCTATGTTAATAAATTTAACCTAGAGTTTTCTGAAGTATTTATATTCAGTTTTTGTTAACATGATTCTAAACCACGCGAGTGTGTCCTCATTGCAAAGCTTAGTTCTCACTCCAGTCGCTCGGTAGCGAGTACGTGAGTACTTAATGTTCATGTGGCGGGAAAAAGCATTAAATAATAGAATACATCGTCAGTTTCGGATATTATATATATATATATATATATATTATATATATATTAGTGGTGCACCGATTAATCGGTATCGGCACTTTGCATGCCGATTAATCGGCCATGCAAGGTAGTTTCCTAATATCGGCATGCCAGGTGCCGATACCGATTAATCGGTGCACCACTAATATATAATATATATATATATATATATATATATATATAATCTTTGGTATTACCCTTCTCATTCAAAGCATAGTTACTCTAGAGTCTAGAGCCCTAGATCATCATCAGAAAGAATGCTTCAGAACCGACAAACGAACAAGCTCGAATGTTACTCCAAAATGTGAAACGCGTATTATTATTACTTTAATTAAATAAATAAAAAATAAATAAATTTGACATAACTAGCCTAGCCTAACCCCAACTAAGTCTGGTCTATTCTAGTCTACAAATGCATTTCATTTTAAGCGCCATCCGATCATAAGTATCACATTCTTTCGAACCGAAATTAAATCCTGTTCAGTTACCTTTAACAAACATTTCATTCATAAGCAATTAATATTTTAAATCTCCAAACTTCGGCTCTTTTAATTACTTTCGTGTAATTCACTTTACACTGATTTATTAATCTTTTACCCATTTCTTGCTTGACAACAACACGTTGAAGTGTTACTGGAACCGAAATATTTAGGGCATCAAATATCCTATACTGTTGCCTCCCAGACCCCTCCTTCCCAACGTCGCTGACTTATGCTAACCTAACTTAATCTAAACCCACGTGTCGAGAGTATGTTAAGTCGTTCAGATGTTTTAATCTCGATTTTATTCATTGCCCGTTTAATTGGAATATACTCCTCTGGTTAAGCCTGGTTTTCCCTTCCGCCAGAATTGTCAATTTTGACGAGGATAAGGCGACAATTGTCGCCTTACATTGGACCTACCGTTTAACGTGAAATCCGAATCACAACGTCAAAAATCACGACGTCGAAGCTGGTACTCGATCGTACGACCTCCAGGTTAGGAGTTCAGTGTCTTAACCACTATATATATATATATATATATATATATATATATATATTCGGTATATCAGGCAATAAAAAGGGAGGAAAAAATTGCAAAATACGAGGGTTGTTCAAAAAGTTAGTTTACAGGGTTAATTACCGGTGCATTATGCGTAGTACAATAATGTTGTTTGTAGTACAATATTTTAACCAGTGTTAATTATCCGTTAACAATGTTAATGGATAATCACAAGACCCAGAGAATGGCCTGCAGTCTTGCCTTTCTTCAGCAGTATTTGGTCGAAGGTTCGCATTTTCTTGAGCGCATTGTGACAGGTGATGAAACCTGGGTACACCATCACACACCCAAGTCTAAACGGGTGTCCATGGAATGGAAACATCCGGGATCACCACGATCCAAAAAGTTCAAGATTGCACCTTCAGCTGGTAAGGTGATAGCAACGATGTTTTGGGACCATCAAGGCATTTTTTATGTTGAATTTATGCAAAATGGGACAACAATAAATGCCATTTCTTATTGTGAAACTTTACAGCGACTCCGCGCGGCTATTAGAAGAAAACGTCTCGGGTTGCTTACTGCAAGTGTGGTGTTCTTGCATGACAATGCACGCCCTCACACTGCAAATCAAACACGCCAACTTTTGGACTCGTTCCACTGGGAAGTCATGGATCATCCCCCCCCTAAAGGAACACCTCGGAGGTAAACAATTTCAAAACTATCCCGATGCAGAAGTGGCCGTACGAAACTGATTAAAAACTAAGGACCCTACATTTTACTCGACCGGCATTGGTAAGCTTGTCCCACTCTACGACAAATGTTTGAATCCGTTTGGTGATTATGTAGAAAAGTAGGAATAAGCTGTTGTTGAAATACTTGTAATTATTACTTGCCTTGTAATAAAAGTTTCTTCAAAACACCTTGTAAACTTACTTTTTAAATAGCCCTCGTAGTTTGTGGCAACGAGCTCACTTATCAGAAACTTATCAGCTACAATATTGCCATTATAGAAAATTTATATGTCGATATAACATTACGCTCAAAATGTATACATTGTCTTGCACACTGCATGCATATGTTATAAACACGGTCAATATGGTTTATGTCTCTGTATATAAAGTTTAATAATTGCATTAACTAATTAACTTGTCAAGTGCGCACCTGATAGATTTCCGACGATTGAGCGAGCGGTTTATTTGCGCCCTAATTTGCGTAAGTTAAATTTAATTGTTGCCTTCCGCCGGGAAGAACGTTAAGCTACATCCGCTTACAGCAACTTCCGTAGGTCAGTGGGTAAAACCGTTTCCCTATATAAGCTAAGTAAAGAAACTGAGGTCGTGAGTTCGAACCCCGATGGTACAATAGGCCGCATTTTAATTTCATGTTTAATCAAAGTTTTGATGTTAAGACATAAATGAAAATATACAGTAGGAGAAAAAAAAAAAAAAAAAAAAAAAAAAAAAAAAAGTGAAAACATTTTAGCTTTATATTTACCACAATAATCGTTATTAACATTCTAATGTTAACCCATTTTTAAATCTGAAGATCCTGGGTTCGAATCTCGATCAGGACAAGATTTCAGATTTCAACGATCGAGCTGCTTTTCTGGGCCCTTCCTTGGTGGGGTTAATGGTTCGAATCCCACGTAAAACCGTAGGTTCCCCCCCTCCGTCATATGACCAAAGATATCAGGAATGAGAGTAAACGGCCTCAATCATCATTATTATTACTAAAATGCGTATGCTCCACTCAGTCAAAGACCGATTCTTTTAATTGCATCCATTATGAAAAGGTAAAAACGTTATATACCACCCTGAACCGGGGATATACTGGTACTTCAGCCACTTTTAACAAAGTAATTATCATTCATTTTTATTTTGAACAGTAGCGTACGTAATTATCATAAATATCTCTTCAGTTTTCTTTCCTAACTTTGGTTAAGGAAAGCAAAACGTTTCCTCATTCGGGGAAATGAAATGAAATTATGATCCCGGTTGATTTTCTTAAAAAGATCTAACACAAAGTAGGAAATACTATATTATTATTATTATTAGCAGTGGAAATGAATAGATTTGAAAATTGCTTCCGAGATTCTTAGTCACGGATTTTATTACTCAGTCTAAAAATAAACTGGAAATGAGAATGGGAGAAAAGACAGATTTTATGCTCATACTCTGCCTTTCCATAAACGAAATTAATTTAAATTTAATTTTTATAACTTTTCTTAAAGATTTTAATAACCAAATAACTACATTTCATTAATTACGATACTCGCTCAGTTATCCGTGAGTGAGGGACGGTCCATGATCACGGATAACCCGATTTCACAGTTAACCCAGTATACACCACGGGTGGGTTGATAGTGCAGCCGCTGCTGCCCGCCACCACCGACTGGCCTCCGACATCGCGCGCCACCACACACAGTATTATTCTATTACAGTATAATATATAATAATTAAGTAGTCTGTACTTACCACGAGTCTTTTAGATCATCCGCTCCCTCTGACTAACCCCGCCCCCTGCTAACACCGCTGTTAATATTAACTGTCTTTGGTAGCACGGAGACACACTGACTGAGGCGCGCTATGGTGGGAGGCGAGCCACGGATGTAAACACCGCCCCAACTACACGGTTAACTCGGAGTCATTATAACGAATAAGTGCACAATGGTCACAATTCATAAATCACTTAACTCGATTCACGGATAACCGCGTGAGTACTTTATACGTTTGTGCACATATACAGGAAATATGCAATATTTAACATGATTCCTTTAATGTTAAGTAAATATTTTAAAAGGAAATCAACACAACTTTCGTAACAATGACTGGTAAGTCGAAATAAATAAGAAATATATAAACACTTAACATTTTTAACTCTTATTTCATAACCAGAGTAAATTATTTCAAGGATATAATATATGATATTTGGTATGGGGTAATTGTAATTTGTAAATGATTGTAATTAATTGCATTTTTTTACGCAAGTGGCAAATAATTGTAATTGACAACCTAAAATGTAATTGTAATTAATTACATTAGGAAACCAAGGTAGTGATAGTTACAGTCAATTACTTTCAATTACATGAATATTAAAGTTAATGGGTCATACTTAAAGTTTAAACTACTTGCTCATCATGTCTGAGGGAGCTTTCTTTTGAAATAAAATGTTCCATTTATTTCAAATGTTCCTAACGAAAGTGCCAATTTTTTGTCTATTATTATTTTGATAAAATAAATGCCAGTTCTTTTGTTTTATTAGTATTTTTTGAGCGTCTTATCTTTGGCTTTATTAGGCCATATCACTTACATGATGTATATCCAATGTCCAATTGTCCATAGCAAGAACTGCTTGATGAAAAATACAGTTCCGTGCAATGTTAAAAAAAAAAAAGTATATGTTATTGACCTAATATTATCTAGTTTTCATTCAAAATGATGGCCAAAACTGAAAATGGAACCGAAATACCTAAGTAGAAAAGTATGACATACCGGTAAATCAAATACGATTTATTTATGAAATTATGCAATTCTTTGTAATTGTAATTAAGTATGTCACCATCTAGAGTAACTGTAATTGAGAATGTCGAGTAATTGTAATTAATTACATTGACCAAGTAATTGTCCCATACCTGTAATATACCAAGGTTATGAAATAAGGGTATTACGAAATACATCGTGCAGGAATACTCTTAAAAAAATAATACTCGTAGATATTGACAAACTGCAGTATATTAATATTGCTCACAATTAGGGTGACCAGACGTCCGGCTTTAGGCGGACAGTCGGCCTTTGAGCACTCTGTCCTTAGGGTGGCCATTTCCAAATTTCCAAAAAAGAGGACACTACGTATGTGGCCGTACGTTAACATATATATGTTAACGTACGGCCACATACGCAGTGTCCTTTTTAAATGGCCACCCTACTCACAATGAACGCAAGAACTATTTCCAAGAATTCTGAAATCCTGTCACGCGCTTCTGACCAATCAATATACGCAAGAAATGCGTACTTTCCTTTCCTCCAAATTTATAAATATGATAATTATAGTACGTGAGTACATGAGTAGTACACGAGTATATAACTATACGAGAACTTTAAGAACAAACCCAATAATTACTAATTTCTTGTTTTTAGAAATTGTGTCCTTATACGTCAACATTTTTTTCAGAAAATGTACATATATATAATATGCATATTTGTTTATTTTACTCTACTTGCCAGTGGGTTTTTGCTTCACATCATTTTCTAAAAATTATGTTGGTTGTTAGAGAACGTACTATATATGACAATAGCAGGATACAAGAATTATGACGTCAAAAGAGAGCTCGCTCTTCCGAAATTACAATATATTTTACACTGTAATCCGTCAGATCTTTTTGGAACACTATATCTATCTATTTATCTATCTATCTCTATAAACACACACGTGTGCACATACTTTCAAACAGATATCCTCCACTAATTTCATTCACTCGAAAAAATTCTCACCATTTCAGTTAAAAAAAAAAAAAAAAAAAAATTAATAATATAAAATACCTTTTCCGACCCCCTACTTACCTGTTAATTTCGAAGGTATTATTTTGGAGAATGGTGCGTGCTTTTTCTAATTGACCGTGTTCCACAGCATTGAATAAAGCTATTTGGAAAATATATATAAAAAAATTGAATTAATTCTCGGAGGTTACACGTTTAGGTTAAACTAATTTATTTTTAAGATTCAATTTTAGTAAAGCAGGTTTATATATTTAATGTGAATGTTATTTCGTGTTTCACGCATGTACAAATATATTATCATCATCATCATCATCATCATCATCATTATTATTATTATTATTATTATTATCATCATTATTAAATTTAACTCTGAGAAGAATTTAAAATTTTAATTTTTTATTTTAATCTGGAATTATATATTAATGTGGTAGGTAGGTACTAAACGTCTATTTGGTACTATTTCTTTATATACTGAAGACAAAATATTACACCTAAATAAACCAACTAGTTTTAGTTTGCATTATAAAAACTTTGATGCAGCTATCTTTTTGTTATAATATAAAACTTTGGTATTATTACTAACATTTCGTAGAAGTAACTAAAATATAGTTTGCGCTATATTTTAGAATTAATTATTATTATTATTACAAATCTTACTAAAATTCAGGTAACAATATCCAATGTTTGTTTCGTATAACGGAGCATATTTTCAGTGTACTACAAAAGGCTTATACACCAAAATCCTGTCTGCTTACAAAAGTACCAGAATTCTAGAGTACTTGACAGTACTGTCTGTACTCCATCTACATTGCAATAATTTAAACTTGAAAAGGGAAAAATATACAAGGGGGGTTCAGTAAATAAGGGGACAGGGGACAGCCTTGTTGGCTTATTTATTAAACACGCCTCTCGTACATTTCAGTGAGGGCAATTTTTTTTCCAAACGAGTCACAGCCACATATAGGAAATATGTATAGGAATTTTTCAGAAAAATATAGGAGAAATAGAGGAATTTTCATCAAATATAGGCGTATTATAGGAAGTAAAAACTCGGCTACACAACATTTTGCAGCCTCTACTTTTACCGTTTATTTTAAATGTTTTTAATTTTAAGCATGTAAGATAAGTAGTTATCAATTGCTTATAAAACACTTGCATGGATTAGCTTACAATGACATCCAGATGTACGATGTTGTCCAGATACTAACCATGTTACTAAGCCGTTTTTATTTCTAAACAAATGCTACAATTATCGAAAATATTGAACAAAAGAGTAATTGACATTTGAACACTTCATTAAAATCACATCATCAACAGATGAAAATGAAGCGTGCATATATCTTCAAAATATGTACTTTGTATATAACGCTTAAAACGGGACTATTTGAACAACACAAACAAAACAAATTATCTCTAGAAAATATCAGACTAGAGTTTAGGAGAGTAGTAAACATTGACTCAAAATCAAAATTAATACTGAGAAAACAACAACCCGCAATACTTGAAAACAATCAGAGAAAAAGATATACTGTCTTAAATAGTCTGTATGTTGGTTTCTCACGATTCAGTTTTTAATCTTTTTACAATGCACATCCAATAATTAATCTTTGTTTTCTCTTTTCAACAGCCGTCTGCTTAACTCTAGTCTCACCAAGGACTTTTCTTGCTTGCTCCAATTTGTCTTTCCTTGACTCTAATTATTGCCTGGACTTGAGCAATACCAAGAAAGTCTTTGTTTTTCATTGCTGCCTTCAGTTCATGTTCATTGTTTCTTCATCAATAAGTTCAGAAGCAAGTACACAACCCTCATTGAATTCCTCTTCTTTCTGTTGCAGTTTACTATGCTTGTTTTCTATACTTTTTCTTTGTCCATTTCCTTTTGCTTTTACTCCATCTCTTTCTTCAGTATATCCTCCGTAGATCTAATCCCATCCACTGATGCTTCTGACAAGGAACTTTCTGCTGTCACAGTGTCCACTTTCAGAGAAGCTCTGTTCAACATCAGAGTTACTGTGCGAAAGAACAAACACTGACCTGACAACGGCTTCTAACAAAGGATATTTCTAATCACCTACCAAATTCTTAATTTTGAAGATTTCTCTCAATAACGGTCAGTGTGTTTTAGCTGTTTCTGCACCTTCCACCATGTACCACTTTTCAGGGACCTTCTCCATCTGGAGCAGTCAACACTCGTCTCTTAGTGCATCTCCATCGACCTGAACTGGAGTCTTATGTGCAACAATCATGACAGTACTTAGTAGCCATGTTTGCTCTCGATTTTCTGGCTGCAAGAGCAACATGTAGGTTACAGAAGCCAATACCAATAAGTCCAGGCTTGGCAAGTTCTTTTATAGATTGACTGATTATATTCCATACCTTTTTGTTTGCATTGGGACCATCACTACCCAACATCTCAAACATACTTAGGTCCAAACCATTGTCATTAACTGCGGGCAACAACAAACCTCCTGTTGCATGACCGTCATATATCATATACGTTTGTGAATGCTGCATTCGAACTTGATTTTGCTTTTCAGACCAGTATCTAACTTGAATATGCTGTTGATACGGTTGTTTAACCTCCTCCGCAACACTTAAGGTCATATGATGGAGGGGACCTACAGTCTTATGTGGGATCCAAACCACAGGTAGCTACATAATCTGGAAGGCATAATTTCTTATCCAACTACTTTCCAGATCTAATGTCACTTAACTTTGCTGATTGACGAGAAATGGTATAACGACATTGGTAATGACGTACTCCTCAAACTCTAATATCTAGCTGCTTCAGATTCAAGGCATTTGTTGCCTCATTATACTGCAGGATAAATGGAGATTCAGAAGATTTAATGTCATCTACCAAGAGTTCATGAAAATAGGGTCTTGTAGCTTCAGAAACCATGTGAGAAACTTTTGAAGCACTCAAAGAAACACTTCTAGGTGCAGTACTTGGAAACACAGCTTGTAAAATATCTCCAATGTTATTGTATGAAGCGTAACTAAAGTGGAAGCACACCAGTTTCATCACATTAGCCTTACTTTAACTCCAGCTTTCTCAGATGCATATGCGAAGGTTGTTTGCTTGGTATTACTTGTTTTCAGTAGGTAGGCATACTTAGATTCTAAGAAATTACTAGTTTGTGTTAGTCATTTGTGTTCCATCTCTAATGTCTTGCCCAAGTTTTCTCTCTCTCTTTCCAGGGGTACTCTGCAAAATTTGCAGAGATCTTGAATTGTCACAATTAATTGCTTTCCTACAGAATAAACAATTACCGTTATATTTTGATCATGTATGTGTTTTGTACCATTTGCCAACAAGGTGACCAGCGTCATCTGTAAGATTTAACCAGTCAGAAGTGAAGCGTGTCTTTCCCCCTGGCATTTTTGTTACTCAAGTTGTCCAGTCTGTGTGAAAAAGGTGTACTGTACTTTTATGTAGATTCACCATATACAGTATACAGCAGGCATGGGGTAATTGTAACTGGTTGTAGTTAATTACATTTTTTCATGCATTGGCAAGTAATTGTAATTGACTACCTAAAATGTAATTGTAATTAATTACATCAGGAAACCAAGGTAAGTGATGCAATTAGTCAATTACATGCCTATTAAAGTTAACGAGTCCTACTTATAGTTTAAACTACTTGCTCATCATGTCTCAGGGAGCTTTCTTTTGAAGGAAACTGTTATTCTTTTTATTTGAAATAAAATGTTCCATTTATTTCAAATGTTCCTAACTGAAGTGCCAATTTTTTGCCCTTATTATTTTGATAAAATAAATCCCAGTTCTTTTTTTTATATTGATATTTTTTGAGTACCTTATCTTTTGCTTCATTAGACCATATCACATACATATGTTCAATTGTCAACAGCAAGAACTGTTGATGAAATATACAGCCTCGTGTAATGTTAAAAAAAAGTACATTTTATTGACCTAATATAATCTAGTTTTCATTCATGATGATGGCCAAAACTGAAAATTGAATTAAAATACCTAGGTAGAAAAGCATGACATACCGGTAAATCAAATAGTATGTATTTATGAAAAAAAATGCCATTCTTTGTAAATGTAATTGTAATTAAGAATGTCGAGTAATTGTAATTAGTTACATTGACCAGGTAATTGCCCCATGCCTGGTATACAGCTCTAACTAGTAAGCAAACATCCATGCAATTAATCCATCGCCAAAAGCCCACAGTTCCAAGCTGCAAGCTACTAACACTCTAATCAGCCTTCTTGCATTTGAGCAAACCTTGCATGTTATTTGAAACAATTTGGGTTGTACAGTATCAGGGAACAGTTGTTGACTCAAAGCTAAAGGTATATTTATTTTTAATAATGAAAATGCCAGCTTCTTCCTGTGTCTACAGCTTCCAAAGTAAAATACCTACTACATTGTCAAGAAAAGAAGTGATAAAATTGAAGGAAACACTTTAAAACAGATTCTGCCTTCAACAGGTTTCATGAAAACAATAGTAGAAAGAATAGCTCTGGAAGCAATGGTCACTAATCCTTTCAGATAGATATGATAGCAGTATCTATTGAACGTGTAAACTATGAAGTCATTTTCCACTTAAATAGTGAAACTAATATGTTGGAAAGGAAAAGTGAGCACAGTTATGAGGAGGAGAACATTCAATTATATACGAATATAAACCATGTATAATTCAATACTCTGTGACTGGATATGAAGGGACATCATAAAAAAAAAACGCTTAAACAGGGGCGTACCTAAAGTATTTGGCACCCCCCATAAATAATTTTAAAATTTAAACACACAGAAAAATATATGTTTGCAAGTAGATTTTTAAACAGTACAGTACTGTCATAAGCAAATTGGAAATAAGAAAAATGCAGGACATTAAAAATTCAGTGAACAGGTAATACTGCATTTTATTTTATACAAAAAACACAGGAAATACAGTCTCAACGCTCAGCCTATTCTTCAAAGGTAAATAGAGAGGATTCACAGTCTCTGCTTTCGAGCCTTAATTTCTGCAAATTGATCAATGACCTCATCAAAATTCACCTTCTTTGCATATTCATGTTCAATTGAAAGTAAAGCCAGATTTGTCAATCTTGTCTGACTCATGGTCGAGCGAAAGAAATTTTTTATCAATTTCAATTTGGAAAAACTTCTTTCACATGAAGCAATAGAGACACAGACAGTCAAAAAGAATCTCAAACACAGTGACAAGCTTGGCAAAGATCCACAAAAATCCTATTTCACAATAAACTCCAGAAACTGCAATGCTGTCCATTTCTTTGCCTCTTCAGCGCTGATTTTGGCAGCTTCCAAATGCCTCCGAAGTCGTCCAATTTCCACACTGATATCTTCATCAGAGAATTCATCGAAAATCTGAGTCAAATTTGGAATATACTTCCGAAGTTCTTCTTCTGTTGCAACAACCAAAGTGTTTGGCTGAATAACAGCGAAGATTGACAGAATTTGATCCATTGCCTTAGAACGAATCTCCAATTCTTGATGAAAGCGATCAAGACATTCAAACATAGCCCTTTTTACTTCCTCTGGCAATGTGAGACCAGCATCCTTTGCTATCTCTCCTGGCATCCTTTTTCGGAACTTTACACTGCCTCTTCTCTCCATAGAAATGTCCATTTCCTCACACTTTGTAGTTGCATAATGAATGGCCCTCTCCACAATTTCATTTCGCTGATCTTCAAGAAACAGTTTTAGAGCTTGGAGCTTCACAATGCACTTTTCAAGGCTGATTCCAACTGTTTGCAAATACTTTTGTGTGAGATTAATTTCTTCCAGGACTTCACACCAGAAAGAAAGGTAACTCAAAAAAGAGAAATCACATACAGCAGACAGCAAAATCTGAGCTGATCCTCTTGTGTCCACATTTTCTTTGGGATCGCGACGATGCATTTACCGGGTATTATAACATCACGACGATGCATTTATAAACACTTAAACATCACTATGATACCACATTGTCAAAAATTACTGGACACTGGTATTAAGTACCATGATATTGTTATAAACACCAGCACTTTATGCTTTATCATAATTATTTAATGAAACATAGCTCAACAAACATGCTCAACAAACTGATGACTAAAACGTCAACAAACGTTCGCCTTTCGATGTAATTTTTATCAAATATTTAATTTTTCGTTTGTAAATTTTGTATTGCCAATAAAAATAAAAATTTATTTTATAGTGGAAATTAACATTAAGCTGTTGTAATAGTTTGAACATTTTTTTATTTTTTTTTCTTACTTTGGCGAATTTTTCATTTGGTTTGAAAACTTGTACTGGTATTTCAACTCTCCCGATGGCACCCCCTCCTGGCTGTCACCCGGGGCGGACCGCCCCCCTCGCACCCCCCTTAGTACGCCACTGCCCTTAAATAATGTCTGCATCATTGCAGCCAGTAAAACTCCATATGAGACTAGTCCTTTCGTGACTTCAGTTATTGCTGCTGCTACTATTACTATCATTACTATTATAGGGGCACTGCTCCCAAGAGGGATGGCCACACCAGAAAGAGCAAAATGTCACCCTCTAAACAAATCTAACCTCTCCTCCCTTAAATAGGATAACCATTGAAAAAGCTTCCCCATGCAACCCTATCCTCACACATCTCCCTTCCCATTCGAACATTAAACCCTCTCTCATTGAAGTACTCTTCCGATCCTCCAAAAGAAAATTAATAATAATGATCAAAATAAAAGCTTTCATTATCTTCTTCCTCTATCCCTCCAACAAATCAATCTCAACTCAAAGTTACACCTTGCCACCTTCCAATCACACACTCCTCATCCAACACCATGTTACCATGTTATTGCATTTCAAACAAAAGTGCATTTTTCTGTAATTTTGTTAGGCAGCCACGAGCAACTATAAGTGCATGGTGAAGTATTGTTGGAGGGTTGACAATGACCATGTACAATAAAGGTATACTGCATTAAAGACGGGTGACATATGGAATAGGTCAGCATGCATAAGTTTGTTTCTTTGCATGAAGCCATAGTCCTGTCATAGCATTGCAAGAAAAATAATATACATTTTTTTGCAAGATGACCGAAGGATAAAATATAAGAAATATAGTAGTAATAATTAAAATACTGTATACGAGTTTTATAGGAATCTTATAAAAATATAGGGAATAATAGGAGGGCTGTGATCCCTGTTATAGTGAATTCCGGTCTTAGATCTAAATAAGGTTTTGAAATTGGAGGAAACCACAGTCCCTACTTTGATTGCAGTTCTCTCTGCAAAATTGTAAAATGTATCGTATTTAAACTTTAAAACGAAATTAATGTAAAACCAAGCGGTATTTGTTGCTTGATTAGGAAATCAATAAAGGATATGGATAGAGTAAAAAAAAAAAAAAAATGCAACGTTTCTTAAACCTTTACGCAACAGGGACTGGCAAAAATCAGATATAAAATACCATGGACCAACGATACAGTAATATGTTAGGAAAAAAAAAGTGATGAAAACAATTTGTTTATTTTCTCATTACAGTATTGGCATTACTCCGCGGACCGATAATTTTACTGCTGCGGACCCGCTGTTTAGACTTTAGACATTGATCTAAATGACCGGTGTCTTTGCGAGTGAAATCATGTATGGGTTTCAACTCTGGTATCGAAATGTTTTTATCTACAAATTGACGACTTTCAAACCTGCTTATACGTAATAATCATATTCATTCGGAAGAGCCAAAAACTGGAACAGCGCTCAGGCCAACCAATACAACTAACTGAACTAACGCCAGGATTATTATTATCAGCATCAACGGGGTCCGAACCATCGACCTTCGTGTCTGCACTGCCCATTGGGGTAACCAACTGCAGTGACTGCATGTCGCATCGAGGTTCGAACGCCCAACTTCACCGTCTTCGTTTCGCTTATAAGGCAACGGTGTTGCCCATTAAACCATCGACGCTGGATATTCATACAAACAATTAGCTGAGGATCGACACTGTAATGGGCAGACCCAAATTTTAATTAATAATAATTAAAGTATACTTGTATAAGGCCTAAATTAAAATTAAGATCTGCGCATTACAGAACAGATATTTTAAAAAAATTGTGTATTATTACATTAGAATAATTACTATAATTGTCATTATTGATGATAGTAATATAAAAATACTTGAAATCTCAAATAATTAAAAAAAATATATAAAGGTAACCACCGACAGAGGCTTTTTTACTAATTCGAAAGTATATTCATTCGTGAGTCAGCGTCCGTAGCTCAGTTGGTAACACCATTTCCCATAAGCTAAATGAAGACACAGTGGTCAGGGGTTCGACTCCCGATGGGGTTAATAATAAAAATACAGGAGTTCGCGTAATGAGCCGCTTTAGTTAGTCTAAGCGCTGTGCCAGTTTCTGATATTCCTGGTTAAGTATTATTACAACTTCCCAATCCAAATTGAAGATTATATATATTATATTAAATATTATATTATATATTTTTTTACTTACCCATCAAGTGAATATTTAGTTTGTTGGTCTTCTCCAAATTTTTTTTGTCCGCTTTACTGAGGCTTCTTCCATCACCCAAGACATCCATATTAGACCAGCCTATAAAGAGAAAGACAACGCTATATGGTCTTCTTCAACCCCGCCCCCTTTTGGGGCTTCCGTGTGAATACGTCTTTGTATCTAACACACATATAATGTACTCTTAAAAGCAACAGGTTATAAATCACCTCATTGTATATGGACAATTTTTTGTTCACAAACTCTGAGGCGGTCTCTTCGCGTGAAACATGTATATATATATATAACCTTGGATAACCTTGGTTTTGCTTCCGCCCGAATTGTTCATTCTGACGAAAGTCAAGCTTGTCACTCCACCTAAGACCTACAGTTTAACATAGAATCCGAACCACGCCCCACCAGCAGCCCAGTGTTTTAACCACGAAGCTACCCAGGGTACCCATTTATCTACCAACCAATTTCTTTATGTGGAAGGATGAACAGCTGGGTTTTGCTGCGCGCCGCCTGCCGTCACCGGATCTCGATCCCGGGGCCGATGGATTCGTAGTCAGCGACGCTAGCAACTACACCACCGAGGCACATACGTATATACAGAGGCGTAGCCAGAATCTTCTCTGGAGGGGCTAATATTTTATTTATATATATATATATATATATATATGCAAACAACCACAGGGAAAAGGAAAAAGAAACACGAAGTCCGAGCGCTTTCGTGATATAGTCACATCTTCAGGGAAAAACAAGAAATATTTCTTGTTTTTCCCTGAAGATGTGACTATATCACGAAAGCGCTCGGACTTCGTGTTTCTTTTTCCTTTTCCCTGTGGTTGTTTGCATATTAATAAGATCACGTGTTATTCTGTGATTTTAGTGCATATATATATATATATAATATATATTATATACAGGGACGTACACAATGGGGGGGCTATGGGGGCTTCAGCCCTCTCCGATATAAAATCATAGGTTTGATATTTCTATGCATTTTTTGAAATTATAAGTAAATTGAACTTCAATAGCTCGTAAATAAAACTTTTTGAGGTCGTCTTTATTTGCATATCTTGCTTTCGCTGTACCTTTGTTAGTTTATTCATAATAAATGTTCAAGAATGGGAAGATCATTTGTAAATTACCCGATATATATATATATATATATATATATATATATATATATATATATATATATATATGATGTAAACCCACAAGGAAAAAGAAAAATTATTCCAAGGTCTTTCGTGTATTCAGAAGTACACCTCGTCAAGGAATTCCATGACAAGGTGTACTTCTGAATACACGAAAGGCCTTGGAATCATTTTAATTGTGAAATTCACCCCATATATTTTTTTTTAATTGGGGTTGTTTAACCTCCCTCGCAACATCTATGGTCATATGACGGAGGGGACCTACAGCTTTACGTGGGATCCGAACCACGGGTCGCTACATAATCTGGGCGCAGAGGACGGTCTCCCATCCAACTGCTACCCAGACCCAATGTCGCTTAACTTCGGATATATATATATATATATATATATATATATATATATATACACAAGGCCTTCTGTCCCTTATGAAAAAATAACGACCTTAACATACTACAAACAAAAATTATGCACCCAAAAAATGGTCTGTCAAATAAATATACAAATCATTTTACCCCTGCATTTACAAGGAACACGTTAATTAATTAATCTGATAAAAATTAGGTTAAAAATTAGGTTAAAAATAGGTGCCAAGGTCAAACAAACTAACACGTTCAATCAAGTTACTTACTTCTTAGAATAAAATAAGGGAGCGCTTTAGTTTTTCTAACTATAAACACACGTCAGTTAAACTCTAATATTAACATTGTATCTATTCATTAAAACAAATGTTATAAATAATTCTCGTATCTAAACATATTAAAGACCAGACGTTTTAAAAGGTGAATAACTTATATATATATATATATATATATATATATATATATATATATAATATATATATATATATATATATATATATATATAAACCGTGACTAAGTTATTTTTTATGTAACTCTGATGTAACTTAACTATGCAACTTATTTAGGACTTCCACAATGTTTAATACATTAAATCGTGTAGTTTCCTTCTTATGAACGATGATAATTGTAATCTCTTTGTAATGGGATGAGCTTAATCTCCTCTGTAATATTTCGAATAGGAAATGACAGTACTTATAAGTTGGAAGGCGCCATTTATCGGTTGAACTGTTAAAAGAGGAATAAAAAAATCGGTGGCCTTTGTTGATTATGTTGTTTTCATTTAGAATGGATATGATATGTCAGCAAACACGTCTGCTTGAAGAAAATACTCCAGTGTTTCAGAGATATATATATATACAGGGTGTCCCATAAGTTCGGTGTCGTAGAAAATTTATTTTAAATTAAATTTACAAAAGTATTACATTAGAACTAAAACAAATGTTCAAATTTTAATGTTTTGTTTTGGGACCTTTTTTTTTTTGTTGCACGTAGAACAACACGCAATGGCTGATATGGAAGCGAGTTACACTCCTCAGGAAAAGGCGGAGGCCTTTTATTGTTATTCGACTTGGAACTAAAAACAAAAAAAGTCCCAAAACTTTACTTTTGTAAATTCAATTTAAAATAAATTTTCCTACGAGACCGAACTTTTGGGACACCCTGTATATATATAGTCTTTCAAAAGTCGCGCAATTCCACTATATAAAACGAATTTTTTCTAGTATAACTTAGAGTATTTAATCAAAACTGTCTTAATATCTTATGGTTCTGAGAAAAAACGAACAAAAAATACGCCATCGCGAAATGGCCCACCAAAGACCAATATTCTGAGAATGTAGTGATTCTTCGCGCAAACATTGACGGTTCTCAGTAGTCCAAATCTGTGTATTTTGGCTAATGACGTAAATCACTCGGATGAATGCGAGCTTCACCTGAGAAAAACGTTACCCAAAATTCCAGGCTGGCTTCGAGATAATCCTCGCGACTCGGAAACATTAAAGAAAGTCATTGCACAGGTCATTACCGACATTACTCCCGCAACTTTATATTATGTTCTGCGACCATGCGCAAGAGTGTCAGAATCTGTTTGCAGGAATGCGGTGGTCACTTGCTACAACACTTTTGTCCAGCGTGAGTCCCCACACCCCGTGGCTGGGGCTGATTCAATTTAATGAGAGCTCGATAATAATGATAAGAAGTGCAAAATACTTGAATGAAATAGCAAACAATTAAATATTGCATGCAAATTGCGACAAGTTACTACACTCTCGCGTTTCAGAAATTGGCAGACAACATACTGTACAGTTTGAGGTAGGTTACTTATGAGTTCAGGTATTCCGTTGGCATCGATATCTCAAAATATCGATGTGGCTCACACCACATATTTTGAATTTTTAAATGGTTCATGGTCGAAAGAAAGGTTGGGGACCACCGTTTTTGTCCATAGGTGATAGTCAAAGTTGTCTTAATATCGAAGAGATGCACAAGTTCTCAAATTAAGTCATACTAAAAAATTATTTTATAGGACAGGTAGTGTGACTTTTGAAACAACCTGTTCTATATATAATGGTTCATAAGTACAACGGACTTCGACTTTACAACAGATGATATTACACAAGTTATAGGGAAACTGAAAGCACACACGGCGTCAGGTCCGGTCAAATGGAATGCCGCACTAATCAAAAACTGTAAGAATGCAATCGCTGAGCCCCTATATTGGATATGGAGACGATCATTAGACACGGGAGAAATACTGAACATCCTGAAGAGAGCGAACACAGTTCCACCATACGAGTATAAATGAGGAGATCGATCCGAGACTAAAAACTATAGCGCAGTGTCGCTTACATCTCGTCTCACCAAAATATTTGAACGAATAGTACTTTTTGGAAACTCGGGGGGGGGGGGGGGGTAAATGATAACCAACATTGATTCCAGTCAGGAAGATCATGCCTATCACAACTAATGGAACACAAAAACATTATTGATGCACTTGAAAGTAATAAAAACTATGATGGAATGTACACTGGAAATATGATACTTTACCCCAAATGGACAAGAAATTCAGATAAATTCTAAAGCAAAAGATTTAGGTGGTGTAATCACTAAAGACGTGAAATTCGAAACACAGTAAAAGGAGCAAAAAGAATATCTGGGCAGATGCTGAAAACCTTTAAAAGAAGGGATACGAATCTAATTATTCCTCTATTGAAAACATTCATCACTGATCCATACCAAAGTTGGAATACTGCTCGGTCTAAACATTCCCATATAAAAAGAAGACATCAGTCAACTAGAAGGAATTCAAAGAAGCTTCACATCCACGATCAATGGCTTCAAAGAACTAAATTACTGGGAAAGGTTACGTGAATTAAACTTATATTCACTGGAAAGAAGAGAGGAGCACACCATTATTTACACTTGGAAAATAATGAAGGAACTAGCCCCAAATCTTACTATGAACGCTATAACCACCCAACAACAGTGGATAGTAGAAAAGGAAGAATATGTCGTGGTCCCAACTTAAAGGCTAAGCAAGGAACATCCTCAACCCTAAAGGAAAATACTTTTGTTGCGAGAGGACCAAGACTATTCAACCATCTCTCCAAGGAACTAAGGAACAAGAGTGGTGTAGCATTGGATATCTTCAAAAGACGACGAGACGCCTGGCTATGCGAGGCGGAGAACACAAAAAACCAACTCTCTACTTCACCAAGCCAACTCGAGAGGAGGGGCAACAAGCTTGACCTTCGTGAAATGAGGAACATTTGAAATGTTGAAAGGTGTGTGTGTATACGGTATATATATATATACAGTACACACACACACATATATATATATATATTAGAGAGAGAGAGGCTAGCGGCCTCATCTTCTATTCAAAAGGTTGTGGGTTCGAATCCTGGTAAGAGCAAATTTTGCACACACACACACACACACACACACACACACATTGGCGGTCAGAATTATGTAAACATTTTTAAAATGCCGATTATGTAATAATATAATTGTTTTCATTCTTTTTATACTTTACAGGAAATAAACGATAGGTAGACCTATATCTGATTAACTAAGAAGCTTTCTACTGTGGTGTTTTGTTTCCAAAAGACTTGTGAGTAATTAATCAATATTGAAAGAAATTGTATTTAATAGTAACATCACGTTTTCATTAAAATAATTGTCTATATTCACAGAAATATTTATATTATTGGTTAGAACGTTTATCTGTCATTTGTATTCGTACATTTTTATCCCATTTTCCTTCAAAAAATTATCCCCACTTTTGAAACTTGCATCTGAACACTGGTAACATTGCGCCATTCTCTCACAGGTATTTCTCTATAATGGCTCCCACAAAAGAAATAAAGAAAATAGACTCAATATTGTAGTTCTTCATCAACAAGGTATTAATGAGAGACGAGTAGCCAATAAAGTGGGAGTTTCATTGTCAACGGTGAGCAAGACCCTCTCTCGTCATCCTCAAACTCGGAATGTAATGAACAAAGTAGTCCGACGATAAAAAAGGAACACCTCAGAAAATGAAGATAAATACACTTTTTTATTGAGCAAATGCAACAGAAAGAAGACCAGCGTTCAGATAACTGCTGAAGTCAATGCGTCACGCAGCAGCAGCATTTCTACTTCAACAGTAAAGATACGTTTGAGGGAGGTTGGTTTAATGGGTTGGGTTGCTACCAGAAAGTCACTTTTGCCAGTCTTGGAGCGACCATCCTTTGTGATTTTATGCCCATTTTAAACGTTTGACTAATTTCCTCATACATATATATATATATATATATGTTGTGTGTGTGTGTGTGTGTGTGTGTGTGTATACACACACACACACACAAACAAATAATTCAGCTTAAAATACAAGTATTTCTGAAGTTTACGTCAATGCTTTTTAATAAAAATTGTTAAAACAAACATTTAAATATTTTATGCGCCACCCTGTAGCTCTAGTACGCATAAATTAATCTTTATTTGCTAAATTTATCGTGCCTCCTTTTCCCTTTTAATTTAATATCTTTCCTATTCATAAACCATTAAAAAAAGAGGTGCGGGGGAGCTGTACTATATATGTAGAGTTTGGCAAAAAAGTTCGTCAAAGAAAACAAGACTAATTAAATATTTATGCGTTTTAGAACCTTCTTCCTAAAACTGTACATCAACTCAAATAAAAATTCATCTCAGAGAAATGACAGTTTGACAATGTCCGCAGTTTCAAATATTCGAACCATCTTCCATTCTGAAATTTTGGCTCAGTTTGCGAATAAACTACAATTAAAATTAAAAATATACTTTAACATGATTAATATAAGCACACCGGACAAAAAATTAGTCACCCCTCTCAGAATGTACCCAATAACGTGTGACGGCGCCTCTGGCCTTGATAACCGCACGAATCCGGCGAGTTTAGTATGCGGAGGTACGCCTGCTGGTTCAAATTCATCGTCACTGGAACGAGAGGGCCCATTTCGTGGTACGAAAAACACCCCCAGAACATCACGGAACCACCTCCAGCGTGAACAACACCTTCGACGCATTCAGGATTAAAGGCTTCATTGGACCTGCGATGTACTCGTCGCCTCCCATCATGGAGAACAAACAAAAACGGGACTCATCGGACCAAATTACACGTTTCCAATCTGCCGCAGTCCAGTTTTTGTGCCTCTGAGCCCATTTATAACGTGCCAAGTTGTGACTTGCTGTTAACAGCGGCCTCTTCCGTGGTACCCTGCTCCAGATGTCCATCGCATGCAGTTCTCGTCGCAATGTCCGTTCGGAAATTGGTCGCTGGAGAACCTCATTGGTTTCTTGGAGCAATTGTTCTCTGGTTTGAAAACGATTTGCAGTTACTAGACGAGAAACATGGCGGCGGCCCCTATTGTCGAGAATTGTTTTCCGGCCACAGTTACGCCGTCGATTTTCAGTTGATTGCGAACTACACCACTCTTTGTAAACTCGCTGGACAGTACGCGTTGACACACCAACAAATTGGGCTACTTCAGACATTTTGTGTCCGTGGGCTCTGCCAAACACGATGGCTCCTTTTTGCCACTGAGTAACGTCTGCCTCACGACCCATTTTGCAGACTATATCCAACACACACTTTGTTCTTCACCACCTCACGAAACAGATCTGATCCTGTGTGCTACGTCACCGCTACTTGTCACTTACCAATGCTACATCAGCGCCCTCTGTGTGACCTTGAACTTCCTACTATCGGTGCGAGTAGGGGTGACTAATTTTTTGTCCGGTGTGCTATAATTGCAGAAATGAATGTACATTCATTATAAATCAACTTGTTTTCTCGATAAAAATATATGAATACCGGAAAACAAACTTTTTTTTTTTTTTCATTTTGTTATCTGTACAAATTATTTAAAAACAATGTTATCGAGATTTGAATACAGCAGCAACTATCCACAAACAATATGAAAGGATGCGTGGAGCATATTGTACCCCGCCCCCCACACTCCCTTTCACCCACTATATGGGGTTGTCATGCGCATGGACAGTAGGGTGTGTCAATTTTAGTAAAGTCAACAATTCAAAAACTACTAATGCTCAAATGATGTCATATTATCTAGCAAACATAGAAATATCTTTAGTGTTGTTTAAAAAAGCCATTTACCTACTTATATTTGACCATAAAAGTTTGAAATATAACCTAAATATGACTGTAGCATCGTATATCAATGTGCCATTGATATGTGTGGTCAACTTTGGTTATTTTTGGTGTGCAGTATGGTTTCTAAGTTTCACATAGTCACAAATGCTGGAGTTTTGATTGTAAATGCATGTGTTTTCCCTCCTTTTTGACAATTTTGATTACTTCGTAGTGTAAATATTGTGTAATTCAAATTATCCGAAATGTTATGTGTGACCCAAACTTTCTGTATATTTTGATATGATAGATATATGAAATTGTCATTACTTTGAATAATTAAGTCTTGTACCTATAACAACACAACCTTTTATCTGAGCTTAAGGGAAGATATTAAGAATTTCAATTAACTTAATTGTATGTAATCATAATCAGTAGGCCTATCCAAATTTCAATGACATTTTTTTTTGTTCACAGGTCCACAGGATGAGTCAGAAAGAAATCAGAACCCGAAGCAAATCAAGTTGTCACCTAAATCATTTGGTGGGGACTGGGAGGGAACTTCCCCCTGCTGAGCTGCCCACAGCTAGAGATCTGCTGAGGTATGGTTTGTTGAGGAGAGAGATGAGTGAGGAAGACAGGAGGAATTACCCAGTTAATGACCTGATTAACAACGGCATTATTCCAGGGCTACTGGCTCAGTGGAGAAAGGCCAACGCTCTATTCACAGGACCTGTAATCAACAATGAGGTCAGGATCAGGGCTAAAGTGAAGGCACTGTGGGATTAGGCAGTGAAGGTGTCCATTGGCAATGTGAAGCTAGAGGTCAAAGATAGGTTCATGATGAAACTGGACAAATTAGTAGACATCCTGACCTGTCACTGTGTGATCAGGAGTTGCAGTGAGCTTGGGTGCAACCCTGTCTGCAACAGTGAGGTTCACATTGACTGCAGCTGCAGGAGCGAGCAGAAGATACCAGTGCAGGAGCTTGCCTTCATTAAAGGTCAGAGAAAAGGTGGGAAGTGTGGGGCACACCAGATGGGTCTAGCTGATCACCCTGAGACCAGGAGACAGGAAGCAGTGCTGCAGAGACAGGAGCAGAGAAAGAAGGCCGAGGAGAAGAGGAGGAAGGCAGAGGAGTCAGCCAAGAAAGAAGGGGAGTTGAGGGAGGAGTCACTGCTGGAGATGGAGTTGGAGGAGACTGGAGATATACTGGAGGAGGCAGGGAGGAGAGAGGAGGACGAAGACTTCATACCAGAGGCTGCGACAACTTCTTCCTTGCCTGTGGCTAAGAAGAAGAAATACAACACTGAAGATATCACCAACATAGCTCTGGCTAGCTTGAGACATCACACTGGGCTGAGAGAGACTGCAGAGATTGCCGCTGCTGCCTGGATTGATGCTGGTCTTATCACAGAGTTTGACAGCACTGGTGATTGACCACAACAAGGTGAGGAGGGCTCAGGAGAGACTGACTAAGGGGCTGGTCAAGAAGTTTGATGAAGAGATTATGGAAAATGGCATCACCTGTATCTTCTTTGATGGGAAAAAGAGATGACACCAAAGTGATGATGGAAGCTGAGGGCAGTGACAGGCAGTTTCCTGGCCTCATTAACCCTTTACGGACAAGTCCGCAGCATATGCGGTCACTCTTGTTACCAGAACGTATAGGTTTTATTGTTATTGAAAACTAAATATTTTAGTAACTAGTCACTGAAATGATACACATTTTGGGTTCCTTTCCCGACAACTAAATGACATCTATATATAAACACGTAGAAACATTTATAGAAACGAGGCATTGTAGTACAATTTATATTATTATTTCTGGTGGACCTTAAGGTACCATCCGTCGTTAAAGGGTTAAGGAAGAACACTACACAGTGTGCAATGAACCAGGTGGGAAATATTTGTGGCATTTTGTACCAGAGGAAGCTGCAGAGGAGAGAAGTCATGCTGAGGTCATTGCTGATCATCTGGTGAACTGGCTGAGAGAGAGAGGAGCAGACCAGACCCTTTTGGCCATAGGAGGTGACAGTAACGTGAATACTGGCTGGGAGGGAGGAGTAATGCATTATGTGGAGGCCAAGCTTAGCAGGATGTTGGTGTGGATTGTCTGTGACTTGCACACTTGGGAGCTGAGTTTCAGACACCTGGTGACTGCACTGGATGGCAAGACATTGAGGAGCAACAACAAGTGGTCTGGGCCCCTAGGGAAGATGTTAGACACTGCCACTGATCTGGAGATTAACCCAAACTTCACGAGGATCACTGTTGGTCCTCCTCTACCCCATCTCAGTCAGGAGGTAGTCAAGCACCTCAGCACAGACCAATCATATGGCTCAGACTACAGAATCATCACTGCTATCAGATCGGGAGAGGTACCTCAGAGTCTAGCTCTCCTGGAGATTGGGACAGTCTGTCACAGTAGGCGGCTCACCACGGCTCTGAGGTTCTGCAGATTGTGGATTTCCAAACATGGGCTGAAGGGTAGGAACCTGAAGAATCTGAGGATAATTGTGGAATTCATAGTGGGAGTCTACATGCCAAACTGGTTCAACATCAAGTTAAATCACAGCTGGGTGGAGGGTCCCAGGCATGTACTGTACCAGCTGGAGCTGCTCAGAAGTCAGGAGGAGGAGGTGATAGGAATAGTGATGCCTACAGTGAAGAGATCAGCCTGGTATGCACACTCTAAGGCTGTGCTCCAGGCCATGCTGTGCAGTGAGGTGGAGGAGGAGAGGAGGGAGGCAGTGAAGAGGATACTGGAAATCAGAGGTGAAGGAGATGAGGACACGCAGGTAGGAGACTGCAGTGTCAGACCCAGGAAGACTCCTGACATCAACCCAGATGCCACCAAACTCTCGGAGCTTATTGACTGGAACTCTGGCGTGACTGAGCCTCCTCTGACCTGCTCCCTCACCACTGCTGCAATCAAGGAGTTTCTGGATAGACCAATAGAAGTTCCTGCAAGGCCCTCACACACACAATCAGTAGAGAGGTGCGTAAGGATGACAACTGAAGCAGCACAACATGTTTACTCGCAAGAGAGGAGGGAGGCGTACATCAGTGGTCAGGTGGCCAGTAGGGAGCTCATGTCCAGGAACAAGAGCAAGGCAGACATGGCATCGTTGGCAAAGTTCAAGAAACCTATCTATATTTCTAAGTTTTAATATCGAAATATAATCAAAATGTCTTTAATTGTATGTAATATATGTAAAATGTAGTTATATACAATAAAAAAAATACTTGCAAAAATTGCTGATTTTTCGTAAACTTCAACTTCAAATATAAGTAGCTAGGAGTGGTCAAATCTGGATTTTGAAGCCATATTTCGATTTAGCACATACAAATGCATCATTTGGTCACTAGTAGTCTTTGAAAATCTAAAGATTTCACTTTGCTCCCTAAAATTGACACACCCTAATGGACAGCAAAACAAAGAAAAAAAGAAAACATTCAATGGTAGAATGTATAACGGGAGATGAAGAGACCTTACCGAGTGAGAACATCCTCATTTAGATGTAACTAGTAACAATGAATCGTTCACACACACACACACACACACACACACACACACGCACACACACACACACACACACGCACAATTTCGTGCCATGGGTTAAAAATTTTGGATTTAGGAAAGTTAATCGCCCACAATTCACCGAACATACAATTCACCGAACATACAATTCACCGAACATACAATTCACCGAACATACAATTCACCGAACATACATATATACATTTTATATATATACTGCGTATTATGTATTTTTGCTCTCGTCATTTTCGTTTAAACTAACGAAAATATCACAACTTAACCTAACCAATCATCAAAGGCGTTCAGTTGACCTAACCGGGCATTTTCCATTTTGTTTTGCCGCTTAAAACGGAAAATGTTTTTCGTAGGTAGTCCTGATAATACTCGATGAAGACAAAGCATTGGATGTTTTTATCAATTTCGGCGTTATTCTCTCATCTTTAACTGGCCCGAAATGTGATAGTGAGTGCCTAATACGAAAAGATCAGAAGATATTTAGGTGAAATAACCAATATTAACCTGTTAGGTTAATTGAATGCCCGGTTAGGTTAACTGTACGCCCTTGATGATTGGTTAGGTTAAGTTGTGACATTTTCGTTAGTTTAAACGAAAATGAGGAGAGCAAAAATATATAAACGTAGGCGATGAATTATCCTGAGCGACGATTTGTGGGCGATGAATTGTGGACGGTGATTTTTCCGGATACCAAAAATTTTAGCAGGATGGGCTTTGATAAGTTGTTGATAATGCTGCTGATGTGTGTCATCATGATAAGTTCAAGATAATTATAGCTGAATAATAATAATTACGTCATCATTATCATTGTGAGCCGATCGAAAGTATTTTAAGTTTTACGTCATCATAAAGTTTCCTAAGCGTAATAAATATTTAATCTACCAGTCTTGGGGAGGAGGGAAAGAGGGAAAACTTAGGTTCAAACTCGGTCGGCTCACCCGTCTTGGCTGCTCTCTAATTATTTCTAATTATTTTTATTTATTATTTTTTATTATTACTATAATGGATATTATTAATTTCGTCATTATTACTGTTATTATTTCAATTCTTTATCGCATATTTTTTTTGCTGGAGTTTCGTCCATAAACGGATGAACCTTTTCGGAGCTTGTTTTGTAAGTAACTGGTTTAGGAGCGCAACGATGCCTTCAGTTGTGCGAAAAAGTAAATCCATCCACTACAATCAATTTGTATAACTGTGGCTGAAGAACATGTTTTGCACCTACATATAACAAGCCCTTTGCATATCTGTGGCTGAAGAACATGTTTTACACCTACATATGACAAACCCTTTGCATATCTGTGGCTGAAGGACATGTTTTGCATCTACATATGACAAACCCTTTGCATATCTGTGGCTGAAGAACATGTTTTGCACCTAAATATGACAAACTCTCTGCATATCTGTGGCTGAAGAACATGTTTTGCACCAACTGTACATATAACAAACCCTTTGCATATCTGTGGCTGAAGAACATGTTTTGCATCTACATATGACAAACCCTTTGCATATCTGTGGCTGAAGGACATGTTTTGCATCTACATATGACAAACCCTTTGCATATCTGTGGCTGAAGGACATGTTTTGCATCTACATATGACAAACCCTTTGCATATCTGTGGCTGAAGGACATGTTTTGCATCTACATATGACAAACCCTTTGCATATCTGTGGCTGAAGGACATGTTTTGCATCTACATATGACAAACCCTTTGCATATCTGTGGCTGAAGAACATGTTTCGCACCTACTGTACATATAACAAACCCTTTGCATATCTGTGACTGAAGAACATGTTTTGCACCTACATATGACAAACCCTTTGCATATCTGTGGCTGAAGAACGTGTTTTGCACCTAAATATAACAAACTCTCTGCATATCTGTGGCTGAAGAACATGTTTTGCACCAACTGTACATATAACAAGCCCTTTGCATATCTGTGGCTGAAGAACATGTTTTGCACCTACATATGACAAACCCTTTGCATATCTGTGGCTGAAGGACATGTTTTGCATCTACATATGACAAACCCTTTGCATATCTGTGGCTGAAGAACATGTTTTGCATCTAAATATGACAAACTCTCTGCATATATGTGGCTGAAGAACATGTTTTGCACCAACTGTACATATAACAAACCCTTTGCATATCTGTGGCTGAAGAACATGTTTTGCACCAACTGTACATATAACAAACCCTTTGCATATCTGTGGCTGAAGAACATGTTTTGCATCTACATATGACAAACCCTTTGCATATCTGTGGCTGAAGGACATGTTTTGCACAATATGACAAACCCTTGCATATCTGTGGCTGAAGAACATGTTTTGCATACATATGACAAACCCTTTGCATATCTGTGGCTGAAGGACATGTTTTGCACCTACATATGACAAACCCTTTGCATATCTGTGGCTGGAGAACATGTTTTGCACCTACATATGACAAACCCTTTATATATCTGGCAACACTCTATATCCTACCACTCGAAAATATCATAGTTTAGTGCGCTGAGTTGTGAAAGGGAGACCTCACGAAAGTAAATGAACCACTGATGTATCGTCATAAACTTGTTGAACAAATGTGCTTTGCTTACATATTCCATTCTGTATAAGGGAGCATCCTCAGCATAAACGTAGTAAAATTATTTCAATGTGACTGATCACCTTTGTAATTAGTTTCCTTTGCATTTCAGGTATGATTTTGAAGTAAATAACGTAGAGAGTATCGGGTATCATGCCGAGATTGAAGGAGCTCTCGAATGACCTACGGAAGGCCATTGTCACTGTTCATACATCTGGGGAGGGGTACAACAAGATATCAGTGAAGTATGGAATCCATGCGTCAACTATTCGTCAAATTATTTCCAAATGAAGGGACAAAGACAACGACAATCTTGCCCAAGATCTCACTCGGGACGATTAAGAAACTCGTTCGTGAGGTTAGCAGTAATCCAAGAGTGACATCTAAAGACCTTCAAGAATCTTTGGCAAGTGCAACACGCACGTTCATCGTTCCACAATATGAAAAATCATGAACTGATCAGGATTCATTGTCGAAGAAAAGCATAGTCGACAGACGAAACTTCGCTAGGGCCTGCTTGGAAAAAAGTACGCAAGACAACGTAATTTCAGCAAATCAGAATTTTTTGTTTCCTGGACGTTCTCAATCTCGGATACGATGATCCCAACTGAATGGAAAGGGTTTCTTCTCTAAATACTTTTAGGATGTTCATTAAGTTCCCGAAAAGGCCGTAATATTGTCAATAGATTTTTAAATTTCTTCAAACTTATTTATGGGAATACATTTTAAATGTAATTGAAAATTTCTCTTTGGATTTAATTTGGTATCTCCATATTTTTTTTCTCGAACGATAATACTGTCAATGGTTACTTATGCTTTATTTACCTGTAAAGTTTTAAAGTCTTTGTTGTATGGCAGGTTAGGTATATATGGTAAATGATTTTATTAACGAGCAAACGAAAACCAGGGAAATGGGAGAAAAACAAAACCAATCACCAGAGAAATGGAATCCGCAAAGATGAATGAACATTAGCGTCCTGGGTATACAACCCAGTATCAATACCAATCCCTTAAATCAGAGCTTTCCAAACTGTGTCGCGACACATTAGTGTGTCGCCAATACCTCCCAGGTGTGTCGCCAAATTTAGTTAATTATTTTCAATATTTTTGTATTTTGAAAATTTTGATTTTTGTATCAACAAAATCGGCTACAAGATAAACCACCTACTGAAAAATTATCTGATATTTGATAACAAAAATTAATTAGTGTGTCGCCAACGTGAAAAGTTTGGAAAGCTCTGCCTTAAATCATAAAATCACGAACTGGGGATCTAAAGGATTACCGCACCCCTAATTCCCCACCAAACCGAGCCTCCAGACTATACAACAAACTGCGTATAATATACTATACATAAATAATTACTTTTAGGGTCGCTACTCGCTATCAGACTATACAATAGGCCTACATCGTAAACAAATAATAATATTAGGCTTCCTGATGTTTTACTGGCCATCACAATGGTTATGCAAATGTACTTGTCTATTTAAAAGATTAAAAGAAAAAAATTGTTAGTCAATCCCCGTTTTCATCTCGGGTTTTTAATTTCCAATTATTACATTAACTAAACGTTTACTTCCATGTGCATATTTAAGCCCAAATAACTTTTTACTATAATTACATAACGAGTTGACATTAAAACCAGTTAGAACATCAAATGTATGTGTGTATATATACACCGCTTCTCAGAGATCAGGGAAGTTAAACGACATTGGGTCTGGGTAGTAGTTGGGTGGGAGACCGTCCTCTGCGCCCAGATTATGTAACGACCAGTGGTTCGGATCCCACGTAAAGCTGTAGGTCCCCTCCATCATATGGCCTTAGATGTTGCGAAGGAGGTTAAACAACCCCAGTAAATTATGACGTAGAATGTGTAGCAGCAAAAGTTGAAAAATTAAATATGGTACTAATTGTAATGTACAGACCCCGAATACACCAACCTCAAAATTCTCAGATTCCATTACAGAGGTAAGAAACTGGGTAAAAGATCTACACTCTCCAACCCCAAATATTTTTCTCTGTGGTGATTTGATATTCACAAACAGCAGTAATCTAATTGATAATGTAGCAATATCTCCAACTATAATATCGGATCACATCATTATTGAAATAATAACCAATATAAAAGCAACAGGAAAGGAAAGAACACGAACAACAGGAAGAAGCAAATCCGAAATTTTTAATTTTCACTCCAAAGCTATAAACTGGTAAGGTGTTGCATCCAGCATGGAAGTAATAGATTGGAAAATCATCTTCGAGGCCAAGACAACGGAAGAGATGCTATTGACGTTAGAGAAGACGACGCTGGAAATTGTGGAAAGAGATGTCTCAAAAATACAACAAAGAGGAAAGAGAAGTTGGTTCGAGAGACAAAGGGGTGACTGCAAAATTAAGTAACTGTAAAGATAACATCAAAAAAATATTAAATGATAAATTGTAGAGTATCGATTGCGTCATACAGAAACTAATTGAGAAGTATACAGAAGACGACGACGACGGTATAGAAGCGATAAAGGTTAACTCATAGTACTTCTATAATTTTGCAAAAATGAAGTCGAAAAACCATGCGACTATCGGACCTTTGAAAAACGAAGACACTGCTTTATCTGATAATCTAAAAGAAGTATCTGAAATATTAAGAGCTCAGTACGAATCATCTTTCAGTATCCCAAAAACTGACAAACTGATATGCTATAGAAACGTGTTCTTTGAAGAAGAACTACAAGGGAAAAGTATAACAGACTTCGACTTTACGACAGATGATATTACGCAAGCTATAGGGAAACTAAAGCACACTCAGCGGCAGGACCGGACAAATGGAATGCCACACTGATAAAAAACTGCAAGAATGCAATCGCTGAGCCCCTATATTGGATATGGAGACGATCACTAGACACGGGAGAAATACTGGGCATCCTCAAGAGCGCGAATATAGTCCCAATATACTTGTATAAAGGAGATCGAGCCGAGGCCAAAAAATATAGGCCAGTGTGTCGCTTACATCTCATCTCGCTAAAATATTTGAAAGAATAGTTAGACAGAAAATCTATGACTTTTTAGAAACTCGGAAAAAAACATTATTGATGCACTAGAAAGTAATGAAAACTATGATGTAATATACACAGACTGCCAAAGCGTTCGACAAGTAACCATGGAATCATAATACATAAACTGAAATACTGTATATGGAAATAACAGGAAAAGTAGGGAAATGGATATACAATTCCCTTAGTGAGCGGCGGCAAGTCGTTACAGTACAAGGAATATCTTCATCAGAATCAGAGGTCCTCAGCTCAGTACCACAAGGAACAGTATTAACTCCATTACTCTTCATAATCATGCTAACTGACATAGATGAGGACGTTACCAGAGACAGCACAGTAACATCCTTTGTCGATGACACAAAGATCAGTAGAAAAATAAGAAACCCAGAAGATATAGGATCTCTACAAACCGACATGAACAGAATCTAGAAGTGGACGAAGATGACAATATGAAGTTTAACACAAAAATTTCAGCTGTCACAATACGGAAAAAGAGAGGACCTAAAATCCATGGAATATTATACCCCAAATGGACAGGAAATTCAGAGAAATTCTAAAGCAAAAAATTTAGGGGTTGTAATGACTGATGATGCGAAATTTAAAACACGCAATAAGATAGCAGTAAACAGAGCAAATAGAATAACTGGGCAGATACTGAGAACCTTTAAACGAAGGGATAGGAATATAATGATTCCTCTACTGAAAACACTGATCATATCCAAATTGGAATACTGCTCGGTCCTAAAAGAAGACGTATAAAAACGAAGACATTAGACAGCTAGAAGGGATTCAGAGAAGCTTCACAGCCAAGATCAATGGGTGCGAAGAACTAAATTACCGGGAAAGGTTACGCGAATTAAACCTGTATTCACTGGAAAGGAGAGAGAGAGAGAGATACACCATTACTTACACTTGGAAAATAATGGAGAAACTAGTCCCTAAACTTACTCTGAACCCTGTAACTCCCCACATAACAGTGAAAAGTAGAAAAGGAAGACTGTGTCGTGTTCCCAAATTAAAGACTAGACAGGGAACATCCTTAACCCTGAAAGAAAATAGTTTTGTTGCGAGAGGACCAAAACTGTTTAATCAGCTGCCCAAAGACCTAAGGAACACGAGTGGTGTTGCGGTGGACATCTTCAAAAGAAGATTAGACGCCTGGCTCACAACAATCCCCGATGAGCCGGGCGTACCTGGCTATGTGAGGTGGAGAGTACAAAAACCAACTTACTGCTTCACCAGGCCAACTCAAGAGGAGGGGCGACAAGCTTGACCTTCGTGAAGTAAGGAATCATCGCACGAAACATTTGAAAGGTTGAAAGGTGTGTGTATATATATATATATATTACAGTAAGATTGTGAAACTAGTGATTTCATGAAATCGCTGAAATTTTCAGTAATTTCGCCTAATTTATACCAAGATACAAAATTGACAAAAAATTGGATAATGACCTGACCTGACCTGACCTAACCTAACCTAACCATCTACTTTGTCAATTTTGTATCATTCAAATTCCAAATTCATTCAGAAGAGAGTACAAGTGAGAGTGTTTTACAATTTTTTTAATATTTGTTATAACATTAATATATTCACAGTACTCTTATCTGAATATTCCCTTGGAAGCATGGACGCTTTTTAGGCAAAATTAATGACATTTACTTAATTTATTACATAAAAACAGTTAAACTGGTGTAGTCCTAAATTATAATCATGGTATAAATTGCGCGAAATTACTGAAAATTTCGGGATTTTCATGAAATCGTTAGTTTCAGAATTTTACTGTAACGTGTGTGGTGTGTGTGTATATATATATATATATATATATATATATATATCTATATATATATATATATATATATTATATATTTATATATTATTTATATATTATTTATTTATATATTTTTTATTTTATTATATTTTATTTATATATATATATATATATATATATATATATATATATATATATATATATATATATATCTATATATATATATATATATATATACAGTGTGTGTATATATATATAAAGAATAATTACCCAAGGCACAAGACAATATTAAATTACATGTGTATTTAATTTGAGGGGAAAAAAGGGCCTAATGTGTAAATATGTACAATATACACACTATTGAATTTCAACATTTGTATATAGGTTGTGCAGGCTTCCAAACAATTCACGCACATGTATACACACAATATATACACAGTAAATTGTGCAGCGACTTTTATGTACGAAACTAATATTGCACGAAAATGTTAGTTCAGATTATTTATATATATATTATATATAATTTTTTTTTTTTAATATAAATTATGTACTCTATGCAACTCAATTCTTCATTATGAGATATGCGCATGACAAGGAGATATGATTTTAAGTGTGGTATGGAATAATAAAATGGGCAAATTATACGTTATAGCCTACCCAAATAATATATATACTTTACCATTCTTTTTTTTCAAGTCGTTCCTCTGAACATAGCTAACTGTTGCTCTCCTGCCCCTCCTGTAAGCCACTTCAGGAATTGTTTCGTTATTTGCGTCCTGCACCTCGTTAGAGGTCTGTTTAGTAGGGCTGCTTTCTGAATAGTTTGACCTCTTCATCTGTTTTTTCTTGGCCTTTGGAAACCGGAGTGTAGCGTACGTGGAGGAGGGTGTTTTGTTTGCATTCTTAGAACGATGGTTGGTATTCCGTTCAGTTTTAGCGCCATCGTCGTCCGAATTGGTACTCTCATCTCTCGTTAAAGAGAGAGATCTCAAAGAGGGCGTCAAGATAGAATTTGGAGACAAGGAAGACGAACACTTGTCACCATTGGTTTCTACGTTTTGGGTGGTGTTCCTCGTAAGTTACCTTCTCGTCTTTGTTCAGTGGTGATTGTGGAGGGTACAAAATGACAGTAAATTCGTCTAAAGACAGTGCGGAGGACGAAATCTTTGAATTGTTGTTATTATTATTGTTGTTGTTGTTAGGTTCATAGAGAGGGGTGAGGGGCGGAGTGGGCGCACTGAGAGAAGACACCGACAAAGATGATCCCTGAGAAGAAACTTCGTCTGGAGAAGTGGAACAGGATTTATAAAATGGCATTCCAGACTTTTCCTCCTCCATAATTACAGGACTGATGGTAGCAGAATAATTGGTCATTTCAACGGGGGAGGTAGTGCAGGGGGAGAGCAAAGGAGGGGAAGCTCTGTAAATGCTCGTCCTTAATGCCTTTGCGAAGGAGGACAGTCGCAGAGGAGGAGGACGTTTCTTTCGAAGAGGAGTTTCGTGATCATACTGCATCTTGTCTTTCGATTTTGAGTTGGGTTTAGCAGTCATATTGTGTACGTTTCACAAAGGTTATAACTTACTTTGTTTCATAAATTAATTAACACGTTAAATCTCGCTTTTCAACAGGCACTCATTGTAAATATATAATTAAATAAGATCCCAGATTACGCACATTTTAAATTTCTGTACCCTTAACTCCTGTAAATCGATGTTTACGATTATAGAAGAGAAGTCGAATGGCAGAACGAACCTAAACAGTTGGTCGACAACTCGAATAAACGAAAGTTGAGTAGAAAATCACCGCAAAGTAATTACTCAATACGAGAGATTGACGCACGAAACCAGATATGTAATTATAGGCCTACATAAATGACTGCTACGATAATAATGTTCAATATGAATAATGCTATTCAGTATAAAAATTATGTACGTTAAGTATATAATTATTAAAGCTATGCAGTACCTTATCCACTCTACAAATATTTGAATAAAAAGTCTCTATACACAAACAATGATCCAAATATGTATCACAAAAGCGTACTTGTTCAACACAATTAACGTGATCGCTTGACACCTATCTCTCGATGCGTACTCCCAAGTTCGAAACTGAGCCGCGACTAAAAGAAATGGTTTAACCAGCGCGATATGGAGCTCCTGCTAACGCATAATGCAATATAGTAAACGTGGATTTTACGTTTCATTCGTCAAAATAAAAATTAGCGCGTCAAAAAACATGTGTATAGATGATGATGACGGCTTTGGCTCGAATTAAGTCTAAAGAGGATGTGACGTCTGTACATAGAAACTATGAAATATGTAGCTAGTAGAAATAAGCTATTGTTATGACTGTTACGCTATATGTTAATAAACATTTTTGAACGTCATCAAGCATATACAAAGACACTATTTTGTGTTCATGTAAAATTAGCTATAAGCCCGAAACTTCGCTATGAATTATACGTCTATAGATTTATGAACGATGCGTGAAAATAATATAATTTAAAATCAGTGAAGAAGTACAGGGTGTTTCAGGTCAACCATAGAAATATGGAAATTGGCGGAATTTGTAGTTTGTATTTGAAGTTGCACCTGCAATAAAAAGAAACACTTCATATTTATGGTTTCCCCACAAACAGAATGAATTGCAAAAAATTGAGGGCCTACAAAGAACCTTTACCTCGTATATTAAACAACCTGATGGGCAACAGGTGAGTAAAAACAAATTAAACTACTGGGATAGGCTTAGAGGCCTCAACCTTTATTCCATAGAGAGAAGGTTTGAGAGATACATCCTAATCTACACCTGGAAAATTCTAGAAGGGCTTTTAGTTGCCCCCAATACTGAACCAATTGTGCCCACCTTAACAAGAACTGGCAGAATGTGTAAAAAATATCACCTCCCACCAAACAGTCTGAGAAGGATTCAAACCCTTCAATATAATAGTATCTCTAGGCAGGGTTCTCGCCTGTTTAACTCCTTGCCTCAGTACCTTAGAGATATAAGTGCAGTCCCAGTAGATACTTTTAAAAAACACTTGGACATGTTTTTAGCCAACATACCCGACCAACCCACAGTGTCAGGGTATTCCTCTGCCAGACCAGCCCCCACAAATTCAATAGGGGACCAAATCGTATGGCAGGAGCAAGAGAAAAGAAGGGTGGCGACCCCGTCGTGGCCCCGCCTCAGGAGGCGCTGAGTGGACTTCGTGGGAGCAGCGCACCCTTGAGGCAGAAGCGCTTTAAGGTAAATATTAGTTACGGAATTACTATGACAAACTTCAAATATCAAATACAAACTACAAATTCCGCCACTTTCCATATTTCTAGGGTCGACCTGAAACATCCTGTATATTAAAATTGTGGTGTTGGTGCTTAGGCAATAGGTTGTATTATTCGTAAGGGTTTTCCATTCTTCTTTGCAGGAATTTTTATATAATTTCCTATTCGGCCAAACACAAAGTAAATTTTGAATATAATGCACAAAAACCAACAAATCTGCCTTGAATGTAATGAGTTAAAAATAACATTTAAGTTTATATCCAAGTAATACTTAATACAGACACACCGAAACACGTGTGTGTGTGTGTGTGTGTGTGTGTATATATATATATATATATATATAACTAAAAACAATGTATCAAACACACACACACACATTGTATAGTTCCTAAAGGCGTAAACAAATAAAAACACTAAATATTTCTACACGGTCCTCAAGTAATTAATATACATCTGAACAACTTTGCTGGTAGAGTATTTTATATATATCACTTGCAAAGCGTTTCTTACAACAGAAAATTCAAAGTGTTTCAGATAACCCACAAGATAATACAGAGGCCTGTATAATTTGGAACACACGTGAATTGAAAGAAAATATTTCAATATAATCCACTGGCACTCACTGACTCTTACTTTGCGCCAGCTATTAAACTGAGTCGAAAAACAGAAGAAATATGAGTCAACTCAGCAATAGTCAATTCACTCAACTGAGAGTCAGACTCATTTTATTTTTGTGAAGGATAGGTTTGTGTAGATAGAAGATAACACTTAACACATTAAGTATTATACCTTCGGTTTTTGGTGGGGAGAGAAACTTAGTAACGCGGGATAATTAACTAACTTAGCGAATTCATTGAATTAACACGCTTATCTCGAATAGTTCAAGGGCCATACACAAAGAGGGTCTTTCATACTATACAGCGACTACGTCAGACGGCGATAAATTATCCTACGCGAACGAGTGTATACCTATAATAAGTAATACGGATCATATGGTATCTCATAGAACGTGTATAATTAAATGAAATACCCATTACGATAAACAAAGCTTATATATATCGTATATAATTGAGGAGTCCCGCGTCTTAAGGTACCTAATCGCCAAAATTAAAATTCGCCAGAAATCGCCTCCAAAGTTCAGCAATATTCTGGCAATAGTATCTCTGTTATTAATTGAGCTAGAACGTTCATTTTTGGCTAAATTAGAGTTCTAAGTATGCTAATGAAGATGATGATGAGTTTTTGGAATAGATTTTCATATTTTATATTTTATATATTTTTTTTTATTTTTTTATTTTCTTGTTATGCCGAACTTTGGGTGAACGTTTGGCTGGCGATAGAGGTGAAAAAAGTAGTTCGCTTCATAACGTTTTCAACCATACTTCTGGTGTCGTAAGGTCATTATAACTCAAACCACGCGACAGAGGAAGAGTGAAAATAGTGATATTCATCAAAAACACGTTTTCGCTTGTGGTGGCGCTTAGGTACCTTAAGACGCGCGACTCCTCATATATATATATATATATATATATATATATATATATATATATATATATATATGAATAGAAACGACGTAAGTTAAGGAGCGTCTCTGCACACGGGGAAGAGAAATAACGAATAAATGAAAAATGAGGCGAACCGCCCGGGAATCGAACCCAGGGCCTTCCAATTGCCGCTCCTTAACTTACGTCGTTTCTATTCATTTATATACTGCGTGGTCATTGCAGTTAAATGCATATATATATATATATATATATATATAATGATCAGAGTTTCCCCAACATGAACATGAGACAATTGGGCTACTTTGCAGTATCACAAAATGCAGATGCTCTTAAAAGATTAAAAGATTAAAGAATAAAAAATAAAAATTTAACAATATCTTTCTTAATTTAAATGATATATATATATATATATATAAACTATGAAATATATTTAATGACTTTATGTAAATGAAATATGAATGACCGCCGCCTCCATTTCTTCCTCGAATTAATGAAAAAAAGAAAAAAAAGTCTCTCATTAATTATCGAACTGAAGTGAGAATTAGTGAGGGCGAAACTAATTAATAAACGAGGGAGAAATCATTGGGATTGCTTTGTAAATGGGTCGAATTTGAAAAGGAAGTTCGGGAGATTAATTTGGGGTTTATTTGGGATTTATTAACGATTAGATCTAAGGATTAAAACGCGGATTTCAAAATTTTTTATGATTTAACGTTTACGGTTTATTTTCTAGTCCGTCGACAGCAGTAGTAGTAGTTTAGTGGGTAGGGGGGTGTCAGGGGGGAAAGACGGCTTAACACGGGCAATGACGATTTAATCGCGAAGGAAGGAAGGAATAGGTAAGGTATACCCTTTGCGACGTCAGTGGCTCAGTGCCCGTGTCTCAGTGGGTAACACTATCTTATAACCGAAATGAAGTCGGAGTTCGACTCCCGGTGTTGGTGGTTAATAAGCACACCGGACAAAAAATTAGTCACCCCTCTCAGAATGTACCTAATAACGTGTGACGGCGCCTCTGGCCTTGATAACCGCACGAATCCGGCGAGTTTAGTATGCGGAGGTACGCCTGCTGGTTCAAATTCATCGTCACTGGAACGAGAGGGCCCATTTCGTGGTACGAAAAACATCCCCAGAACATCACGGAACCACCTCCAGCGTGAACAACACCTTCGACGCATTCAGGATTAAAGGCTTCATTGGACCTGCGATGTACTCGTCGCCTCCCATCATTGGAGAACAAACAAAAACGGGACTCATCGGACCAAATTACACGTTTCCAATCTGCCGCAGTCCAGTTTTTGTGCCTCTGAGCCCATTTATAACGTGCCAAGTTGTGACTTGCTGTTAACAGCGGCCTCTTCCGTGGTACCCTGCTCCAGATGTCCATCGCATGCAGTTCTCGTCGCAATGTCCATTCGGAAATTGGTCGCTGGAGAACCTCATTGGTTTCTTGGAGCAATTGTTCTCTGGTTTGAAAACGATTTGCAGTTACTAGACGAGAAACATGGCGGCGGCCCCTATTGTCGAGAATTGTTTTCCGGCCACAGTTACGCCGTCGATTTTCAGTTGATTGCGAACTACCCACTCTTTGTAAACTCGCTGGACAGTACGCGTTGACACACCAACAAATTGGGCTACTTCAGACATTTTGTGTCCGTGGGCTCTGCCAAACACGATGGCTCCTTTTTGCCACTGAGTAACGTCTGCCTCACGACCCATTTTGCAGACTATATCCAACACACACTTTGTTCTTCACCACCTCACGAAACAGATCTGATCCTGTGTGCTACGTCACCGCTACTTGTCACTTACCAATGCTACATCAGCGCCCTCTGTGTGACCTTGAACTTCCTACTATCGGTGCTAGTAGGGGTGACTAATTTTTTGTCCGGTATGCTTACTAACAAATCCAGGAGTTATGGCAAGGGGCCACATTTGTCTGGCGTGAGAGCGTAACAATGAAGGTCGCC
>JAJOZX010001531.1:307500-390000 GCA_023014485.1 Bathynomus jamesi | reverse complement strand
TGAGGGTAATAATGACCGAGGATGCCAAATTCGAGACACAAAATCAGATAGCAATAAACAAAGCAAAAAGAGTCGCGGAACGGGTACTAAGAACGTTCAAAAGGAGGGACAAGACAGTAATGATTCCCCTGCTGAGAACACTGATCATACCAAAACTTGAATACTGCTCAGTTTTGACGTTCTCATATAAAAAGGAAGAAATTAATAAACTAGAAGAAACGCACACATATTTCACAGCCAAGATTGATAGCTGCAAAGAACTCAACTACTGGGAAAGACTACGTAAACTAAATCTGTACTCCCTGGAAAGAAGAGAGGTATACGGGCCCGTATACCATACTCTACATATGGAAAATTATCGAAAAAATGGTACCAAACCTCAAACTAAACCCAATTACCATCCAAACAACGCTGGACAATAGGAAAAGCAGAATATGTAGTGTTCCCAAACTAAAGGCCCGACAAGCAGGGGCGGATTAACATTTTCTGGGCCTTAGGCTTAGTATGTATGATCGGGCCCTTTTATTCATATACTATAAAAATTTAATTTTCATTGAGGGAGTAATGCATAATAGCGCACAAAACAAGTGTGAACGTGGTTGAACGTGTTTACAGCGCTGTGACTTGTGGCTAGGCTACAAATATCATAATTGATGCACATCGAGTGGGAGCATTTGCATAAAATTGACTGTCAGGATATTATTAATGAATTCGCAGGCAAAAAATGTCGCAAATTACAATTTTAAATATTTCTATTATTATATATGTATTTCAATTTTTATGTATCTCATTTTCCGAAATAAATACTTTTGTTTGATTGTTTTTTTTTACTTATACACATATTTTTGGCGGGCCCCTAAGACATCCGGGCCTTAGGCTTCAGCCTGTGCAGCCTATAGGGCTATCCGCCACTGCCGACAAGAGACCTCCTCAACACTGAAGGAAAATAGCTTGGTTGTCAGGGGGGGGCCAAGACTTTTTAACCAGCTTCCTAAGGACCTCAGAAACGTTAAGACTAGATCAAGAGAAGACTAGATGCCTGGCTCAAGACGGTACCAGATGAGCCGGGTGTACCTGGCTAGGTGCGGTGGAGAACGCAAGAGGAGAACTCGCCCCTCCACCAAGCCAGACCTAGAAGCGGGGCCACCAGCTTGACCTTCGTGTGAAGAGACCGAAACCGCAACGGTATATATATATATATATATATATATATATATATATATATTGCGCCTGGGTAGTGTAGTGTTTAGCATCGCTGACTACGAATATATCGGTCCCGGGAGTGAAACCTGGTGACGGCAGGCGGCGCGCAGCAAAACCCTGTTGTTCATCCTTCCACACAAAGAAATTGGTTGGTAAATAAATGGGTACCCTGGGTAGCCTAGTGGTTAAGACGCTGGGCTGCTGGTGGGGCGTGGTTCAGATTTCACGTTAAACTGTAGGTCTAAGGTGGAGTGACAAGCTTAACCTTCGTCAGAATGAACAATTCGGGCGGAAGCAAACCAAGGTTATATGCGCTTCGGTGATGTAGTCGTTAGCATCGATAACTATGAATACATCTGCCCGGATTCGACTACCGGCGCGGGTAGTCGGCGCGCAGCTCACCCAGCTGTTTATTCCTCCTTTGGTTGGTAGATGAATGAGCATTATAAAAAAAAAGCATGCTGCAGAGGGATTGAACATAGGTCGATCCAGAACATTAGTAATATATATTTATTTATATATATATATATATATATATAAATATATATATAAATATATATATATATGAAAATTATTTCACTAACGTAACACGTGAAAAATATTTATGATGAATAAAACCACGAAGGAAAGGAAACAGAGTGGTGCTCAAGCGCTTTCGTCTAATGACATCCTCATGAACACTAAAGTATATAAAGAGTTCAGGACTATATATAGCCTATAGGTTACCAAAAAAAAATATATATATATATATAATATATATATATATATATAGTAAAAATAGAAATAAAAATTGCGGGAGGAGCATACACATTTGTGAGGAAAATTACCAATTTTAGCACTTTGCCCGAATTCAACACAAGCTCAAATGGATTGTTTACAGCCAATTTTATAGATAATGCCTAAATGATGTATAGGTCACAAAAAAAATAAAATAAAAATAAAGAAAAAAATAAATTGAAAAATAAAAATTGTAAGAGGAGCATACAAATTTATAAGGGAAGAATTCCCAAAGGTTTAGCGCTCTGCCCTTCTTGTTTAAATCCGTTCTGAACGAATTCAAAACAACGGGATCGAATTGAAAAAGACCTTTGCTCATGTTAAAGTTACTTGTAAGTTGAATAAGAGCAGACTCAAGAATATTTCTATTAACAACGTTGCTAGAGTGAAACAAAAGTGAAGCATTATTCCAATCAATACAATGGGATAACTCTGACAAATGGACAAAAAGGGCACTGGACGACTGTCCCGTTCTAACGGAATATTGATGCTGTTTTACACGCGTATGCAAATCCTTTCCCGTCTGTCCAGTGTAAAAGCAATCACATTGTTTACACCCAATTTTATATATAATACCCGAATTATTGGTGGGGCTATTTTTTACTATGATATTTCTCACAATATTATTATATGAAAATACTACATTAATATCCAAAAGTTTAAGTACATTAGCAATGCCTAAAAAGCCCGAAAAAAAATGGAAGTACTAAAAAATTCTTTGACAAAGTGCGAGTGTTATTAGTCACACGATAGAAGGTTCGTTTTGCCTTGTTAAGACAAGATTCCATAAACGCAGGTGGGTAGCACAGATCACTTCCAATACCGTTGATTTTTTCGAATTCGGCATCGATGTATTCCGGACTGGCGATCCTAAGAGCGCGGAGAAACATTGAAGAAAATATGGCCTTCTTAATGGGGGTGTCATGTCCAGAGTAAAAGTGTACGTAGGACAAATTGTTTGTTCTTTTCCGATAGATACTAAACTTAAAACCTGGGCTTTCCCTATGTACACGCACATCCAAAAACGGGATTGAGTTGTTTTGTTCCACTTCTAACGTAAACTTAATGGAGGGGACTTGATCATTTAACTGAAGGAGGAAGTCATCCAGGTCACGATTCATGGGCCAGATACACAAAATATCGTCGACATACCGCAACCATGGGATGCCAACCCCGAGGATTCTCGGAATTAAGTAATTTCGAAAAACTCCCTATAAATATTGGAGAGGAGGGGCGACAAGGGGTTGCCCATGGCCATCCCAAAAACCTGTTGATAATGCTCGCTAATGAAAGTAAATTTACAGTCTTTGATGCAAAGCTTAATAAGTTACAAAACGAAGTGTGCAGGTAGTGGCAGGTCGTACTTATGTAATTCTCTGGCAAGAAAGTCAAGCATATCGTCAATCGGCACTTTTGTAAACAATGAACAAACGTCAAAACTGATCAATCTATCGTTGGTTTCAGTGCGTACATTATTCAATTTTTCAGTAAGATCCATGGAATTTTTTACATGTGAATCAGAGATAGTTCCGAGAATGGGGGACAAGACTTTGACAAGCCATTTGGAGAGTTTATAGGTAAGTTTAATATCTATCGGAAAAGAACAAACAATTTGTCCTACGTACACTTTTACTCTGGACATGACACCCCAATTAAGAAGGCCATATTTTCTTCACTATTTCTCCGCGCTCTTAGGATCGCCAGTCCGGAATACATCGATGCCGAATTGGAAAAAATCAAAGGTATTGAAAGTGATCTGTGCTACCCACCTGCGTTTATGGAATCTTGTCTTAACAAGACAAAACGAACCTTCTATCGTGTGAATAATAACACTCGCACTTTGTCAAAGAATTTTTTAGTACTTCCATTTTTCCCGGGCTTTTTAGGCATTGCTAATGTACTTAAACGTTTGGATATTAATGTAGTATTTTCATATAACAATATTGTGAAAAATATCATAGTAAAAAAATAGCCCTACCAATAATTCAGGTATTATCTATAAAATTGGGTGTAAACAATGTGATTCCTTTAACATTGGTCAGACGGGAAAGGATTTGCACACGCGTGTAAAACAGCATCAATATTCCGTTAGAACGGGACAGTCGTCCAGTGCCCTTTTTGTCCATTTGTCAGAGTTATCCCATTGTATTGACTGGAATAATGATTCAGTTTTGTTTCACTCTAGCAACATTGTTAATAGAAATATTCTTGAGTCTGCTATTATTCAACTTACAAATAACTTTAACATGAGCAAAGGTCTTTTTCAACTCGATCCCGTTGTTTTGAATTCGTTCAGAACGGATTTAAACAAGAAGGGCAGAGCGCTAAACCTTTGGGAATTCTTCCCTTATAAATTTGTATGCTCCTCTTACAATTTTTATTTTTCAATTTATTTTTATTTTATTTTATTTTTTTTGTGTGACCTATATATCATTTAGGCATTACCTATAAAATTGGTTGTAAACAATCCATTTGAGCTTGTGTTGAATTCAGGCAAAGTGCTAAAATTGGTAGTTTTCCTCACAAATGTGTATGCTCCTTCCACAATTTTTATTTCTATTTTTAATATATATATATATATATATATATATATATAATATATATATATATATATATATATACTGTATATATATAATTTTTTTTGTAACATATATAGTCTTGAACTCTTTATGTACTTCAGTGTTCCTGAGGATGTCATTAGACGAAAGCGCTTGAGCACCACTCTGTTTCCTTTCCTTCGTGGTTTTATTCATCATATATATATATATATATATATATATATATATACACAGGGTGAGAGAACAATAGGATTTTATACAAAACTATTTAGTTAACAACATTATACAGATAAGTGTTCAAATGATGAAAGAAATCAAACAAAAAGTCTAAGAATTTTATTCCTACAAATATTTCGTTAAATTTTAATTTAATCTTCAAGTAGTTCTCCATCCGCTATGATATATTTGGGGATTTTCCCTGTGAAGCTCTTCATTGTTCTTCTGAAAATATCGAACGGGATCCTTTTCAGTTGTTCATCTATTTTCCGGCCAAGGGCATTCACATTTGGATAGCCAAAACCAGGAGTGTAGAGTTTGTCGAGCAAATAAGCCCAAAGCCAGAAAGCACATGGGGTTAAATCAGGTGATCTGGCTGGCCACTCGATAGGACCTCGCCGCCCAAGCCATCTTCCTTCAAGGTTCGTATCCAGAATCTCACGGGCAGCTGCAGAGTAATGTGCTGGTGCATCATCATGTTGATAAGCCCATTCCTGCCAACGCCATTAGTAAACTGTGATAAAACTTTCTCAATACCTGGCAATACTGTTTTCCATCCATCGTATCTCTCGATATATCAAAGGAAACGAGTCCTCAATAGCTAATGCACCCCCAAACTGTTAGTGTACCCGTTTTAACGGATTTACCGAATCATATTTTCGGGATTTTTTTTTCGCCCAGCAGTGAACGTTGTGTTTGTTTCGTTTACTCGTTAAACCGAAGACGCATTCATCTGAAAATTTGATCTTTCGAAGCAAATCTGGATCAATATTGAACTTTTGTCTCATTGTTTCAGCAAACAGCAGCCGTCTTTCAGAATCATCGTCGTATATGACGGGGCGTCCGCAGGATTTTTTCCAATGGGGGAGGGAGGAAAGGCAAGAAGGCAAGACCTGACAAGGTATTAGTTTATTCAAAACAGGTATGTAGAAAATAAATGATAATATCTAGTTTCACTGGCTAAATAAGTACTGCAGATGGCGCTTGTTCGATCCAAAGCGGTCAATCACGTCTTTAATGATGGCTTCCTTCCTGTGTATCACCTTTTGTTGATGCACGCTCAGCATGCACAAGCCAGACAAACGTTCAGTAGACAGTGATGAACGAAGCTACGTTTTGACCGTCTCAGCCTACTGAAGGATCGTTCATAAACTAATACAGCTTAATTCATATACAAATAGTGAATGAAAAAAATTATATATACATTTCTCATTTTCCAGCTGAGAGTAAATGCGTTTGTAATCGTGGTACCCCCGTGATTCAAATATTTTTGCAACTGAAAATTCGGAAGTACCTAATTCATCTGCGATTTTTCTCGAAGTTGTTGGATCGACTTGAAAAGTGGCGAGGACATTTTCTTTGTTGTCTCCTGTCGCCGTTACTGGCCTTCCGCTTCTTGGACGATCTTTTACCAGGTTCCCCGTTTCCAAAAGCTTGAACTTCCAGTATCGAAGAGTGGTTGCATTTGGTGGTGGTTTATTATATTTTTCTTGAAATAAACGCAAACTTTCTTCACAATTATTGTAAAAAATAGCCTACGATACAAGAGACTTTTTCTTCACTGCTGTATTCCATCCTTACTGACATAGCGCTGACTGGGGCTCGGGCCAAGGGCCTTCCTGTTCGGGCCAAGGGCCTTCCTGTTCTAGCCTAGGGTCATTCCTGGCCTTGTATAGTTGCTTTGAAAAGTATCACGTACAGTGCGGTGATATCAATGGAATTTATTTATTATTAACAAATTATTGTTAATGACAACGAAGGACAATCTTGTTGCTCCACCTTAGACCTACAGTTTAACGTAGAATCCGAACTACGACCCATCACGGGTGGTCAGAAATTACAAAGTCTTCGCTTGGACTCGATATCACGACCTTCCGATCAGCAGCCAAGCGTCTCAATCACTAGGATACCCAGGGTACCCACTTATCTACGAAACAATTTTACTGTATGAAAGGATGAACAGTTGGGTTTGCTGCGCACCAACTGCTGTCACTGGGTATCGAACCGGGGGTCGATGGATCCGTAGTCAGCGATGCTAACCACTACACCACCGATGAAATAAAATCTATCTATCTATCGAGATATATTTATATCTTTGGATCCATATTGCATGTACTAAATGCACATATTAGGGGTTTGAATGGTGCCACAGTCGCCGAGATTAGTGTGCAGGGGTATGCACCAAGAAGGGCAATGGCAAAAAAAATAAATTTCATTAAATAAGCACATTAGTGATCGGAAAGTGTAACAAACGTGACAAAACAGCATTGTCACGAATTGTGAAGCGTGACCGGAAGCCGACAGTACCAAATCTTATTTGGTTAGTTTTCTTATAGTTATTTTGACTGCGACAGTACATGGTCGTCGTTGGAGACTACTCTTAATTAAGCTCTGGAAAGATTTTGATGCAGTTGTCTTCCATTCGCGATTTACAATTCATTTCGTCAATGTTGCTTTGTACCTGTTTACCATTATACTTGTTTGGACCTTTTTTATTGCCGTCTATGATATAATGAGCTTGGAAGATAATAGGACTCTTGAAACATGGCCATTCCAGCAACTTTAGTCACTAATGGACCATCCAAATAGACCTCTCTATATTATGCCCATGTTTAGGTAATTTCATGAAATCCCTGAAATTTTCAGTAAATATCCCTAATTTATACCATGATACAAAATTGACAAAGTGGATGATGACCAAACCAAACCGAGGTTGGGTATAAGTTACGCGAATTTACTGAAAAATTCAGGGATTTCATGAAATTACTAGTTTCACAATCTTACTGTAACAGATGTAAGACGCATTCGTAGATAGATTTCATACAGGATATAACGCTTTATCATGAAATGTGAGACAAACCTACAGGCGTTTTCAAACGTTGGAGCTATATATATATATATATATATATATATATATATATATGTGTGTGTGTGTGTGTGTGTGTGTGTGTGTGTGTGTAAAAAGATCAAGACCGAAGATAATCTCTAACAATATCTTTTATCTTTCCGGAACATTTACAATACATATTTTCTTCACTTATTATTACAAGCATTTTGAATTAAATTTTTTGATGCGTTTATTAGTGTTTATATATATATATATATATATATATATATATATAATATATATATATATATATATATATATATATATATATATATATATACAGTATATATATATTCCTCCTTTATCTGGAAAAAAATTATTTTATATTATCGTGCATGAAGATATCAAAATTGCAATGAGGTTAATAACATCCCATAACCTTCTTTATGCTCTTTCGCTATATAAATAACGGTTCTTCACTACGTATAATGCATTACATGAACGTGTTGGTTTTCGGCGTGTCTGCGGTTGACATAAAAATAGAGTCTTAAACCTCTTTGTCTCGGCTTTGTGGAAAAGTGCATCAATCGGACTTCGGCTCTTAGTCCACGTTACTTGCATTGAGATTTACTTTTATATGCATGCACCACGTATATACAATTTTATATGTGCGAGTGTGTGTGTGTTCGCGTCTTCCCTACGGAATCGCGACAATCTTTAGGATACACACAGTCCATGGCGACACGAACGTGCGTATCAGTATCGCTGCGGTTTATTTTTATTAATAGGGCCTATTATGTTTTATCATAAAAAAAGGATATATAATTAAGATGAGGTTACGGTTAGGTTAGGTTAGGTTAGGTTAGGTTCGGCTAAATTTATTACAGTACCTTTTTAGACTGGATAAATGTCGCGTTACAGAAATGAATACGTGAAAATGTTGGAAAATGTCGCGACTCTGTAGGGTAGAGCTAAACCGTGTGTGTTTTTAGATAATTCACGAAAATGCGACAATCTTTATGATACACAACGAGTTCATCGCGATACGAACATGCAGGTAGCAACATTAGCGGTGTCGCTATAAATTAAGACACTCATTTAAAATAGCTATTAAATTAATTTACTGAAGTTAACAAAAGTGAATGAAATGTCGCCATCCACAGTCGAAAATGTGAAAATGTCGCGGTTTCACAAGTAGCCACTTTGTGTGTGTGTGTGTGTGTGGGTACCTTCGTTTCATATTAGTGTGCACTATAGATATCACACAATGATTCTATTTTGAAGTATGATGATGGTTCGATTTTAGCTTTTACTGCTTCTTGGTAAACATTGAACGGTGATTGCTCTTTTGAGAGACTTCTGAGATATGTAATTTCTATGTCTGGAGTTATTCCAAGAAACTATATTTTACTCGCAACTTCTTAAAACCGAAACCAATATATGACGCTATATGCGAAAATTAGATAAAATTATATATATATATATATATATATATACTGTGTATATATAGTGTGTGTATATATATGTGTGGGGGAAGGGGTCTAAAAGTTACGTTCGCTCATATTCGGCGCAATCTTGCGTATCACTTTCCTCCTACACGGAAAATAGCTACTACTTTGTTGGAGATGCTTTGGGGGTTTAGGTTAGGTTAGGTTAACCTAACCTAAAATTAACTAAAAAAAATTGGGTGTGTAAAATCTTCAAGGTAGCATGAAGTAGTGGTAATTTAATTTCAATTTTTTAATTCAAATCCTAATGCGAGTGAAATTCGAAAATAATCACCATTATATACAGGTAAAAAAAGCGTATTCTCGAAACTTCTTAATAGAACTCCTCCCTACCTTAACGCAAGCGTTACGTGATTAAAAATCTGAAAAAATAAAAGATATATGTAGGAACTAATGTAGCTTGAGTGACAACCGACGAAAATGTAGGAGGGATTTGCCAATTTAGAAAAAAATCAGCTTTTGAGGCCCATAGCTAAACCCAATTATTATTTTCACTGCAAAATATTATAGTCAAACCTGAAACTTTCTAAATTTGAGGCCCCCCTTAAGCTTGAGGCCCAGGCCAAATGGCCCTCCTAGCCCCCCCTCTGATAGGCCCTGTGTGTGTGTGTGTGTGTGTGTGTGTGTGTGTGTGTGTGGAGGAAATTGTAGACACCAACCGACCAGGGAAGTACTCCGGGTGGGGGACGTTAGACAGAAGACAGTGCTGGAACTCCCTTTCTTTTGTCACTGTCCTCTTTAGCTAATCTTTTCCAGAGTCTCATTTACCCTGTGAGCAGTCCAGTCGATTTACGCGGATTCGCTTATACACGATCGACAAAATAGGGAACGTTATTCTGTGTAAGTGACCGTGATCCGCGTTAACGTTTACGCGATTTAAACTACCAATCGGCCGGCGGAACTATTTGCGCTCGCGTATATGTAAATATGTACAGACGTTCTTCGACGCCTCGCTAGCGCCACGTCAGTGTGCGGCGCGTCAGTCAGTTTGTGTTGCTGCGCTCATTCAGAAGATTTGTCAAATGAAGAGTTGGTACAGCTGCAGCAAGAACGAGCAGAGGAGGAAGTTGTAGTAGTAACATCGCCACAATGTAAGCAACTGTGCACCAAACAAATGTCAGATTTATTTTCATACCTCAATGCAGCAAAAGAAATCGCAGTAGAGAATGACCACAACATGGAGCGGAACTGCACACTTAGCAGGGGTTTGGAAAATCTCAGTCGCTGCTGCAGGGAGTTGTACAAAAAAAAAAAAAGAAGACTGCTATGCAGATATCACTGTTTACCTACTTCAAGAAGGTTGAAAGAACTCCCGCAACATGCCAGAGCCCACTTCAACCTCAGCTTCACCCAGGAGAAGCCCCAAGAAGAATAAGGTTCCACTTTAAGCAGTATTTGGAGCCGTCTATGGTAAGTACAGTATGTACAAAATTACATAATATATTTTATATTCTATTATTAATGTACGACAGTTAGGGTGATTCAAAAAAATCAAAGTTTTTTTTTTAATTGTTCAACCTGTATTTTTGTTCCCTATGACAAAAAAGTAGTGTATGCCAAATTTGGTGAATTTTAAATAAAATTTACTATGTGCTACCACCTACCAGGCGTCAAAGTTTCCCTTTTTTTCAATTTGTTTGTTTTTACAACTTATGATTTTATGTTTAATTGTTTATATTTCAGAATTTTTAATTAATGGTTTATATACTAGCTTGCTTTTAATTGTTGCTTGGAACTCGTAATTTTGATATCAATTAATCGATTATGGAAGCTAGGCCTAACTCACCATCACCCAGTTGCTCATTTGGGAGAAGTTCTACAAGAAAAGAAACTGAAGTATGGCTAATTGGGCAGCCCTCTGCAGTACTAAAAACATCCGTATTACCATCAGAGAAGGAAATGATGGCCCTCTTCATGCACTACAGAAATATTAAAAAGCAAGACATTAGAAAATCATGCTGCTCTACTGCAGATGATGTGCTAGCAGTTTGGAAAAAAGCAGGAATACCAGCAAAACAAAGAATACATGTAGTAGATAAAATTCAAGGAATACTGAAGAAATGATAGCTGCTTAAGAAAAACAAAGCAAACAAATTGAAAAGATCACAAAATTTAAATAATAAAGAAGAAAAATGGAAAGATAAACTGGAAAACTTATTTGACATTGCTCATGAGAATGCTATGCAGCTTATAAAAATAGAAGATGATAAGAAATTCTTAAAAATGCAACGTGAGAAAGGACGTCATGGAAAAATGGGTACCATTGATAAGGCTGTTGCTAAAAAAGAGCAAAGAGCAGCAGAAATAGCAACAACGTTATGAAAAGAGGAAAGCAGAAGAAGAGATCAAAAGAAAGAAGAATGAAGAGGCTGTCATACTCACCAGTACATCATCAGAATCAGAAGAGAGTAAAAGTGATGAATCTGGTTTCTGTGCTGCACAACCTTCAACATGGAAAAGTAAGGTTGGCAAACGTAGAAAATTGTTTGATGATAAATTATTAGGAAGTCTTGATGTTGCAAAATTGAGTGACAGAAATGCGTCTCTTTTTAATGCAAACAATCAGACATCGCTTGAATGGGACATCTGCGAACAAATAAAATGCATGTGTTTCAATACATGGCAGCCAATACTGGTCCTAGAAATGGTGCAGCTATTCTTCTAGAACAAAAATTCGACAACGATTTATTGTGGCTGGCATGTCGACACCATATATTTGAAATTATGCTGGAAGCTGTTGTTTCAAAGTCTTTATCACCATCTTCTGGCCCAGATATAGTCCTTTTTAAGAAGTTCAGAGAAAAATGGTCAAGCATTAATAAGGAGGACTACGAAACAGCATTATCAGATCCAGATATCTATGAAAATATTCATGACATCAAAGATGACATAATTATATTTGCAACAAATCAACTAGATACATTCCAACCAAGAGACGATTACCTAGAACTATTGCAGTTAACAATTATTTTTTTGGGAGGTGAACCAAAAGGTGGAATCAAATTTAAACATCCAGCGGGACTTCATCGGGCTAGGTGGATGGCCAAAATTACATATTCATTAAAAAATTTTATGTTCAAATCTCAGTTCAAAATTTCAGTAAAAGACAAAAAAGGACTAAAAGACATCTGTCTATTTGCTACTCGGTTATATGTAAAGGCATGGTTCACAGCTCCTGTGCCATCTTGCGCTCCTCGTCTTGCTCTGGAATTATTACAGAATCTTGTAGTCTACAAACAAATAAATGACACAATTGCATTTGTTGCTGTTAAAAAACTGTTAGGTTACCTCTGGTACCTATCAGAACTGGTAGCCTTGGCCTTTTATGATGATGAAGTGCCTACTGAAACGAAAAACAAAATTGTAAAGGCCTTGCAAAATACAACAGAAACTCTTCCTGCAAAACGGGCTTTTCTAGATCCTGCACTTATTCCAACGAAGAAATTAGAAGATTTTGTCATCAAATACTCAAAGATTCTTTACAATAACAGAATTTAGTTCAAAATTTTCACTCAAAGATGCTAAAGAATGGCATAATGATGAAGAGTATAACTCCGCTAAGAAATCTATCAAACAGTGGAAAGTCGTGAATGATATAGCGGAAAGAGGAGTAAAATTAATGGATGAATATAATAAAATATTAACACATGATGAAGATCAAAAACAATTCTTGCTACAAGTAGTGAAAAACTACAAGGCTGTTTACCCTGATAGAAAGAAAGAAACATTGATGAAGTAAGGACAGCTAATGTCTCAAATATCATGCTAGTTTAATTATGCATGCTTGTGGTTATGGTAGGACCTACGGGGGAGCTTTCCACATTAAAAAAAAGCAATGCGCCTTGTACTGTACCCCCTGGGTGGTGTGGAAAAATTTGACAATTTGAGTCGTTCTGTCAATTTTTAATTGCTGGTAGCAACCCCTAAAAATTAAAAATTTGCTAAAATATTTTAGGATAGTTGGTTTTATGCTGAAATGAACCATTTAAAGCAGGGGTGGGGAAACCCTCGCCCACGAGCTAATTTCAATTCGCCCGCTTAGGTATTTATTATTTACTAAAAATTATTTATTTACAGCCCAGCAAATAGCTTTTTAAAATACATCTTATATACAGCGTGTCCCAAAGAAATGTATACCCACTTTGTTCGATAATACCAGCTATGAGGATAATAAATATATTACTTTTTATATGTTTTTTAATAAAGAATTTTCTCCTGAATCTAAATATGTAATTATTTTTATTAAAAATTGAAAAACAAAAACGTTACAGATGTTTAAATTATAATTATTATTTTCGAGACTTCATGTGCGATATTTTCTAATATTTTTGCACGTATACGAGATAAGTTTGAAACCGACGGCACTGTGCAAAACTTACAAAAACAACGTTCTGGAAGACGTCGAACATCTTAGATAAAGTGTCATTTAACAATGGAATTTGTAAATTTTTTGAATTAATTTAATAATTACAACATTTATGCTTCAATATCAACACTAAACATAAGTATCTCAAAACAGTCGGTTAAAATATTAGAAAATATCGCACATGAAGTCTCGAAAATAATAATTATAATTTAAACATCTGTAACTTTTTTGTTCTTCAATTTTTTATAAAAATAATTACATATTTAGATTCAGGAGAAAATTCTTTATTAAAAAACATATACAAAGTAATATATTTATTATCCTCATAGCTGGTATTATCGAACAAAGTGGGTATACATTTCTTTGGGACACGCTGTATATAAGCTTAAAATTTGCCAGACGCCCGCGGAGGTGTTTATGTTATCGATTTTCGCCCTTGGTACTGAAAAGTTTCCCCACCCCTGATTTAAAGGGTTGAACACATTAAAATCTAAAAAAAAATTTTTTGCACCCATATTTGAATCACCCTAATGTACGTGTATTATAATAAGCATTGCGTTCTATGTAATTCTTTTATACAGCCATATATTTCAATTTGTGTTGTCAAAATTTCTTGAACTGAACACGCTTACCCACTATTACACATTATCTCTATAGAGAAAATAGGATTCGATTTACACGATTTCGATATAAACGATGGTTTCCATGAACGCATCTATCGCGTAAATAGAGGACTTACTGTACACACACACACACACACGTTCGGCATCCGTACAGAACCGCGACATTCTCGCTTTCTTACATATTCAATTTTGTATCACGACACACCCCTAATTTTAAAAACCTAATAACTAAGCAAACTTAATTTAACCTTACCTAACAGAGCGTAACCTAACCTTAATTATATCCCCTTTCCCATGGTAAACGAAAGATAAAGATAATTGATGGAAAGACCGCAAATGTGTATACGGCATGTTCGACGTTCGTGTGGCGTGTGTATCCTCAAGACCGTCGCGATTCCGTAGGTAAGACACACACACACACACTGAACTTTTCCGCATGGAAGGAAAGTAATGAAGTCCAAAGTGTATATATTTTTCTTATGTAGGGAGGAGGAACCAAGGGCGAGCGCCCTCAAAAATGCCCCCCTATATAAGAAAAAAAAAATCAAGATCTCTGAAGTACACACAGTCTTTTTTTTTATCAAGATTGTGTAGTGTGTAATATGCATGCTTGTGTAGTGAAGAGAGGGAGAAGTGTGTGTTTGAGAGCATGCTACACTGCTCACAGGATAGATGAGACACGGAAAAAGATCAGCTAAAGAGGACAGTGACAGGAAAAACGAGAGTTCCAGCACTCCCTGTCTCCTGCCTAAAGTTTCCCCGATTGGTCGATTGGTGCCTACGATATATGATAAAATGTGTGTGTGTGTGTGTGATATATACGCTATCATTTATTCCCTCATCTCAATCTTAAAATTTATTCTTCCGTTCAACTCATTTACAACTCGTTAACTCTCTTTACAACTCCGCAACTGAACCGAATAGAAAGAAAGAAAAATCGGATGGGAAACGCTTTTTGAGCTAAAATGAACTCGTTCCGTCAACAACGGTTGGAATTATTTCTCAAACGATGGGAAATGATCCTTCAATCACATTTTGAATATTAAAACAGTGGAAAATTTTGCGATATTTTACAATATTTCGAGATATTTACGATTTTTAACTGTAATTACGACGAGGAGTGTGAAAGTGACTTGTTTATACTGTAAAGTCATTTGCAAAAACAGTGTACGAAAATGCTACAAAATGTAGATAAGTCACAAGTCAAACTTAATTCATTCAAAGAGAAGGCATGTGAACCCGTTTTAATAATACTAATATAATAATAATAATATTATTATATATATATATATTATATACTTTTATAAGGGCGTATAGATCACATAGGGGCAGAGTTTCAGATTTGCGCAACAGAGGAAGAATAAATGAAATATTTATTTCTACTTAATTCCAATTATATATATATATATATATATGAAATGGAAATTAAATACAACGATAATTGCACGTGTGTATAAAAACTCGCTTAAGAATCAATTACACTTTTTACACTACTAATACGAAGGTATTTGTTTGCCTTTATCTTATATATATATATATATATATATATATATGTGTGTGTGTGTGTGTGTGTGTGTGTGTGTACACACGAGAGTCGGTACAAAGTAATGCCCCATTTTTCAGTTCGTAAATACAATAAGAGGCATTACTTTCGTACCACCCCTCGTGTGTGCATATATATATAGTACACATTATGAAAGTAAGCGTGTGAACAAAAAAAAAAAAAAAAGGAATTTAGGCCACGAGAGAGGTGCTTATTTAAGAGAAAAAAAATGCTCTTAAAAGAAAGTCTTAAAAAAAAAAACACATTTAAAAGTTTAAACTAAAAATGTACTCTTCTCTATTATTATTAATTATTATTATTAATTATTATTATTAATTATTATTATTATTATTAATTATTATTATTTATTAGGAACTGTAACATAGTTCTTCCTTGGGTAATGAAGTTTTTATATTAAATATTAACATAATATAGGAATACAAAATAGTGTTTACCAACATAACCAAGATTTTCTTTATATATATATATATGGTTCTTCAAAAGTCAGGCACCATAATCACATATTTATTATTATTATTTCATTGTTATGGTGCTTGACTTTTGAACTACCCTGTATACGATAATTCATTAGTTTCATTTAATTATAAAAAAAAAAAATTGGGGGTTTATAAAACCTACCTCTCATTTTAAAAAAAAAGTTGGGCTCGGTCCCTTTTGTTAAAAAAAAAAAAAAAAAAAATATCCTTTCTCTGTGGCGTTGAAATCTCTGAATTGCGAATAGATTTTGGTAGATTTATTTTTCCGTTCAAATAATAATTCTATTTTTAAAATTTAATTTTCCTTTTCAGTTTGGGTTCATTATAATAAGGAAGAGATACTGAAGGATTAATAAATGGTAATTCATTTTGTAACAGTATCGTCTGACATATATAGGAAAAAACACTTATCTCTTACGGGGGAAAATAGTACACACTGCTATATTTCATTGTCCATTTTTGTTAAATTCACTTATGGGTTTTATATATATATATATATACCTAATAATAATAATGCGTATAAACTATAACGTTCTTCGTTCTATATATTAATAGGAACATATGAATAAATATATTATGTAGTTCTTAAATACTTAATAATATATATTTCATGCTGATAATGTCTAAGTTCTTTGGTTTCAGAGAATCATTTTCAGTTTAACTTCACGGAATAGTTCTTTTAAAGTTTATAGAACTTCTACAAAACTTAAGATGTATCGAGTATGGAAGGTAATGTAACGTGTTCATGTTTTGGAAACACCAAACTGAGTATAAAAACTTTTATAAGTAGTATCTAAAATAAGCTTATAACACCTGCTCCTTTATTTTGTAGCGGATTCAAATCACCTGTACCTCACCTCTCGTAGCCATTGTACCACTAATGCAAAGATGTTTGAAAGAGTTGCCATATACTATATTCTTTTTTTGTTATGGTCTTTTTTACTACGAATGATATCGTAAGTTTTGTTACGTTAAAATGTTAAATCATGAATTAGTATTAATGAATACGATTAAAATGTTTGTTATTATTATTATACAATGAAGTTCGTACGAATTATTTTAGGAAAGAATTAACATTATCTTTTGAATGATTGTCGTACATGGCAACCACAATCCCAGCGTCCGTAACTGACCATACTTTTTTTTCTCATATTTTTATTTTTTAAGGTTGCCATTCCACAAATTTCCGAGACATAATACTGCGTCCATTAACACTCTGAAGTAGAAATATTCCCGAATCCTTTCTCAAAATAACGATAATATAAAGACGACTAATTTGATTCGTTACATACGCACAGACAGGTAAGGGCATCGTTTAAGAAAAAATACAAGCCATTTTTCGTACGAGTTAATTATAAACTTAGATAGAGTTAATTTCTGTTATCTTCTTTTAAGCTCTGTCGAGTTAATGACTTTTCCAGTTGGTCGGCTGAGAAAGAATTTTAGGTTTAATACACACGACATAAAAAAAAAAGATACGTGTGGCTATACATCGATTTCTTCTTATTTTTCTTTTCATTGAACCTTTTTGAGGAAGGAAATAAAAGTTGAAAGACAACATTTTCAATATTTGACATGCTTCACATTATTATATATATATATATATATATATGAATAGAAACGACATAAGTATTAAGGAACGTTTCTGCACACGAGGAGGAGAGATAACGAAATAATGAAAAATGAGGCGAACCCAGGCGGTTCGCCTCATTTTTCATTATTTCGTTATCTCTCCTCCTCGTGTGCAGAAACGTTCCTTAATACTTATGTCGTTTCTATTCATTTATATACTGCGCGGTCATTGCAGTTATTTGCATATATATATATATATATATATATATATGAAAATAGTTATAAAAATAACATCCACCCATACTACAGGCCAACCTTTTTAATTGGGAGTTAAACTATGATATATATATATATATATAATGTGAAGCATGTCAAATATTGAAAATGTTGTCTTTCAACTTTTATTTTCCTTCCTCAAAAAAGGTTATGGGCTTGACGGGCTTCATCAAATCTCACGTCTATCAGACGAAGATTACGAGTCTTGAAAACTTAACGTACACGTATACGAACTGCTGCAGATAACATAACCCCGCAAATGCTCCAGAATGTGTTTAGAAATGCTGCGGAACGATTTGAGCTGTGCAGGGATACTGATGGGCGTCACGTCGAATTCTACTCTTAATTACACTGGTCAACAAAGATTTTTCATCAGAGTAAAATTTGTGGTGGCTGGATAGCATTTTTCACGCTGATTCCAAAACTGCATTCAGATTTTTTCTAGCACGTATAGTTTTCAAGATGAAGGCATATATATAACTACACAGATTTAACCATTTTAAATAGGCAAAATACTAATATTTCAACATTTGATTGTGTTTATTTTATTGTTTTTTTTTAGTTTATTCATCTTATTTATTTCAATTATCTTAATTATACATCTTATGTATTTCAGGTGTGAGCTTTTACGTCTAGCAGCATTGTGATTCAGGCAACAACGCCGTGCTTTGTGTGTCAAAAGATCAGTCCAGTCCAAGAACTTGTTGTGTCAAGTTGGTGTACATTTTTTTTGAATTCATAGTTCGCTCAGGTCAGTCAACATGCCTCGACAATGTAAGAATGACCCCGACAAGTTCTGTTTCGTATGCGGCCAGTTCACAACTAAAACACAGCAACGAAGTATTACAACGACATTAAGAAAATATACAAGCTATACTTTGGTTGCCATCTAGGTGACCAAGATAAACCATGGGCGCCACATCAAATCTGTTCTGGCTGTTCAAATGGATTACGTGATTGGCTTAAAAAGAAAGCGTCAATGCCATTTGCCATACTCATGATATGGAGGGAGCCGAGAGATCATCATGAAGACTTATTTTTGTAGTGTGAACTTAATGGGGTTTTCTGCCAAGAACAAACACCAGATTGTATATCCAAACTTGGATTCAGCACGTAGACCAGTAAAACATGATGAAACATTGCCCATTCCAATTCCCCCAAGTGATAGGCTAGATTCTATCATAGATGACATGGAAAGTGATGAAGGTGCAACTGGCGTTTCTGGACCATCTACAGAACCAGAGTACACTTTTGAAGGTAGACATTTAGAGCCTAAAAAGTTAACCCAAGGACAGTTGAATGATCTTGTTAGAGACTTATCGCTGTCTAAAGAGAAATCAGAGCTTCTCGCCTCAAGACTAAAGGAGAACAATTTACTTGAGAACAATGTTCGTACCTATTAGTTACTACCGAAAGCGGAATTTTGAATTAACAGCATTCTTTTCAGTAGATGGTCCTCTCTGTTATTGCCATGACATCAATGGACTATTTACAGCCATATCTCAGACATATGTGGCATCTGAGTGGCGCCTCTTTATTGATTCGTCGCAGAGAAGCCTGAAAGCAGTTCTTTTGCATAATGGTAATATAATGCCATCCATCCCCATTGCCCATTCCGTCCATCTAAGAGAGACATATGACAATATGGATATACTACTTAAGGCAATCAAATACGACAGTCACCAATGGAATGTTTGTGGAGATCTAAAAGTTATAGGAATGCTTATGGGTATGCAGTCAGGATTCACAAAATTTTGTTGTTTCCTTTGCCTGTGGGACAGTCGCGCCACTATAGAACATTACACCAAAAGTAACTGGCCACTTAGGTATACATATGTCCCAGGGATAAGCAATGTCCAGTCTGTCCCTTTAGTGGATCCCCAAAAGATCTATCTGCCACCTCTTCACATTAAACTTGGTTTAATGAAGAATTCTGTTAAAGCAATGGGTAAAATCAATTCTGAAGGGTTCCAATGCCTTTCAAAGAAATTTCCGAAGGTTACTGCAGCAAAATTGAAGGAAGGAATTTTTGTTGGGCCACAAATAAGGGAGGTTTTGAATGACATTGAATTTGAAAAAGTCCTAAGTCCGCTGGAATTGAAGGCTTGGCTGGCGTTCAAATGGATATGTGAAAACTTTCTTGGAAGCAACAAGTCACCTGCGTATAAGGATGGAGTCAAGAACCTCCTTGATGCCTTCAAAGAAATGGAGTGTCGAATGTCGTTAAAAATTCACTTCCTGCATTCCCACTTAGATTTCTTTCCTGAAAACCTTGGTGCAGTGAGTGACGAGCAAGGAGAGCGCTTCCATCAAGATATTCAGATGATGGAGAAGCGCTACCAAGGATATTGGAATGAAAGCATGATGGCGGACCATTGTTGGATGCTGTATCGTGACAATCCAGGCCAAATTTACAAAAGGAAATCACACTCACAGCGCTTTTAATAAAATAATGTATATATTCTTTATTTATAAGTACATTGAATAAAGTATATGATGTATTTGTTGTTTAGCATTCCTAAGTGTGATCTATACATCCATAAATTTTCTTATAGCAATATCAAAAACTTAAAAATATAAAAACCAGTGTATCTATATAACTATACGTGCTAGAAAAAAAATAAAACCAGATTCGGAATCAGCGCGAAAGATGCATTAAGAAACGTGTGATCATGTTTGTGATGAGAAAAAAAAGTTTCATTTTGTTGGCCAGTGTTATTTAATAAATGTTACCACTTTATCATTTTATGATTGAATTCCATATAATTTCCAAGTGCTTCACAAAAATAGATCCTGACTTTATGTACACCCTGTATTATTTTCCGAGATTACTGATTATTTTAATATTTTCTGAGATTACTGATAATGTTAGTAATATTTAGTGGTGTTAATGAGTAATGTTACCTTGCGTTATCTGTTGTATCTTGTCCGTCTTCGTAAGACTCCTTTTGGGCAAAAGGGGAGATCCAGGACTAACTCCTTTGATACTTCCATTATTCTTCGATGTGAGGAAAGGCTGTGTATTGCTATTATTGTTGTTGTTGTTGTTGGAAATTTCGACGAGGGAATCAATGCTGGCCGCTCTCCGTATGCTAGGTGAGTTCAGTTTGCTGTTTTAGGAATACAGAGAAAGTCAGTAATTTTGTCATTACAGCATATCTCCATAAAAAAATTAAAAGTATAGGTGTTTACTGTGTGTGTGTGTGTGTGTGTGTGTGTGTGTGTGTGTGTGTGTGTGTGGTAACTGCGGTATAGCAAAGTTTCAACAAAGGTTAACATGCGTCAAGAGGCAAGTTCAAATTACAATTTCAGCTAAAAATAAAGGTCAGATAAAATCACTTCTACGAACTTTTATATAATTCTTATCAATAGAATCGAAAAGTTAACTAAATGATAACAATGAGGCGGCAATTTTCTATTTCAGGGTGGTTTTATACAAGGAATTAAAGTATCTAAGTTTTAAAAACTTTATAATTTCACTTTTGATATCTTTTATCTAATTATATCGTGCAATGAACTCGTATAAAATAATTGTTGATAAATACATATTTAATTATAGTGTATCTCAACTTTGTTAAAATAGGGGTTAACGGTATAAAAATAAAAACTTATAAACAATATTTTAATATATTAATTTATATCCATAAGATTATATACTCCATTTTATATTATCGTTATTATATATATATATATATATATATATATATATATATATATATATAATCAATGATGTTGGACTCGAGACCTTTTTTTCCGGTCTCGGTCGCTTAGGTCTCGGTCTCGGTCGCTTAAGTTTCGGGCTCGGTCGCTTAAGTCTCGGGAATGGTCGCTTAAGTCTCGGGCTCGGTCGCTTAAGTCTCGGGAATGGTCGCTTAAGTCTCGGGAATGGTGGTCTCGACTACATTACTGCTGAATATGTTGATGTTCCTCAAGTGCAACGAACACTTATCTCTTTTTAAGTAGGTAGTTAACTGCTGAAAAATGTCACAAACTATGAATTTGTGAATAAATTATGAGTAAATTTTGCAATTGTCACTTGATAACATCTTTAGAATGTTTATTCCTGAATGTGAAGTACAGAGCTTAGGAATTAGGCACTACACAATATTGGTGCAAAAATTGCATATGGTCTCAATCTGGAGACCTTTTTTCTGGTCTAGGTATTGGCGATCTCGACTACATCACTGATATATATATATATATATATATATATATATATATATATAATATATTAACTGATTTGTGTAGAAATTAAACAAAGGATATGCAATTACACATATAAGGGACATTTATTGGGATTTGGCAGCATGCAATTATGTTTGAGGAAGTACATCAGCATTCAAGGGTCTTACAAGTCTTATTATAAATATGAATTTTTTCTACTTCAGTTGTTGATAGCGAGGGGAGTTTATAAATAGGGCATCATGCTTATTTGTTACTAGAGACATTTTAGGCGCCAAACCTGTAATCTACAGATTCTTTAATAACAACTCAAAAAACACACAAATAGGGAGTTACTTAAAAATATGATAGTGATATTAATATCCGTATATATATATATATATATATATATATATATATATATATATATATATATTTATTTATTTCGTGGACACCTATTTTTCTGAACCCCTGACTGGCCGAAAGTTTGTCACGTGGGACACAACTAACTAACAAACCAACCTAGAACAATTACCTAACCTAATGTAGCCTAACACGAACACAAGATTCACCCTGATTGACCAGATGCACGAAATGGCCGGATCACCGAAATCTGGTTGGAACGAAACACCCACATTATATATAACACTGAAATAGTCGTCGTACAATGAAAACAATATAAATAGTATGCATATTATTTGGAATAGTTGCCCTTATTTCATTCATTTTCTAAATTGAAAAGAAAACTGTTTATTAGGAGTGACGCAAGTAATTTAACACCAATCATAAGTAGTTTTTATTTGTAAACAAAAAAATAAATAAATAAATTATGTATATATGGGCGCAAATCGCTATAAAAAAGTAGAGGTTACATTTGGCTATAAAAATTAATGGAGTTTTAGTGCATGTATTTAAAATATTGTAAAATATGGCAAGCTGATCAATTTTTTTAAACGAAACCTTAATATTATGCTACTGTACTGAAGCATATTATTTGACAAAAATAGCAGTGCATATTACATATGGTCATGAGTCTCAATGGGATATAATATAATAATATTTATTTGTGTAATATAATTCCTCTTATTACTTTAGAATACCGTTAGCCTCCTAAGAGTTCCTAATAGTTCCCAAATAGTGAAGGGGTACAAATGATACTTTGTCCCTGGTCTTCAAAAAGTCGGGGGGGTACACGTGCCCCCTTGTCCCATAGAAATTTGCGCCCATATTATATATATATATAATTTACGCGGTAAAAAGATTTATGAACTTGGTTCTAATGAAAAATTAGTTATAACAGAAAATTTACCTTCCATAAAATAACCTACTTTCGCAACGATTTTTATGGGAGAAAAATATATAAAATTGATCAAACTATTGAAGTCGAATACGTAATTTTAGCTCGTTAATATTAAGTATTAAACAAACAACGATCCAGTGGGAATTACTTACACAAATAACTATTTACACTACTCGTATATTGATCGTGCTTGTGAAATATAAAATATTACCGTCATTTTGTAACGAATTCAGAAATTTGAATACTGGACCATATTATGAAAATAAAAACCCACTCTAATAGACAGAGTTTATTTCCACGACAGTTTCGACGCCCACTGGCATCCTCCTCGGGTGGATACAGAGTGGGTTTTTATTTTCATATTTTGACCTTCACGTAAAAAAAAAAGTGAAGTTTTTTGCATTTATTCTGGACCATATTCTTTTTCAATATTTATACCAAGAATTATATACAAAACTACGGACTTGAAACCCAAACACCAATTTATGACCACACATTGTTTGCCAAATTTATATATTTACTTAATTTATTATTAGTAGTAATAGTAGTCAGGGGCGTACACAGCATTTCTTAAGGGGGGTGGGGCACACACAATAAATAAATACATTTTATATATATATATATTTATTAGTGTGTGCGCGCGCGCTTCAGTTGTATTTTATTTCCAATTCATGGGCAAAGAATTAAATTTGCACAAATTAATCGTACGTATAAAGACATAAACGTTCCTAAGCCAGCCAAAATTGCTTTTGAATTTTGAGTTAATATGTCCTGGTAACCATGAAATAATTGAAATTCCATATATGACATCAAGATTTTTTGTGGTGAATGTGGCAAAGTTATCGATTTTTTAAAATTTCTTTTTCATATATCTTTAATGAAAGTAGTAATATTTTTTACAATGGGGGCCTATCCCCCCTATGCCCCCCTTATGTACGCCACTGATGGTAGTATTATTAGTATTTAAATTTTTATTGAATAAATTTCTTTAGTGAAGTTCAATAATTAAATTTCTTTTAAAAATTTCAATCAATCCTGATTTGGTAAAGTTGAAGAAATAAAAGAAGTGTCGTGAAACAAAATTAATTTTAGAATTTCACAAAAAAAGCTTATTTGAAAAGTTTTGAAAAGTTTTTGAAAAGATTTCTGAATAAGTGACCTTCAACTATATTATTTCATACAAGGAAACAGTAAATTTGGGAGCTATTGAAGAATAGGGACCCCAGCCTTCTTTAGTTAGCTTTATAAGGCTAACTAACGAAAATATCATGACCTAACCTAACCAATCGTCAAGGGCGTACAGTTAACCTAACGATTGGTTAGGTTAGGTCGTGATATTTTCGTTAGTTAGCCTTATAAGCCTAACTAAAGAAGGCCGGGGTCCCTATTCTTCAATAGCTCCTAAATTTGTATCATTAATGGGAATTATTATTATTATTATTATTATTATTGGTAACCTTTTAATTCGTAAACATTTCTAACTCAAATTGAAGAAACTGAGTGTTTTCGGTGCCAATTTTAAGCGTTGTGCCCACTCCATGAAAATGGGAAATGGAGTTTTAAAAGACAGTGTGTGTATGCATAATATAACCGGTTTTCTCAGTATATGCTTCAACGTTTCGTCTGTATACTCGAGTCATTTTCAAGGAACTAAATTTTACTTATTGCACTTACATGACGACAAAGGTAGACAATATTTAATATTTAAATTTAATTTAATTATAAGTTAGTATTTAATATTCATGAAAAAGGTTTCAAAATTATTTGGAAACTTCCATTCTTGAGTTAAATTTATAATGTTAAAATCTGGTGTGCGGTTTTAACCAGTTATGATTCGCGATTGAGGGGGTTGCTTATCCTCCTTCGAAACGGCAAAAGTCACGTAACGGAGGGGACCTACAGCTTTACATGCTATCAGAACTATGTAAGGATAGCTACATCAAATAAGATTTTAAAATTATTCAAAATGTCAATGTCGAAAACTTAAATTTTTATTATCCCGCTTATTTTTAATATATCTTCATACTTGCCAACCCTACCGATTTAGGCGGTAGGCTACAAATTTGAAAGCTATGCAAATTTGCAACATGCAAATAATATCAAACCTTTTATGCTGAGAATGCACTAGCGCATCATTTAAGGCTAGATTTTCAAAAGTTTTCCGGGGAGGGGGCCATGCTCCCAGACCCCCGGGCATTGATTACATATCCTACCGCTTTTGCTTTTCCAAATGTCGGCAAGTATGTACATATCTTACTAGCTTTATAATAAACGTTGAAACATTCTTAATCCTTATGTTAAAATATATCCTTTATACTGGATAAAATATACCCTTGGTTTAATTTACCATGGTTACGAAATGAGGGTTAAATCAAATATTTGGAGAAAGCTTTAAAAAATTAATACTGTCGATATTATTATTATTTATTTATTATCATCATTAGTATTATAAAGACATTCGCAGGATAAAAATTGACGTTGTACGATGGGTACTGGAAGACTATAATGTAACTGGGGTCTCACACCCTCAGTAATAATACTCCTAATAAACTCTTATGCCCACCGAATGAAATTAAATCACTGTTTATATATATATTTCCCTTTTAATAATAAATAGAACAATAATATTCGTACGTAATTCTATAATAGGTTATTGTGTAATATATATATATATATATATATATATATATATATATATATATAGTACCCACTCAGTTATCCGTGATTGAGGGGGCGGTCCATTATCACGGATAACCCGATTTCACGGTTAGCTCGATATACCCGGGCGGCGGGTGGGTGGTGCAGCCGCTGCTGCTGCCCGTCACTACTGGCTGGTCGATCTTCCACCTCGTACGTCACCACACAGTATTATTCTAGTAGAGTATAATAATTTACAATTTAGTAGTCTGTACTCCTCACAGGACGATAATAATAATGATTGTTTAACTTCCTTCGCAACATCTAAGGTCATATGACGGAGGGGACCTACAGCTTTACGTGGGATCCGAACCACGGGTCGCTACATAATCTGGGCACGGAGGACGGTCTCCCATCAATTACTACCCAGACCCACTGTCGCTTAACGTCGCTGATCAACTGGAAGCGGTGTTACGACATTGGCTACAACGTAGCCCATCACAGGACGAAGATGATCATCTCCTCATGGCTGATGATTTTAATCTTTCCCTCTCTTAATATTGCTTCTAATATTAATTATCTTTTGGTAATGGAGAAAAGCACTGACTGAGGTGCGTTGTTGGGGGCTGGCGGGAGGTGAGCCGTGGGTGTAAATACCGCGTCAAATCACGGCTAACTCGGTGTCATTATTATGGGTAAATGCACAAGGGACAATTAGTAAATCAAAGTTAATTCGATTCACGGATAACAGCTCGCGTATATTAACCTAATTAATTACATTGCGTTAATGTGCTTTGAACTGAATGGGGAAACATTTTGAAAAATTATGGTATGTATAGCTCCAGAAAATCACTTCTTTTATGATCCGTAAAGTACAGGGTGAACCTACAGTTTGCACAGATTAAAAAATAATAATAAATAATAATAAAAAAGAATCACCTAAAGATCAGGGTCCCCGTGTATTCTTGTTTTTTGCTTTACAGTACCAAATATAATAATAAATTAAATTGAATGCCCGGTTAGGTCAACTATACGCTCTTGACAATTGGTTAGGTTGAGTCGTGATAGTTTTGTTAGTTTTAACGAAGATATTATTTGGTAATTGAAACTGGGGGCCCCTGATCTTCAGGTGATCCTAAAAAAATAATTATGAAATTATTTTTTAATGTAAATTTGATATTGAAGATTATCGGAATTAGCAAAATTTGAAGAAATTCATTATAAGACAAATATTGATAGCAGTAATCAATAGTCATAACAGTGCCAGCGGGCTGCCAGCCATTATTGATTTAATACTTTTTATTTAACACTTTAAATTGGTATGATTAGTAAGGAAAGAAATTTGAAAAACTTTTATTGGTTTGAAATCCGTTCTCGGTTTAAAGTACTGTAAAATATTCAATTAATTTATGTTGTACAAGATTTTCATAGAACACGGACTGACATAATATATCTTTAGTATGGGGTCCCAACAGTTTCTGGCCCAAGGATAGGCTATTTTAGCCTGTATTAATAGTGGTTATTTAATACACAAAATGTGTATCATTAAATTTTTTTTGTGTATCTTTAAAAATTATTTTGTGTATTATTAAATTTGTGCATTATTAAATTTAACCCTATATGGACATGCGCGACATTTTTGTAACGTTTAAAATAATACATTAAAATATATATGAAAACTTTATCAACTGTGCGCTCAACTCATCAGATTCGCTACATTTCAAAAACGATATTTGCGTAGTGACAACTCAATCAACCTATTTTTTATTTTAGAATGATAAAATATATTTTAATCTTATCGTCCGCGTGTCAGGGCCACAAGGCCTATTTTTTCAAAAGCCTACTGAATAGTTTCTACCTAGTCAGCAATTATCGTCTCGTTGGCAAAGTCTCTAAAACTGTGAAGGAAGTGAATATGTTGATACAAAATGTCAGTGGTCTCTGAACATTTTTTCATACATCAGCAGTTCGCACCAAAGAACTGGAAAAGGTTGGAAAAGAAAAGAATTTAACAGTACATCATATTCCAAAATATTCTGAAGTTCGTTGGACAGAATTCTCTTACAATCTTTTCAGCAGTATTCTATCATCATACAGAGCAATCGTAGCATATTGAGAGCAGTCGGAAGATGCTTCTGCTCAGAGTCATCAAGAATCTTACTGATCTGATGTTTCTATATTCAAGATTTCAAAAGTCCCTGCAAGACAATAAATACACCTATTTTGATTGGGATAAAGTACAGAATCTCCTGGACAATCTAGATGCATTGAAGAGTCAGTCGCTTCTTGGTGGATGGGAAAGTTCTTTTGAAGAAAATTCAGACGAGGAAAACTTGACATTCTTTGGCATCCAGCTGACTGACAAAAAGAGCAGAGTGAGCCATCAATTAGTTATACCAGCAACACGCGATTTCAAAGCTGTACGATATGAAATTATTGAATCCTTGATAAACTTCCTAAAAGAAAGATATGCTTTTGATTCTGATCGTTTAAAGTTGTTGAGCCATTTGAGAAGTTTAGATTCCTCAGTGACTGACTTACAATTGAATGAATGTCATGCTTTCATTATTCCCGATCTTGACTTAGCAACATTTGCATTACAGTACAGAGATGCCTGTGCATTACCCGGGGTGTTTCAAGTATTGGAACTTCAAACCTGATGAAAAGACTTCTGCAGTTAGAAAATCAGGAATTTGATGTGTTGATCTTTGCACTTGGTCGGATTGTTACAGCAAAACCGCATTCAGATGATGTGGAAAGACTCATTAAATCTTAATGTTCTCAAAACAGCCGATCGTTCACAGCTGTCTTCATATGTGCTCATGAACTATCTTTATGTTAGGCATAACATGCCAGCGGTGTTGCTATGGTTGAATGACAAAGTAAGAAGAGGTGTAGAACCAACAAAGCACAAGACTCAACGATGGTATGGGTCAATGTTTTTAGAAGCGTCAGATATTGAAAAAACTTACCAGTACTAAAAAAATTATGTTCCAGTTTTTAATATACTACTAATTTTGAAAGTCTGACTCGTTTTTTTTTTTTTGCACTTTGTCACAGGTGTGTATTTTTAAAATTTCCTTAGAATAGCCTATGGGCTCAAGCCATTAGAGGATTTTTGTCTTCCCCTATTTACCATCCACCTCCCAACCCCTACTCCACCCGAACACCACGTAACTTCAAACTGAGCTTTCATAGTTTCCGAAATGACGTAATAAACCATGAATGTCTTTTTCATTTGAAATTTCAGTATTTTGATTAACTTCTGTATTTTTAATTACTCATTTTTGCCATTTTCATTAAATTCGCGGCACCTCCTTTGGGAAAAACTGCTTTGGTACATAAAGACGCAACACTCTCAAACGCAATTTAGGTAGTCTTAGTTATTCTACAGGGTGTCCCATAAGTCCAGTCTCACAGGAAAATTTATTTTAAATTAAATTTACAAACGTAATACAATAGAACTAAAATGTTTTCCCGAGTGCAACTCGTTTCCATATTAGCCATTGCGTGTTATGCTACCTGCAACAAAAAAAAAGGTTCCAAAACAAAACTAATTTGAACATTTCAGTTCTAAATTTATTAATTTTGTAAATTTAATTTAAATTTTTTTCCTGAGATTGGACTTATGGAACACCCTATATATATATATATAATATTTTTTATGAAGGACAGGAAATTTATCAGGCATAAAATGCACAATTTGTTTTCCTACTATCGCCAAACAAGTTTCCTCAATCATTCGCATATTTCTCAACGAAAAAATTCATTTCCTCGATTTCTGCATGTGGTGTTGGACCCAACGATTTGACGATTTGACCATTTGACTTGTACCGGATCGACAGGCAATGGAGAAAGAATCAGAAAAATTCTCGTCGTATGAAAAAAGAAATAGATCCTGTACAACGCGAGACACCGGATCGAATACACGTTAGTATAGTTCTCTCTACTGGTGAACTAAGCGCCTAATAAGAGTTTTGTTAAGTTCATAGATCATATGATATTACAGTCAGCAACCTGTATCTCAGGGGGTAACACCATTTACCTATAAGCGAAACGAGGACACTGAGGTCGGGAGTTCGACTACCGATGGTACTGCAGGTAGTAATAATCCAGGAGTTAGTGCAATAAGCCGCATTAGTTGGCTTGAGCGTTGTGCCAGTTTCTGGCTCTCCTGACTGATTATTATTATTTATACGCTATTACAATCCTATATACAAATCAATCGATAACAATCTTTTCTGAATAGAAATATTGAATTAGCTCGCGAATCTGCATTCATGCAGTTGGTCACGCGTCGAAGTGACGGGGGATCTCATGCATGGACGTATGTTGAACAGAATGCTTAAAGACATGAAATAGACATGTCAGTGACTTTCATTTTTTTTTAGTGCCCTGGTTTGTTGCTTAAACTACTGAAACACGTGTCATATATCGATACTTAGCAACTATGAAAGCTAGCAGCAATTCTATCTGTCTACATATTATATATATATATATATACACACACAATGTGTCTATAGAAAACAGAATGAATACATGATAATACTAAATCATAAGAGAGGCCACACACCAAAGTGATATGACAATGTCATAATATGTTTACTGACGTGTCACGATACATACATGGCTACACACCAAAGTGACAGGCATGAAATGCATTTTTTTCAGTCTTCAAGAGATCTTCTTTGAACTTAATGAAGCGAGTGAAATGATGAAGTGACAAAATATATGGGGGGGGGGAGTTGTGCCCTTATCGAATCTGTCACAGACACTTTTCTTACGAGTTTGATATACGTCAATTCAACCTATATTGCTTCCAATGCAATATAGAACAGCTGTATGACGAGTCACTACCTCGTTTTTCATAATTTTCTCACGTTGGTGCGTGACCTGCCATAAAGCAGCAAACTCTACACTATAAAACCAAAGCTCTAAACTAATTTTATATATACATATACTGTATATATAATCATTCTGAAGGACAAAAAGGAAAGAAAGGAAAAGCAAAGACGAAATACAGAAGAAAGTGAGAGAGAGACAAGACTTCTTTCCTTGATATTTCCAGATGCTGAGGAACTTCCCTGGCCCGAAGAGACCTCCTTGAAAGAAAAAGCCACATTTATTCAACTCTACACAAATATAGCTAACTATTCTTAAAAATATAGGATACATAGTTCATTTTTCTCTAAAGTAAATAAAAATTTATAACGCATATACATACAATAAACTGTATATGGTTGTTTAGTTTTCTGAACTTCTCAATTTTAGAATATTTTCGTGATAATCACCATTCGTCGCTACAGTGCGTATTCACGATAGACAAGTGTTTTAAATACCCCCATATACATATATAAATCCAAGGAGGTTAATTTGAGTGATGGTGGTGGCCATACTATCGGTACACCATGGCCTATCCAGCGTTGAAACAGCAACATAAATACAACTCACTATTAAGTTAAGGTTTGATATGCTATGTCACGTGATCAAATAATTAGTTAATTTTTCTTTGACGATTGTACCGTAACTGGAGCAAACTAACTTTACATACTGCACACACTTATTCTTCCCCAGCTAAGGGTTATGGAGATGACACGAGGAGCGTAACTTTCTAGATTTTCGCAACTTTCTAGATAAAACCTCTCCTCAGAGTTGGATAGGCCATGGTGGACCGATAGCATGGCCATCTCATCTCGATCACCCGACTTAACCCCTTTGAAATTATATATATATATATATCAGTGGCGACTGGCGTATAGGAGCGATGGAGCGGTCGCTCCCCCTTGCTTGAAACGATAAATATTAATTTAACAGATAAAAAATATATTAATTTTAAGATATTAAAATAAATATTCTTGAAATATATTTTAAAAATTCATGTGGCATATCATGATTCATGAGGCATTTTGAGTAAGCCTTCATACAGTACATAATATTCTAAACTTATAGCATAGCTTCAAACAGCGTACCCTGTTTGAATACAAAATAATATTGCAGCCGAATGGAGCGATTGATTTTTCGCTCAAGTAAATATAAATTATATTTTACTGTTGTAATGAAAATATAAGTACAATCGCGAATTTTTTTATAATAACAACTTTATTTTTACTAATAGTTACTTCAGTAATAATGATATAAACCATTTATATGTATTTTATTGAAATTATTACTTATTTGTAATTAACTAGAATTGTACGTCTGGCATAGCCGCATATGTTAATACAAGTACTCTTGTGAGCGGCAGTTGGATTCGCGCTAGCCTATTGTGAGTCCGTGTTGTCGTACAATTTTATGAAATCGCACCCCCATACATTTATACCACGAGTCGCCACTGATATATATATATATATATATATATATATATAATATAGGCATATGTTAAAACACGCGAGTACCATGACGAAACCAGTGATCTGGTAGAACTCCGTTACCGAATCCATTCCACAAGAACGTTTTGCTGATGCTCTTGTCGAGTTTGAGCTTCGAATATATATTGTAGCGGCGAATGATCAACGTGTGGAAGTGTTCTAAACTCGGACAGTTTGGAAATGTAAACAACCGTGTACATTGTATACATGTTGATTAATAAAAAAGTTAAATTAATTGTGCGCCATTATTTCTCAGATAGGCTAATATTCAGTTTATAAGAATCCTATTTCCAAAAAGGTTATGGAAAATTACATCTTCAGCTTCATACACAAAGCATATAGACATTATTAGATATATTAGTTTTTTTTTTTTGCTAATATCAACTTCAAAGTGTGTGTGTGTGTGTGTTTGTGAAATTAGTTCCATCATTCAACAAACACGTAGAGTATGAGAAGCGCCTTTGCAAAGAATGATTTATCAGAATTTTTTGCAAGTTTGAAGCGTTTATATATTCACTGTGTAAAAGGTAATATTTTGCCGATATTTCTTCCATTTTTGTACCGAGGAAGAAAGGTCGATTTTCAGTGGGAAATTTCAGGATTTTAAAGGAGTTTCACGTATCTCCGAAAGAGAATGTGGTATTCTCGACCTAAATGCATGCCACCTATTTGGAAATTGAATGTCTGATTTCTTATCACTTTATCACGAAGTAAAACGAGTGAATATAGAAACCGTTTATTGCATCACTGGAAATGAATTCGCAACAGCGAACGAGCTTTGATTTTTAGTTGTTGTTTTTTACTTTATTGTAGAAGTTCTAGACCTACTGGGATTGGAGACCCCTCTATAAAGAAATATACACCCACTCGTCACCAAAGTCATCATGCACAGACCATTCTAAGCAAAGCTCGCAGTAGTGATAACGTTTGGGGTGACGTAAGGTACCAACAGATTTACGTGGAATCCGACTCATCTGAGGGGTCGCTACATCATCTGAACGCGGAGGAGAGTCATCCACGCAACTAATGGACACACCCAACGTCGTCGCTCAACCTCGCTGATCTAACGGGAAGCAGTGTTGCGATGTGTCCACGACACGACAGTCTCAACCCTCCTCATACACCCGAAGCCAATTACTAAATTACTAATTCAAACCCAAAACTATGATAATTCCCAGAAACAAAATTAAACATTATGTAAAAAACGGACCCCTAATTTTCTTCTCTAAAAATTACTTCAAAAGGAATATATATTAAAACTCTTTCAGCAAATGTTTACATGTGCTAAGAGAAGTTGAAAATAGAAGAGTAAACCGGAAACGCCATTTGGGAGAGTCACAGATATGCGAGAGAAAAAGAGAGAAAAAGAAAAGAGAAAGAAAGAAAGAAAGAAAGAAAGAAAAAAATAAAAAGAAAAAGGGAAAAAGAAAAAGAAAAAGGGAAAAAGAGAGAAAAAGAAAAGAGAAAGAAAGAAAGAAAGAAAGAAAGAAAAAAATAAAAAGAAAAAGGGAAAAAGAAAAAGAAAAAGGGAAAAAGAGAGAGAGAATTTTAATTTTAATTTTGCTTTATCATCATTTTAACTTAATCACACAAGGTTCATTTTTCAAAGGATATTAATTTTTTTGATGTTTGAAATAGGCCAAAAATACATTTCCTCTTTCGAATATCTCGTTTCTCTTTTCCTAGAAACGAATGAACTAACTCTCTCTCTCTCTCTCTCTCTCTCTCTTCCAGTGAATATCGAAAGAGAGCGCTGTGCACCTTTACGACACCTTTTCACTCTGTGTTCCGAGGATTAGAACAAAATCCCTAGAAGAGAAACACTCATTTACTGTATAACTAACTTGTTTTTGTGTACGGGACTGAAGGAAATTTTTAGTTTATATATATATATATATATATATATATATATATTACAGTCAATGTCTAAAATCAGGCAATGTGTCAAATTGTGACGTACACAAAACCTAACTTAACCTAACCTAACCTTTCTGGTAATGCTGCATATATGCATTACCAGAAAGGTTAGGTTAGGTTTTGTGTGTATCACCAACTTGACACATTGCCTGAATTTCAGTTAATTTATAAACTGCCTAACTTTACATATTGACTGTAACATATACTACATATATACATTCAACTGCAAAGAACACGCAGTATAAATAACGTAAAGAACGACGCTTGTATAGGAGATATTCCGCGCAAGACGAGAAAGAGAAAACAACAAATGAAAAAATGAAGTACCACCTGGGAATCGAACCCGGGATCTTCCGATTGCCGGTCAGACGCGATAACCACTACACCATGGACTTCACTCTTCCAAATGCCGTAATTCCTCTACATACTCGCAGAAACCAATGCCCCAAGGGGGCACCTCCCGCATGCCGTAACATTATATACATTCAACTGCAAAGAACACGCAGTATAAATAACGTAAAGAACGACGCTTGTATAGGAGATATTCCGCGCAGATAATGAACCATTAACTTTTTCTATACCATTCAGGCAATATATATATACTACATATATATATATTGCCTGAATGGTATAGAAAAAGTTAATGGTTCATTATCTGGTGGCATGAACAAATATTTCTATGGGCTTATAAACGAAATTTATTATAGAAAAAATGGAATTAAACCGAATATAGTAAATAATCCTGAAATAGAGAAAAAAAATTAATATATCAAATAATAATAAATTAAAATATCTATGTCCTACTTGATAATATATATATATATATATATATATTTTTTTTTTATATATATAACTATTATCTATCATGACAGCAAAAAGTCTAGCTGAGGTAAAAAGAAAAAATTGCAGAAATTCTTTGGAAATTATAAACCTATTTTGTTTGGTCTTAAAACAAAACCAGAACAAATTGTAAAAAATCTTTAAAAAAATGTAAATATAAGCTACAGTTAAAATAATGTAGTCATTTACTATCCAATATAATGTCAGGATATACAGTGTGTATATATATATATATATATATATATATAGTAAATCCCTTCGAATAAAAAATATTTTAATATATAAAATACTACTGTACTGCTTAAAAACAAAAATGAAATAATATTCACGCTGAAAAGTGATTTTTTTTATTTGTAAACATACAAAATAGTCGGTTTTTACTTTTCTGACTTGGAATTGAAAATACCTGAAATAAAAAAAAAAACCCAAGATGATTGTGAATTTATTTCGAATTAAGATGATTAAAAACTCTTCTGCCATAAATTTATTTCAGATTCCGCCATAAGCTCCGTCTGTTCTTTCACAGTTAAACCAATCATGGACGATTATTAATACCGACAAGTACGGCGTAGCCAATCAAAAAGTGCTTGCGCATTTTCATACCAATTCTTACACTAATCTTGAGTTTTTTAAGAAATCAAGTCGTAAGCACATTGCTGTACACGACGATCTGTTGAACAAGATTTGTTGAACAAGATTTGTTGAACAAGATTTGTTGAACAAGATATGCATAAAAAAATCACATTTCAGGTAAACTTAAAGCATGCATTACTCATTGTACTTAATTTATAGCGTGTCTATTTTTGCTAGTTTAGTGAATTACTGATAGCATTCAGAAATTAACTAGATTCCATATTATATATATATATATATATATATATATATATATATATATATATATATATATATATATATATATATATATATATATATATCAGAATAATTATGAAGGATAATAAATTTATTTATTCATTAATTTTTTCTGCTTGTTCAAAATTTATGGAATTAATTTAATAAAACCAATTATAAAATATATGTATATATACAAAATGAACATGAACACCCGAGACTTTCAAATTAACTTTATACTTTATCTTACATCATAAACATACTGCGGATACAGGGTGAGTCAGAAGTTCTGCCTCAAAAGTATTTATTGTGTAGTTATTTTTTAGGCAGGACTTCTGATTCACCTTGGAGATATATATACAGGGTGTCAGGAAATGATTGCCCCCCCCCTGTAGAGCAAAAACTAGAAGAGATAGATAAAAACCGGCGAGACCACTTGAAAGAGCGTTAAAATCTGAATAAAAACCATTATATTCTATTCCTGTGATTTTAATTCTTACCATTTTTTTCCCCACAGAAACCATGGCATCATCTATTTTGAACGATTCAGAGAAAAAGCGAGTTCTTGACCGCATTCGAGCTGTCACATTTCGTGAAGCAAAGGAAGCTGGTGCAACTTTCATAACTCGACACTGGGTGGCTGAGAGATTAAAAAGATCAGAAGACTTTGTCAAAAGGAATTGGAATAAGAATCCTGAAGATTGTGAAACAGAATTTCGAGGAGGAAGACCGGAGAAATTATCTCAAGAATCGAAAGACATTGTGCTTGCTGCATCACGGCGCCGAAAGAAGAGCTGCTCTGAGGTAGCTAAAGAGATACTTATCCGTCGTGGTAAGATAGTCAATCGGCAACTTGTGCATCAATTTCGAGTTCGCCAAGGCTTGAGTGCTTGGCATGAAATAGCTAAGCCACGGAAGAGTGATCTTAATATTGAAGAACGGCTATGGTTTTGTGATTATCTTGAGGAATGGACGGAAGACGATTTCCTTCACTTTGTTGTCAGCGATGAATTCTTCGTTTATGTCTCCAGAAAACCAAATTTTCAGAATGATCGGGTTTGGGCAACAACTCCTGATGAAGTCCCAGACGACCAGAAGTATCGAGAAATAGTAAAAAATCCAGCATGTGTGGGTGTTTTCATTATGTTCTCTATTCGGAAGCTCATCTGGGTTATCAAACCAAGAGGAACCAGTTGGGATGGGCCTTATTTTCGAAATGTAATTTTAGCCCAACATGTAATTCCGTTTTTGAAAGACCCCGAGTGTGTTTTGGATGTTGAACAGGCAACCTTTCTTCACGACAAAGCCCCCTGTATGAAAGCACTTGCGACTCAACAACTGCTTAAGGACAATAACATTGATTTTTTCGGAAATAATGAATGGCCTGGCAATTCTCCCGATCTTAATGTCTGTGAACATGTCGGATCCATCATGAAGGATCGGGTGGAGTCCTTAATGCTGGAACAACCCATTCAGAATCGGTATTCAACAGAAATTATGACTGCAAAGATCAACGAAGTCCTTGAAGAAATGAGTCATGATACCCATCTCTTTGAGACACTTCTGGGATCATACCTCCGTCGATTAATGGCCGTCAGAGCTGCAAATGGGGGCAACACCCGATATTAAAACAAGTGTTTTTTATTCAAAATTAAACGCTCTTTCGCGTGGTTTTGTCTGTTTTTTTCTATTCCTTTCAGTTTCTTCTGTACAGGGGGGGAGCAATAATTTCCTGACACCCTTTATATATATATATATATATAATATATATATATATATATATATACACAGTATACTGTATATAAAATAGAAAACTATCAAAACAGGTGAGCCGACCGAGTAAGAGCAGTTTTTCTTACACGCACACGCGCACACACACACACACACACACACACACACACACACACACACACACACTCGCGTGCGCTCGCGAATCTCTAAATAAACAAGGTGCCAACGTTTTAAAATCCATATATCTCAAAAATTAATTAATTTAACGTAATTCATGCTACTGAACCGAGTGTTCCCACACAAACGATAGCTTGAAGGGCATTTTTCATGAAGTCCAAAAATAGTGAGGTACTGACTAATCTAACCTAACTTTATTAACTAACGTACCCTAGCGTAACCCAACTTAATCGGGACAAACGTATCTTTTTCTCGAGAGTGAAAGTTTCTGAATATTTTATATAAATTTATATAAAAATTTACTTTACTACATCTGTGAATTATCATACATTCGACCACACTTATTTCCAGTTAGGTATCCTCTCTCACTCAATGTAAATCCCACTTCATTCGGTGCCCAAAAGAGAAATCCCTGGGTAAGAATCTCAAAAGGAAGCAATTCTCAAATTTATCTTTACATTTCGTAACATTCTCATTCTTATCCATGAATTTCCCATTTTGGTCCAGGTTCGGTTAGATTAGATTAAGCTAATATTAGGTTAGATACTATCATTTGGCGCCTTTACCACGAATTGGAATGACACGCTTTCTGAAATGAAGAAACTTCTCAAATGCAGATTTCTCATTTTGCGTCTTCTCACTTGACATTGATTAGGAAATAATTGACTGCGCGCGCACGCGCAAGGAAAGTCCCAAAACGAGAGACACTAATACTTTCACTAAATGTGAAAAATAGAATAGCACGTTTTAAAATTCAACCACTTTATTCTCGACTCGTCCATCGCAAAAAAAATACTAAGTCCACAAATGCGACAAGATAATCTTTGAATTTAAAAAAATCGGCCATCTTTAATTTTTTTTTAAAAATTGCGTGGTTAATTCAAAGTCTGAATATGAAACTGACGTAACTACGGATTGGCTAGTTTTCAGGAGCAAAAACAGTTCTTTTCCATCTACGAATATTTAATGTAATTATTATTAATTTATTAATGTAGCGTAATTTCTGTCTTATGAGGAAGAGGATCTCGAGGTGATTAAGGTGGCAATCCAGTTTTTATAGTTATGTTGAAGCCCTGGAATTATGCATCGCAAAATCTTGCAGAAAAATGCAAAATAAAAATGGGAGCCGAAGTATTTAACACGATTTACCGAGAAAAAGATTAACGACGACGGCGACCAGTAAATAAAAACAACTCTGCTTTAGCTTCGGTCGGCTCAGAAAGTTGTACAAACAATAGGTTTCTCGAGAATATATAAATTAATTTTTAATTCGTTTTTGGAGCAGATTTTGAAAACTAATGATTGTGTATATATATATATATATATATATATATATATATATATAGGGTGAACCAAATGTAGGTGGACAGTAAATGATAACGTTTATTTTGAGAATACATATTTAATTTTTTTGTATACTATAATACAAAATAAAATTTAAATAAATTTAGTTATAATATTTAATATAATAAAACACAAACACCATAGTTATAAAGAACACCATAGTTATAATATAATATAACACAAACCGTATTCAACCTACTGTCCACCTACTTTGGTTCACCGTGTATATATATATAGTGTTTCATAACATGTGCGACGCACTTTCAAGATGGATTCAGGACCTAAAAACAATAAAAAAAGCTTATATAAACATATCCCCGAAATCGCTTTGTTTCCGAGTTACGGCCCGTTTTGTGATCCAGCAATTCTTTCCGCAAACTGTTTAGAAACACTTGCTTGCCGACAATATTTGTGAGTGTGTACGAGACTTATTTCATGTATGGCCTCGCTGATTGTAATGTTTCGTACACTCTATGACATGTTTTAATATCATTGAGTGTAGAGCCATCAGTCAGTCAGAGGTGCATCGCGGTGTTTCACTGTTCGTATTAGTAACTTCTTACCGTGAATAAGTGCAGTCCAGTGAAAAAAAACTTAAAAGTTTTTGTGCTATTCAGTCTGAATTGAGAATTTGAAGTGAAAATGGAGGCTTATTCAAAACGAGAAATGGCAGACATACTGTACATCTCCTGTGTTGAGTTGGAGGAGCGGGCCCTGAATCGCGTGGAGGAACATCCTGGTGTCAGCACCCGAAGAACAGCAGAAGCAGAGGGTAAGATACACAACTGTGTGGAGAATTTTACGGGGACAACAGCTTTACCCATATCACATTCAGAGAGTACAAGGCCTTACTGAAGCTGATTTCCCACCACGAGAGGCTTTTTGTACTTGGTTCCTTCAACAGTGCGCTCGCGATCCTCTTTTTCTATCCTCCGTTGTTTTCTGATGAGGCTGCCTTCACAAGAAATGAGGTGATCAGTTTTCACAACACTCATCACTGGGCCGAAGAGAATCCGCGTGCCATCATCCAGTCAAGGCACCAACAACAATTTAGTATCAATGTATGGGGAGGACTTATTGCCGACAACTTAATCGGTCCTTTCGTTTTGCCTGAACATTAAGAGGAGAATCCTATTCCAAATTTTTAAGGAATGATTTAAGCGATTTACTCGATGAAGTTCCTCTTGGTGTCCGACATCGTATGTGGTTTATGCATGACAGCGCTCCGCCTCATTTTAGTCGAGTAGCCAGAGACTATTTGGATGACCATTTCCCTGATAAATGGATAGACCGTGGAGGACCCATTGCGTGGCCTGCTCACTCCCCGGACCTGAATCCACTTGATTTTTACCTGTGGGATCATTTAAAATCCATCGTTTACCTGACACCCATTGACAAGTTGAAATACTTCGCCAACGTGTAGAACAAGGATGCCAGAAAATTCGAGCAATACCTAAACTGTTTGAAACGCGTCAGGTAGTCTATGACGAGGCGTGTTCTGGATTGCATTCAAGCGCAAGGCGGCGGTCATTTTGAGCACTTCCTTTAAAGGTAAGGCGGATACTTGCTGGAACACACAACGGGCTGTAACTCGGAAACAAAGCGATTTCGGGCATGTTTATATACACTTTTTTCATTGTTTTCAGGTCCTGAATCCATCCTGAAAATGCGTCCCACATGTTATGAAACACACTGTGTGTATATATATATAATATATATATATATATATATATATACACATGATGCAACTCAGAATGGCCCCCCCAGTGTGTCTGTGTGCGTGTGTGTGTGTATATATATATATATATATCCTCTAAACTTTAAAATCTTTATCTCTTTTCTTTATTATTATCGATGCCGAACAGGTGACGGCGTGGTAGGACATTCAGCGCAGTTTGTGTGTGGGTAACTGGGTATGGGGTAACAATATTACATACACACCCACACTTGCGTGTGGCTTTAGTGGTCGGAAGACGACTAAGACCACTAGCCGGCGTCAACTGGCATCTATCTGACCTTCATCAATGAATAGTAATAATGGAGCAAGTGCAGTTGGCGTTCCCCTACACTATCCTAGTGCAGTTGGCGTTCCCCTACACTATCCTAGTGCAGTTGGCGTTCCCCTACACTATCCTAGTGCAGTTGGCGTTCCCCTACACTATCCTAGTGCAGTTGGCGTTCCCCTACACTATCCTAGTGCAGTTGGCGTTCCCCTACACTATCCTAGTGCAGTTGGCGTTCCCCTACACTATCCTAGTGCAGTTGGCGTTCCCCTACACTATCCTAGTGCAGTTGGCGTTCCCCTACACTATCCTAGTGCAGTTGGCGTTCCCCTACACTATCCTAGTGCAGTTGGCGTTCCCCTACACTATCCTAGTGCAGTTGGCGTTCCCCTACACTATCCTAGTGCAGTTGGCGTTCCCCTACACTATCCTAGTGCAGTTGGCGTTCCCCTACACTATCCTAGTGCAGTTGGCGTTCCCCTACACTATCCTAGTGCAGTTGGCGTTCCCCTACACTATCCTAGTGCAGTTGGCGTTCCCCTACACTATCCTAGTGCAGTTGGCGTTCCCCTACACTATCCTAGTGCAGTTGGCGTTCCCCTACACTATCCTAGTGCAGTTTGCGTTCCCCTACACTATCCTAGTGCAGTTTGCGTTCCCCTACACTATCCTAGTGCAGTTTGCGTTCCCCTACACTATCCTAGTGCAGTTTGCGTTCCCCTACACTATCCTAGTGCAGTTTGCGTTCCCCTACGCTATCCTAGTGCAGTTTGCGTTCCCCTACACTATCCTAGTGCAGTTTGCGTTCCCCAACATCGTCCTAGTGTAGTTTACGTTCCCCAACATCGTCCTAGTGTAGTTTACGTTCCCCAACATTGTCCTAGTGTAGTTTACGTTCCCCAACATTGTCCTAGTGTAGTTTACGTTCCCCAACATTGTCCTAGTGTAGTTTGCGTTCCCCAAGTTTGTCCGGGTACACCTAATCAACTAAAACGTTAAAACTAACGAAAATATTACGACTTAACCTAACCAGTCGTCAATATATATATATATATATAGGTACTAGGGCAATTGCGTCTTGGTCAAGTGCGTCCCGGACAATTGCGTCCCTGGACAATTGCGTCCCCGGACAATTGCGTCCCCGGACAATTGCGTCCCCGGACAATTGCGCACTTCAACTACTATATGAAGTTTATTTATTAGAGAAGTGAATAGAAAGTTAGTATCGGAATTTCAAATATACTTTTCATTTTAACCTATTAAACTTGTTATATGTTCATAAGTTCTGTTCGAAACTGTTCTCTAAAACTTTATCCATCATCAGCAACATCATTGTCAAATTTTATGGGTTACGTCCACTTAAGATAAAGTTAGTTTCGTTAGTTTTAACGAAAATATCACAACTTAACCTAACCAATCGTCAAGGGCATACAGTTGACCTAACTGGGCATTCAATTAATCTAACCGGGCATTACATCCCATACAAAATTACAATAACAAACATACTCGTCCTTCATCATTGGCGTCCCTGGACAATTGCATAGGTGAAGTCACAATGAACTTTCTATTCACTTCTCTAATAAATAAACTTCATATAGTAGTTGGGGAAGTGCGCAATTGTCCAGGACGCCAATGACCGGGACGCATTTGTCCGGGACGCACTTGACCAGGACGCAATTGCCCTGTCACCATATATATATATATATATATTATATATATATATATATATATATATATATATATAGACGATTGGTTAGGTTAAGTCGTAATATTTTCATTAGTTTTAACGTTTTATTTGATGGATTCATTTAAAACAGGGGTGGGGAAACCCTCGCCCGCGGGCGAAATTTCGCCCACGAGCTAATTTCAATTCGCCCGCTTAGGTATTTATTATTTACTAAAAATTATTTATTTACAGCCCAGCAGATAGCTTTTTAAAATATATCTTATATACAGCGTATCCCAAAGAAATGTATACCCACTTTGTTCGATAATACCAGCTATGAGGATAATAAATATATTACTTTTTATATGTTTTTTAATAAAGAATTTTCTCCTGAATCTAAATATGTAACTATTTTTATTAAAAATTGAAAAACAAAAACGTTACAGATGTTTAAATTATAATTATTATTTTCGAGACTTCATGTGCGATATTTTCTAGTATTTTTGCACGTATACGAGATAAGTTTGAAACCGACGGCACTGTGCAAAACTTACAAAAACAACGTTCTGGAAGACGTCGAACATCTTAGATAAAGTGTCATTTAACTATGGAATTTGTAAATTTTTTGAATTAACTAATAATTACAACATTTATGCTTCAATATCAACACTAAACATAAGTATCTCAAAACAGTCGGTTAAAATATTAGAAAATATCGCACATGAAGTCTCGAAAATAATAATTATAATTTAAACATCTGTAACCTTTTTGTTCTTCAATTTTTAATAAAAATAATTACATATTTAGATTCAGGAGAAAATTCTTTATTAAAAAACATATAAAAAGTAATATATTTATTATCCTCATAGCTGGTATTATCGAACAAAGTGGGTATACATTTCTTTGGGACACGCTGTATATAAGCTTAAAATTTGCCAGACGCCCGCGGAGGTGTTTATGTTATCGATTTTCGCCCTTGGTACTGAAAAGTTTCCCCACCCCTGATTTAAAAAATGTCTCAAAGTTTGTGTCCCCTTTTGCGTCAGGGGGACGTAAACTACACTTGCTCCATAATAATTTTAAAAGTGAAATCCAACATGATTTTTCTTTAATTTCGAATATATATATATATATATATACACACACACACACACACAGGGTGTCCATAAAGTCACGCATCATAGGAAAATAAATTTATTTTGTTTATTTAGTTTTATTTATTTGTTCAAAATGACTCCTACCAATCTCAAAACATGTTTGTAAACGAAAAAGCAGGTTTCTTTGAATATTCCTCAACATATTTGGCCTGATGGAGACAAATAAATAGCCATTTCTTATGTTCCTATGATGCGTGACTTCATGGACACCATATATATATATATATATATATATATATATATATATATATATATATATATAATATAATTGGAATCTTTGTTGAAATAGTTCAGGTTACAGTACTGAAGTTTAAACTAAATTGTATACTTATAAGTAAATACTTAGCATAATTTACACCTTAAAATATAAAGGAAAAGCAAAGTTTTTCTATAACGAGTTAAGTTTTAAAATTCAAAGTAAAAAGCATTAAAATTATTACGAGACAAGGAAAATGCTTTTATTATTATTATTATGATAATTGGCAACTCTAATCTCTATTCTATTCGTTTATTGGCTATTTAAAAAGTTCTTTTATTACGTAATATAATTTGCATAACAAAAAATCTCTCATAAAATTTTAAGGAAAAATCCTTTGTTTTGATTTTAAACTGAACTGGGGAGGTAATTTTGATTTTTATAATATATACGGGAGGGGGAGGGGGAGGGGGAGGGAGAGGGGAAAATGCTTAAATTCTTAAAGCTTCTGAACGTCATCACAAAATCCCTGTTTGAACTGCTAACCGGTGTTCTGCTATAATGTTTACCCCCAAAACTTAACTTATCCGCCAAAATTTGTCCATTTCACGTTTGATTTGTATAAAAACGTTTATGTTGATACATTCTTTTATTAAGTGCAATTGTTTCTCATCTGTATGTCTTTTTTTGTAGCAATCTTTGCGAGGGATTTAATAAATACAACCGATACTACCACTACCATACCACTACTTCCTTTGATGCTTTCTTTGTCTTATAGATTTTCTCGAGCATTTTCAGGGACTCCATAAAATTCTAGGATAGTTTTATATTCTTACCAACTTTAATTCAAATTGTTTTTTAACGAGTTTCATTTCCTTGTTTGGATTTTGGTGGAGTTACGTCCCTCTTTTAGTGACTATAACGAGGACACTGTATTCACATACAGAAATTACCATTATTTAGCTTTCATTCCACTTAATTTCTTATGCGGGATTTTGTATTCTGACGAATCTGTGGTTAGTACAAATAATTATGAGTGACGCGGACTTTCTTTACCATCCTAAATTGGATGGTGTAAAGGTTTAAGGATTTTTCATTACATTCGCGAAATTTAATTGGGGAAGTTGCCTCAAAAACTGGATGAGTTTCTACATTAAAAATGGAAAACCGTCATATTATTCTGCCAATAAAATATTTTCATTGTCAGACTTTTTAAAGTCTTAAGAATTAAACTTTGCATTTCCTTTTCTGAATAAAATTAAGGGAGAATTCTACAAGTAATATTTTGTAAATATCTACAAAAGAACTTACTCGTCTATGAAGTAAAAAGGAAGGTTTAGATATAAGTGTAAACTAAAGTCTCTAAAATATGGTAATAATTTATAGAGTGAGAGGAATTTAAATAAAAGCTTAATTCAAAGTATACTGCATGAGGATTACTTAAATAAATAAAAATTATGTAATGATCATCATAATAATTTTAAGTAAATATCTTAAAAGATAATTCAGAATATGCTTTTTTTTTATTTCTGTTAAGTATAATTAGTCGATGTGAACTTCGGCTTCCAGAATGCGAACACTGAAGATTAACTGGTAAAGAAAACAGCCAGGAAGCTAATTTCTCCACGATGTGAGAAAGAAGTGGAGTTTGCCCCAACAGTCGCCTTTAGTCTCAGCAGTAACAGAGTAAGCGGCCAACACAACCCAACAAAATAAACTGACTCCGCCTTATAGTTTTGCTTCGGAGATCAAATTTCAAGCACTTTTATGCCATGAACTTTAAATCTAAAGTATAAAAACACAAATATAGTGCTTCGTTACAACAGCCATGCATGATTAACTATTCGCCGCAAATAGTTAATCTCAACCATGCTGCAACCAGAAAAATAAGCATGGTTAGCGAAATCACGGAGATCAATTACCCTTTTACAAATTGGTCACATCAGATTCTCATTATCGATATCATTTTATATATACATATATATAGTTGAACAGCTTAGTAGCTCTCAAGAATATACGTATACAGGAATCTGCAGAGGGGCGTGGAGGAGGATCTTGAAAAAAGTCTTGTACCACAAATGAGATCTCCAGTATACAAGGTGATCACAAAGTCCTTGTGCAACTTTAAACTTCAATAACTTTTTATATAAACTTTATAGAAACAAACTGCAAACGGCATATGAAAGAATAATTACTAAAGTTTCAATACACTACATTATAAATTTCTAGTCCTCAACATAACCATCATTTTTCTCGATACATCGCTCAAACCGATTTTCCGAAGACTCGAAACCATTTTCAAGTTGCTGAGGAGTGATTTCATGAATCGGATCTAACGACATATCAAGAAAAATGTCGATTAGGTTGAGGCCTAGAAATTTGTAATGTAGCGTGTTAAAAACTTCAATAATTATGCTTTCATACGCCTTTTACAGTTTGTTTCTATCGTATGTACATCAAAAGTTATTACACTAAAATTATATATAAGGACTTTGTAATCACCCTGTATATAGTGATTTTTAGACAAACTTCAAATGGGGTTAATCGAACGCAACATTTAATTTTGATATTCCAAAAGAGAAAATTTGTTTGCTAATCTCTTTACTAATAGAAATAGGATTCTGATATCGAAGTTCACATCACATCCAAATTTGAATAATTTAACTCATTTTACTTTTTTATAATTTTAACAGAAATATTTTAAACCAATTTTCAATTTTCTGGTTTCAACTGAAAATAATTTTCAATTGACGAAGAGAGAGGTAGAGAATTTTAGCTAATTTGGAGAACTGTCAGTAGATTTTTTTTATTATTGCATAAATCTAATTATATTATTATTATGATCATCTTTACCGTTTCCTGCTAATTTTTTAATAATAATAAAAAATAATCATTAATTAATCATACAATAGCTCTAAGAAATATTTATAATGCCTACATTATTATGATAATAATAATAATAATAATAATAATAACAAATAATAAAAATTTGGATATTAGCTTTTAAGTTACTGTAGTGTTTTGACGTGTCCAAATTCCTCTTAGTATTTATGCCTCGAAGACTAGACTGAAAGATCTCCCTTAAATCCACTCGATTTTTAAAGTCTTTTATCGAATTTCTCAGTCTTACTAACGAAGTTCAAATTTGTATAGAGAATAGAATTAGTTTCTTCGATTTTCTCTGCTATATCTTCTTGCTCAAAGAAGTTACAAGTTATTAAAACGTTTATAAGACTATTATCTATTTTTCTTTTTCAACAAAGAGATAGATTCTGAAAGTGAAAATAATAATGTAATATGTTATTTCAGATGTTTAGAAAATGGCTGCAACTCCTTTTCCTTATGGTAAAAACATCTCAAAATGTTTCAGCATAAATATAAATAAAACAACAGAATGATTCACTCGCTGGTAGCCCCCAGAGTATCGCTAATATACTCGCTGGGGCTACCAGCGAGATCACTTATAAAGAACACCTAACACAAGGTTAACCTAACACAAGGTTTTGAAGCAAGTATCCAAGGTAACTTTAAATCAATATTTTAACAAGTTTTATGACTAAAGAATTGCTGAATCTTTGTTAATAAGAAAGTATAAATCTTTAAAATTTTTAATTTACCGATTTTGAAGATTTCAAGACCAAAAGATTTCATTTATTTTCGTTTAGTTATATCTTCATATAAATTTAACTTTTACTTCACGATTTATGTGGTTATGTTCGAAGTTCATGGAAGAAACGTTTGGGAGATCTGATAGTCTGTGAAACACCCGTTAAGGAGTTTGGAAAACATCAAAATACTACAGTAAATAATAATAATGATAATAATAATAATAATAATGATATAATAAGATTGAACGCTAATATTATATATGTATATCAAGTATAGAAAAGCCACAATATACCACATAATATGGCAAGTAAGTGCATCTATTTCTACGACACTGTGAAAGAAAGAAAAAGCTGGCGTAAATAGCTTTTATAAGTTCAAAATCTCGAACCTTCTCTCTGACAGAGCCTCGAGTAGTTCTCGTACACTAGCCCTTCGAGCTTCATTTCTAAATGGGAAAAGAAACCAACGGAATATTAATTAAATAAGATAAAAACAAAAGAAGCCACACTTCATCAGCACACGGTTGGAGATCTATGACGTCATGTCAGTGATGGATTGCCAAATTCGCCATATTTAGATATTCACCGCGTTCATTCTGGGTTACTAAATATTACACAATGATTAATTTGCTTCGTGAATAAGGTGGCAAGAAGCATTTGGAAAAAGTGATATTGTACATTTTTATAATTTTCATCAGTAATGCGTGATTAGAATGAAAAAACTAATTAATGCAATAGTCCTTTCTCACGCGTGTATTCAGGGCAATAAGAAAAGTAACTCCACATGCGCAAACATTTTTTATTAGTTTGTAACTCGGGAAGAAAAAAAATCATAATAAATGATGCCCTTTTAGAGCGTATTTTTAAAAATAATATAAGTTGACATGTTGATCAAGATGAAAATTATCATTGTACATTCAAGAATATTACTAACCAATTTGTGTGTGTGTGTGTGTGTGTGTGTGTGTGTGTGTGTGTGTTTTTTTTTTTTCAAAATGATACCCAACATTTTTGGGTGAAAAGGAAATGAAATGAATTTTATGACCCTTTGAAAATGAAATCTGATTAAAGATTGTTCCCTTTTTGAGACGTGGCTCTATCAAAAGCAATAAAAATCTCCTTACCACCTCTCTATCTCCTCTGCAATCTTGTGATGTAAAAAAAATAAAATAAAATAAAATAAAACAAATAATCCGAATTTACAGTCATTATACTAAATTTAAATATTGAAAAAAATCATTTTATATCTTTATGCACAATTTGAATAATGTGTTAGAAAAGTCATTACTATTTGGAAATATGTATTTTTTTTCCTTATCAAAATTAACGGACTATTTCTTAACCCTTTAAGCCCTGAATTTTTTGTAGGGTTAAGTTATGAATGCTTGTATTTGAAACATTAACAATTTGTACCTTCAGTCCTTAAAGGGTTAATTAAAAAAAGAAATTATCTTACGTCCTTATATAAAGCTCAGAGATCTCCAAACGTATGTTGACTGATAGATAAATTGTATAAGTGTTAATATTGTATCTTACAATATTAGTTCCAGTGTCAAAAAAGTTAGCAAATTTAACTTTGAAAAACTGTGAACTGCTAAAATATTTAACACAAAAATGCTAACAAAACATACGCACTACATAATGAATCCATCCTATTATATATATATATATATATATATATATATATATATATATATATATATATATATATATATATATACTGTAATAGTAAAGCTCAAACAAAAAATTATAATTCAACGAAACAATATAGTTTCTTGAAATAAACAAATATATATATATATACACACACACACAGGGTGTACACAAATTATGTTTACAACTTCTCTCAAATAAAAATATTAGGAAACGAGGTACACATACCATTTTTGCGCCATCCGAGAGAGAAAGTAAAGTTTCATATAACCTCGAACATGTTCAACATGGGCACCATTTGTCACACGTAAGACGTCCAAATGGTATTCTTTCTCCATCCATGTACGCTGCAACATTTCAACGTCAACTCTTGCAACAGCAGCAGCAGCAATTCTGATCTTTAAATCGTCAATGTTGGCCACTGGAGTTGTGTACACGCAATCTTTTACATAAACCCATAGAAAAAAGTCACGGTGTTATGGCCAGTCAAGAGATGGGCCGGCCAAGAGATAAGAAATACCGTTTGGACGTCTTACGTATGACAATTGGTGCCCATGTTGAATGTGTTTGAGGTTATGTGAAACTTTATTACTTTCTCTCACAAATGACATGAAAACGATATGTGTACCTCGTTTCCTAATATTTTTATTTGAGAGAGAGGTTGTAAAGATAATTTGTGTACACCCTGTATATTATATTTTCTTACAATACTACTCCTGCAAACTATCTATATCTGCACTTAAAAGCTTGCTATTTACAAAATAGGCTTAAGTTAATTATTTGCAACATTTTTTACAAATTATTGTATATAAATATACAATACTCAAATATTGTTTAAAATGTACAATTTATGTACATCGTCAAAATATTTAGATACACAGCCATAATAATAATAATAATAATTTAACCTAACCTAACTTTCCCGACCTCAATTAATCCGCTTGGTGGCAAACTATACGAGGTATGTGATGGCTGTGATGCCCTTAACACTCTGGACTACTACTTACGCGTTTCGCGTCAAAACTGTATCCTACCCTCGGGTCACTTCTTACGCGAAACGCGTCAAGTTGATCTGTGCCTCGTCACAGCTGACACACATCAAGACGACAATACTCGCAGAAATTTTGCATTTACTCTTGTCCAGATCAACTTGACGCGTTTCACGTAAGAAGTGACCCAAGGGTAGGATACAGTTTTGACGCGAAACGCCTAAGCAGTAGTCCAGAGCGTTAATGATGGAAAATGAACAACACGCAAAAGAGGGCATGCAGCGGATTTCTATCCTATTCTATAATATAATATATAATTATTTCATTAGCATTAATACTGAAACCATGGCACAAATCTCGCAAATGCAAAAACAACTCATAGTACTCGCTTCCGTGTCCATCGTTAATCTACGAAAATTCTTCATAATGGAGTTAAAGCTGTAAGCTTTTCATAAAATGCATTATATACTATAATAATCTCGGTAAACGCAAGCGTCGTGCTCGCGTTCAATTCATGCTTACCCTTCGTGCACACCGCAGATCTCGTACAATACTACCGACGAACGATTCCCTAAACCTAGCTCTCTTATAACCTTGAAACTTATCTCATCCAACCTCCTTAAACTGGAATGCGTAGCATCTAAAATTCCCCTCTAATGCGCTGTTTAGAAAAAATATCGTGTCCTTCGGCAAGTAAAAAGACTGGTATTCTTCTAACAGTAAAGACAAACCTCTTGCAGAACATACACAGTCTCGGGTCGGAAGAGAGAATTAGTGATAATTTATTTTTCGAGACACATTCAAATCGTAACAGACCACAAAAGGGCTAATATCATGCAAGAGAAATGGTTCGACACTCAACAGTTATATAGAGTTTCCTCTTCGTTGGCACTCTCATTTTCGAATAAAGAATTTTATTATTATTAAAGTTCAAAAAGGAAAGTGGAAATGAAATGTTTCCTGCCAATACCGGAAGCAGTTTCACTCGATATATATATATAAATAAAATTATTTATATATATGTTATATGTTCGTTTATACACGCCTAAACGGCTGCACCAAATTTAGTATACACATTAAGGGAGAACCAGGGAAGGTTTTAGTACACATTGACCCCCCCCCCCATGCTAGGTTGTTTCTGGTGTCTATTGCTGCGCAAAGTGCAGCGGGCATTGTAGTACTCGTATACACACACACACACACACACACACTAGCGCTCATAAGTACTCGTACAGTGAAATATTTCAATTATATTCGTCCTTATCTTTTATCTTTTGTACTATGCATATGATAGTTATGAAAAGTTTACCGTTCGTTTGGAAAAATTTAAATAAAAAAAACTAGTTTAACTCCAACATATAATGCAAGGCCGTCGGAAGCGGTCAGGGCAGTCAGGTTTTGGCCTGACCAATATTCAGTTAAGCCATACAGTTTGTTCCTGGGTTCCGCTATTTTATTGGTCCGACTTTTTAAAAATACATGTGTTCATTGGCTCCAGGCCTACATTGAACCTACATTGAACCTTGCTTGTGCAGACAGAATCAGAAGATGCAAATTAATGAAAGATGCACTACATACAGCATGCGAGATTACAAAATTGATCAAAAAATCTTCGAGGGGTGCTGAACTTCAGAAGTTATAGAAGGTCATGACAACATACGAAAAGCAGTATTCCGGCATAACACTTGTAGTGGCAGAGACGCTTTCAAATACTTTAGCGACGTTTCATCAACACAAACACGACCAAGATGATGTCACACAAACACGACTAAGATGACATCACAGCGCGGGACTACTTCAAGCATCCCTACGGCTTCGCACCTCGACACACTCCGAAGAACCAGTGACATGAAAGCCACCAGCATGTGAACACCATTTGTGCAGGCCCCATTTTGGCCTGGTGTCATTCACCTAACTTTATATAAAGACGAATCATTACCTCGCACGTTATTAATATTGAAGTCATTATAGTGAAGTCATTATTCAAGTGCACATTTAATTTCAACTGTAAACAACCAACTTATATTTTGTCTCATTCATAAATCATTTATTTTGTTTAATAAAGGAAGAAAACCCATTCTATCAATCAACTTAATTAATAACATTATTTGCTCTGAAAAGATCATGGTAACCCCAGCCTCATCATTAACACCCAATTATAACTTATCAATTAACCATTATTATTATCATTATTATTATAGTGTTAAATTTACGCAATAGACTTGTGTCCCCCACCAGATGGACTGTACGTGCAGAAGCTCTAGAGAGTATTATCAGTAACTAGGACACAAATGCAAAAAACTTCTTTTCTACGTGAAGGTCAAATTAGAATAGTAAAAACCCACTCTAATAGACAGAGTTTATTTCCACAACAGTTTCGATGCCCACTGGCATCCTCTGTATCCACCCGAAGAGGATGCCAGTGGGCATCGAAACTGTTGTGGAAATAAACTCTGTCTATTAGAGTGGGTTTTTATTATTCTAACTAGGACACCTTGAAAAAACTCTGGACATGGTCTCTTGACAACTCTGAAGATACTGAAATGAAGGCGCATATTCACGGGGTACAAAAACACATGATCAGTTTGACTTCTTTGGGTTCGTACTCGGCTTTTTTTTTCCCCTTTTTTAATTTACCGCCGATTCGTACCTAGGGAAAGTGGTACATATCTCGGCGAGACAGTGGGTGGATGGTGTCACCGAGTTGGGGATGGTAGACTTGGGGAATGAGTAAGGTTCAGTTGCTGGATGGGCGGCAGGAGGGGTATGGCCTTAGATACGATGAATCAGATGGGAATGAGTGAGGAAAAGGAAAATCCGCTTCCGCTGAAGAGTGGGGCCCTTCGGCGAGTATGGATTGTAGACGCTCGGGTCTGGAAATTCTGGACAAGAAAGGGAAACACCTGCGACGAAGAGTGGACAGGTTTAGGCATTCGGCCAAGAGATGTACGACAGTGATAGGGGTATGGCAGGTAGGGTAGAGCAGGCCTGCGATTTAGCCATAATGAGACCAAGTGTAATGCGTATGTCTCCTAGGCGAATACGGGCTAAAATCACTTCTTTATGGCGGGACCGGTGGAATGAGGAGTCCCAGTATCCTAATTGTGGTTTGATCTTGTAGAGTTTATTTATGTGGCCTGGTCTCATTCCCGTTGCCAGATGGAGCGGAAGTGGGTGCATAGAGTCGGGAAGAAGTCGGAGAAAGGGAGGGGCCGGGGGGAGGCCGGCCGTAAGCAGGCCGTCTTTGCCGTGCGGTCCGCCTCCTCATTAGCCTGGATGCCGACATGTGCCGGGACCCAGCAGAAGGCGATTGTCTTGTGTCGAAGGTTGTTAAAAAGTGGAAGGTTTGCTGGATTGTACAGATGAGCGGGTGAGGGGGGTTAAATCTCTCTAGGGAGAGAAGTGCGCTTTGGGAATCTGAATAAATGACAAAGGAGCTGGCAGAGTGGGTGCGCACAATGTCGAGGGCCTTCATAATCGCGAAGAGTTCTGCTGAGAAAACGGAGGCCTCGCGGGGCAGGCTGATGCCTCGAGAAAGCGGCTGGGCCAGTATCACCGCTGAGACGGCCGTACAAGCCTCCGAGCGAGAACCATCTGTATAAATGGGGACTGTGTCCGGGTGTTGGGTTACGTGTTCTCGGAAGAGTGACCTGTATACAGTAGCGATCGTGGTAGTCTTTGGTAGGGCAGACAGGTCCCTGCAAAACTTGATAGGGGTGAGGAGCCAGAGGGTAGATGACTAGATGTTGTATGAGATGGGGATAATTGAGGGGACGGGCATGTTGGAAAGGTCAAGGAAAGAGTGGACCGCCAGCTCCGTCCCTGGGGTGGGAGTTCAGAAATGGCCACGCATAGAAGCGAAGAGGGTAGTCTCTGTGCACGGAGGTATGTCTTCATGAGGAGTAAACCTCGGAGGGCGAGAGGGAGGTAATTGCAATCCACTTGGAGGCTGGAGGCTAGGAAAGAGCGGAAGGCAACGGTGGCGAGGCGGAGGCCCCTATTAAGTACCGGGTCCAAGATACGGAGGCAGGCATTGGAGGCTGAACCGTATACTACACTGCCATAGTCCAGCTTCGACTGCACCATGGAAGTGTAAAGGCGAAGGAGAGAGCGTCGGTCTGCGCCCCATGTAGTGTGGGAGAGGTGATCTATGAGAGCGAGGGGACGTTGGAGGGACTGTTTCAGGTGTTTGAAATGGGGAACCCAGTTGAGCCGTCGGTCTAGAGTCATGCCCAGAAATCGCGTGGAGGGTACCACCTCAAGAGGATTGCCGTATAACGTGACAGAGGGGACAGGAAGGGTTGAGGGTCGTCTTCTGCTGAAGAGCATACACGGTCTTGGGGGTGAAGAGGCGGAACCCCACCGACGTCGCCGCCCACCTTTCCTCCCGGTAGATGGCGAGCTGAATTTGCCGTTGAACGACGGACGGCTCGAGCCCTCCAAAGTAGATCGCAAGGTCAACCGCGTAGATGGAAGAACGGATGGCGGGTGGAAAGCATTTTGAGACTGTGTTCATAACTATGGAAAAGCATAGAACACTGAGGAAGCCCCTGATGAAGGTCGGCAGGGCTCCGACGAGACCCAGATTTTGGAGCTGACTAAGGATTATTGTCCGACGGGTGGTGTCGTAGGCCTTCTGTATGTCAAAAAAAAAAATTGATAGGACGAACTGTCAGTAATCCATTTTTCCGGTACCCGAACGATCTGGTCGGGCCAATTTAGCGTGAGTTGAACTTCCATAGTCCTCTTGAAGGACTTGCCATGTGAAATCTAGGATGGAGTGCAGCTGGTGGCATGGTAGAATGTAGGAGAACAATCATTGAGGCACTCGAAGGAGAGCTCGGTCATTATATTGATCAGGGTCGGGGCCATATAGGTGGAGTGTCTCTCCCCACAAGGGGGTGGCGACTATTGAAATCGCCCAGTAATAGAAAGGGCCTGGAGAGTTGTTGTACGACCTCCACCAGGTCATCGCGGGAGACTTGAGTGTGGGGAGGGAGCTATATTGAGCAGACGGTGTACTGTCTATCCAGGGAAAGCCGGGTAGCAATCACCTGTAACGGGGATCGGATAGAGATACTGTGGAAGGGGACTGCGTGGTGTACGAGAATAGCAGCCCCCCTTCGAGTGCAGGTAGGAGACGGGGTAGTGATATAGGAATTTCCAGTAGGGTAGGTCATGGGCCTGGTCCCCAGGATTAGCTCCTGGAGACAGATACACACCGGACGGGAAGTGGCAATCAAGGAATTAAGACCTTCGTATTTCGCGAATATTCCTCTGCAGTTTCAATGTACTATTGTAGTTTTGGGGGGGTCCATTATTCGATGATAGGGGGTGGGTAAAGGTGTAGGTGCTAGGGAGTTGGGTGTGAAGGGAGATCTGGGATGGGTCAGGAGCATGGCTGGCTATCTGCCGTTCACCAGAGAAGGAATCGGTCGGCCAGTCGACCTCAGCAGAGATTGCGGGGTCGAGTCGGCCGAGTGAGAACGGAGACATGGATCACGGCAGCTAGGAGAACGTCGTGGGCTCAGAGGGTGAGGAGTTTTTTGGTGGGCTTCTGTGTTCGGGCCAGGAGGGAGCGCTTTATTTTCCAAAGTGGCACCCAGCCTGTCTGAGGTCTCACGGCGGACCCTGGGTGGCGATAGAGGGTACCAGAAGGATCGGGCAGGCGGGAGGGAGGACGTGCTCAAGGTGGCTAACAGGGAGGGGGGCCGGGGGTGTTGGGGGCAGGTACTGTGGAGGTGGAAGGAGATGAACCAGAGTGTTCTCGTGGAAGGGTGGAAAAAATGGCACCAGAAGGCAAGGGCAGATCCACAAGACTCATGGGCAGGGCCGAGCTCCCCTTGGCCACACCATGTAGTTGCGCCAGAGCCGCGGGAAGAGGATATTGTCCAGATTGGATCTCGTCGTGGGAGGCGGGTCATGTAACTCGGCTACTAGTGTCAGAGTCTGTGGGGATAGATTAGAGGGACTTATGCGGTCGGGTGATATGGTCCTCGTAGACAAAGTGGGGTGTGCGAGGGTCCAAGCCACCGTCTTAGATCTGGGAGAAGAGGGAGAGGCATGTTGAAAGGCCAGAGGGTCTGGCAACTCGCTCCTCCGGCGTCTCCGCCTCGTCGCCTTGCTCTGGGCGTTAGGTTCGGGTGTGTGCAAAGTGTGCTGGGAGGGCAGGCTTCGAGGTGAACGGGGCCCGAGTGTCCTGATCCCAAATTCCTGGGGAATCTGTGGCAGGCGAGGTGCGTGAAGAGGAGGGATGGTGTGGGGGGACATGAGGGATGGTATGGGGGGACAGGAGGTCGTCGGGTCCAGCGAGGACTCCCTTTGGGAGGGATGGGGAACAGTGGTCGAGGGGGTTTAAGTGGCAGACCAGGGCGGTGTGCCGAGAGGAGAGAGCCGAGGGCAGCGGCGTAAGATATCTCTGGCTTCACCTCCCGACTCCGCACCCTGTCTCGCGCCTCTCGAAGGCTAAGGGAGTCCCCTACCTGCAAGCCTCGGACCTCCTCCTCGAACTTGAAGAAAAGGTATTCGCGGGATGAAAAGGGGTGTGCGCATTCGCAGTTGGAGCATTTGGGTGTGTTGGGCACTTGTCTGGATGAGCGATTTGTCCGCAACGAACACACAGTTGGTGCGGTTGTCGGTAAACTGAACTGAAGTGTCCGAACTTGTTGCATATAAAGCAACGCGTCGGGTCTGGGATGTATGGGCGGAGAGTGAAGTCGCATGACGTACGGTCTCCCGTACCCCATACAATACAGTCGGGAGGGACTAAGGTATTGAGGGTAAGAAGTAGGTGCGGGGTGGAGTATGGGGGTGCCTCCCTGTCGGGATGTGAAGCGATGGATCTTGGTGACACCCTTAGTGACCTCAGTGAGGGAGAGTAGTGCTTTCGTCCCTGCGGCTGAACGTGATTTTATGAGGAGGGAGCCATCGCTTTGTGGTCGCACATCATAATGGCTGGAGTTGCTGCGCGCTCGGATCGCCTGAAACGTCCGTTCAGAGTTGGTCGGAAGAGAGATAGATGTAGGCCGCATCACTAAGAATTTGTGGATACTTGGAAGGGATAGGGAGGCTGTAGAATCGAAGTAGACTGGGATATCTAACGGTCCATAAGAAGGACGTGAATGCCGACTTCCCCGTCCGCCGCGGGACTCTCTCCGTGAGGAGGCGGGCCAACGACGGGTGAGGGGGTCATACGGGGAGAGCAAGAAGCCGGGTTTTGGAGGCAAGTCTTGGGTGGAACTTGACTTGCCCGAAGGCGGGTGAGGTGGGCTGGAGCGAGACCCATGCTCCAGAGAGTGTATATCCAATGGCATGTTCAAGGTACAGGCTGGGGTCGGTAACGGAAGAGGAGAGTGCAAGTGTTCCGCTGCTGGAGGAGGGGCGACCTCCTCAAGACGTGGTCTTCCAGTAGTAGAGGACTCCGGGGCCTGGTTACCCACCACCCGAGTTCTAGGACGAGAAGTAATAGTTTCCATATGTTTTTGATGTTGTAGAACACGGACTCAGAGGACGCGAGAAACTGCCTACTGGTGAGAAAGGGAGGTCGAGCGCAAACCGCAGAGAGCGGGGTACCTCGTCCCCAGGGGACACACCGTCGGCTTAAATACGAGACCGCTTGATGCGAAAGTTTGCCCCCAAATGGCGCAAAGCCCCCATCCCCCCAATACCACCGGCCCGGACACCTAACCATCCAACACAGTGACGCCTTAAGGGCGTCACCTCCGGAGGACAGCACTGGAGACCCGTACTAGGAGCCAAAGACTTTAGTGGCTCTTAGCCCGGTCTCCCCAGTAGCCTGTCCGGCATGGGTGATCCTTCCTGGGGCTAAGCCCCCACCGACATAGCACACTGGGTTAACACGGAAGCCACCCACCACAACAAGGTGGCCACAGGCCGGGCGCCAGTGCTTACTTCTGCATGCAGACAGTGAGTAAAGCCCCTCAATATGAGACTTTCAGCAGCTGAAGCACAGGCTGTTGCTGGTATGACTTAAGACTTCAAAATATGCGCAGTGATGAAAGGTTTAGCCTTTTCTAGAAAAAAAGTGTCACTAGGTGCTCCCAACCAGGTAGATGAACCTTCACTTCCTCGATTTAGAAGAGTTCCAGCAAGGATAGAAGAGGGTTGTGCTCCACCAGAAGGTCACCAAGCTCCTGAAGATCTTTACAGAAGACATTATGAAGCTCTACCTCATTATAATGTCTATAACCGACAGGTTCGACCAAGCAGACTACAAAATATGTCCAGTGTGAAGAGTTACTTCTCAAGGCTGCAAAAGGACAGACGTTCACAGCAGAATTAGTGTGTGTAACCTCATTCTATTACTCAGACTTCCTTCCTGCAAGACTACATACACATCTAACAACCTTCAGTACCAACTTTGTGTTCACGGGTACCCTTGAACAGATAACCCCACGTGATGTAGTTACATACTTGCAATCACTGACAGCTGGTCAGCAATCTCTTATCTCCTCTGTGATCACATCAGCAAAGTTAATTGATGCCAGCCACCAATGCCAGTAGTGAGCGTTCGTTTAGTAGTCTCAGGCGTATCAAAACTTATCTGAGATCAACCATGACTCAGAAAAGGCTCAACCACTTGTTATTGCGTGTACACAAAGAAAGGGCGTGACCAGTTAGATTTAGTTGATGTTGCCAATGGATGTTCAAAGTTATCAACACAGGTTTATCTTTGTTTGGTAAACTTAACACACTGGACTTTGCCAAGACCAAAGTTCTGGTACGATTCAAAGCTATAATAATTGAAATGGAAGTGAAGCGATGATATTGACAAGAAACCAGTGTAATACCCAATACTTCTTGTCCAAATATATGCAGTTTGCAAACTCGCCTAAAGTGTGTGATTATAGTCAGTCATGAGACGAGATAAATCTTCAAACTACTTTTGTTGTTTGCTGCAAGTATCGCTTTTTAGGGAGTGTGAAATAAATGTACAGTTGAATCAGAATCCAACATTTTTCACTGGAATTTTAATATTTTTCCCCAAGTTGGCCTTACTAATGTTAAGTGCTTCCGACGGGCTTGTTAAATGTAAAACATCAAAGAATTTGAGGCCTTATTGACCTCTCAATATAAGGGTGAATAATGAATAGCCGAAAAATCTGAAGTTCATATTTATTCCTAATTAAGTCTGATGCCAAAATTAACTAACTCCCCATCACTCACCATAACATTATTAAATTTCCTACATAATTTAAAATCCCCCGTCGAAGTTCCCACATCACCATAAAGTAAACAACGCATCAAAATCACCATATCACCACAAAGAAAACCAAGTGGTTCTTAATTTTTTGACATCTTAATAACAAAAAATCAAAACGCCGATCACATCTTTACGTAAAATTCACAAGCGATTTAAAGGTGCTATTTAAACTATTCAACTCTGCATTAATACACCATGAATAGCAATTACCGAATCATCACCGAGTGAAAATTACGTAACTGATTTAAAATCCAGTAAAAATAGTTTAAATAGAATAAAAATACTTAAAATTGCCTACAAATTGAATCGTCTTAATTGGAACCAAATCCATTTAAAAGAAAGGAAAATTCTACTGCCTCTGAGGATTATTAGCACCATTTCATTTTTTCCCAATTAGTATACAGTGCATTTTTTACTAATTAACTAATTACACACACACACACACACAAAAAAAAAATAATATATATATATATATATATTCAGGCAAAGTATGAAATTCAGGTATTCTATACAATACCTAGGCATTCTATACATTGCCGAGTGGTTTTTAGGGAAAGTATGAAATGAATATTGTATTACATGCTTTACCTAGTTTAGGTTTTGATTGTTTCTTTTATACTTTACCTTTGTATTTCTATATAATTCCTAGGTATTCTATAGAATGCCAAGACTGATTTAGGTAAAGTGTTATTTTAATATTTTCGCTAAAAAAATTAGTCGAAGCCTACGGGAAAATTATTGAATGCCGGGTTAATTGAATGCCCGGTTAGGTTAGTTGAATGCCAGGTTAGATCATCTGTATGCCCTTGACGATTCGTTAGGTTAAGTCGTGATATTTTCGTTAGTTTTGACAGTAAACGAAAATATCATGACAACCTAGTAGCATGGGCGCAAAAAGGTAGAGTACAAATACAATTGCATAATGTTGCAAGAGTGCCACCCCACCCCCTTTGTTGCAAGGGGTATGCAACTTTGAGCGGAGTTATCCCCCAAGCTGAACCCCCCGAGAGAGAGAGAAGAAGAGAGAAAGGAAGAGAGGACCCAGAGGAGGGTTCTTCGCCTGACAGCTGTCAGACGCATATGACTTCTTCAGCCACCCCGCCGCTCTCTTATAGTGCTCCTAATCAGCCAGTGCCTTAGGGCATCATCAGCCAGTGGCTCTGGGCATCATCAGCCAGTGCATCATCAGCCAGTGCATCAGTTGACGTGCCGCGCGTTGGCGGGCACGAGCCCCGTGCGTCCGGTTGCTGGGCGCCCTGCGCCTCAGGCAAGTGTCACAGTGCGCTAAAAGGAACCGGGTTCGTACCCCGGGCGGAACTCAGGGTATCCTAATGTTCTCCCCGTAGGTTTAAGATGAGAATAAAACAACAAAAAGAAAGAAAGAAAAAAGGCCACGTATGCCTAAGGTGGGGTGAAGAAACTACTCTTACGCAAAATAAACCCCAACCGTGGGTATAAGGCGGGGGTAAAACACTTCAATCCAAAAAGAAAAAAATTTCCTAATGACCCCTTCACTCACACACACACACACACATATATATATATATATATATAATGAATAAAACCACGAAGGAAACAGAATGGTGCTCAAGCGCTTTCGTCTAATGACATCCTCAGGAACACAAGTAAATAAAGAGTTACAGCCTATATAAACGGAGAAATAAAAATATAAATTAAAGGATTGTGGGATGAGCATACAAATTTGTAAGGAAAAACTACCGATTTTAGCACTTCGCTCGAATCCAACACAAGATCAAGTGAATTGTTTCCAACCAATGTTATAGTTAATTAAAAAAATAATAATAAATTACAAATTTATATTGGAAATCTGCCCAGGTTTTAGCACTCTGCCCTTCTTGTCTAAGTTCGATATACAGGGTGTCCGAGAATTATCTGTACAATTTTTGGCTGTTATTAAAAGTCAACCATGAAGTGTAGAAATTCCAGTGTTGTCCCATTTTACAGAGAATCTCATTAAGTTTTTTCTGATACCAAGTTTTGACAAGTTTTTTAGAAATTCCAGTGTGTCCGAACATTATCTGTACAATTTCATCTTTTAATAAAATTCTTGATAACACACGTAAAATTCTTAAACAAGATTATTTAGAATCTGTATTTTCAAAAGTTTCTTTTATTAAAGTAATGTTGTTACAAACATTCGATATGTGCACCATCAGTGATTCGCAAAACATCCAATCGATAATCCAAATGTTGCCATGTACGCTGCAGCATATCCACACCAATTCGCTCAATAGCAGCTGTGATTCTTGCTTTTAAATCATCAATGTCTGTCACCCGCGTACATTTCTAAAAAACTTGACAAAACGTGGTATCAGAAAAAACTTAATGAGATTCTCTGTAAAATGGGACAACACTGGAATTTCTACACTTCATGGTTGACTTTTAATAACAGCCAAAAATTGTACAGATAATTCTCGGACACCCTGTATATAAAAATAAATTGAAAAATAAAAGTTATTAGAGTAGCAAACAAGTTTACCAAAGGTTTAGCGTTCTACCCTTCTTGTCTAAATCCGTTCTGAACGAATTCAAAACAACATGATCGAGTTAAAAAAGACCTTTGCTTATGTTGAAGTTATTTGTAAGTTGGATAATAGCAGACTCAAGAATATTTCTATAACAATGTTGCTAGTGAAACAAAACTGAAGCATTATTCCAATCAATACAGTTGGATAACTCGACAAATGGACAAAAAGGGCACTGGACGACTGTTCCGTTCTAACGGAAGATTGATGCTGTTTTATACGTGTGCAAATCCTTTCCCGTCTGACCTATTTAAAAGGAATCACATTGTTTACAACCAATTTTATCGATAATGCCTGAATTATTGGTAGGGCTATTTTTTACTATATTTTTCACAATATTGTTATATGAAAATACTACATTAATATCCAAAAGTTTAAGTACATTAGCAATGCCTAAAAAGCCCGGGAAAAATGGAAGTACTAAAATATTCTTTGACAAAGTACGAGTATTATTATTCACACGATAGAAAGTTCGTTTTGCCTTGTTGAGACAAGATTCCATAAACGCAGATGGATAACACAGATCACTTCCAATACCGTTGATTTTTTCTAATTCGGCATCGATGTATTCCGGACTGGCGATCCTAAGAGCGCGGAGAAACATTTTTGAATTCGTCCAAACCTTTCGTAAACTTGTTTGCTTCTCTAATAACTTTCATTTTTCAATTTATTTTTATATATATCGAACTTAGACAAGAAGGGCAGAGTGCTAAAACCTGGGCAGATTTCCAGTATAAATTTGTATGCTCCTCTTTTAAGTTTTATTTTTATTTTTCAATTTATTATTTTTTTAACTATAACATTGGTTGGAAACAATTCATTTGATCTTGTGTTGGAGTCGAGCAAAGTGCTAAAATCGGTAGTTTTTCCTTACAAATTTGTATGCTCCTCCCACAATCCTTTAATTTTAATTTTTATTTATCCGTTTATTGTATATATATTTTTTTTCTGTAACCTATATATATATATAGGCTGTAACTCTATGTACTTCAGTGTTCTTGAGGATGTCATTAGATGAAAGCGCTTGAGCACAATTCTGTTTCCTTTCCTTCGTGGTTTTATTCATCATAAATATTTTTCACGTGTTACTTTCGTGAATAATTTTCATTTTATATTATATATATATATATATATATATATATATTTATATGGTGGCCAATACTTTTATCTGCAATCAAACTCATAATGGAGCTTCAAGATTATTTTCACGATAATTCAGCATTGCAGTAGGATTTTAAGTTACCACACTGCAATAAATGCTTTTTGAAAAATTATGTTTAATTAGTGTCTGTCCCATATATATATATATATATATATATATATATGTAAAAATGAACAATGAACAATTCCTATACCATCATTATATGGATTCATTGTCTTCATGCACTACTTATGTTTGTAAGGTTTTTATGTTTGAATGTTCATTTTTACATAAGAAACCAAAATCGCCTAAGCGAGTTTTGGATAGAATTTCGATTTGTACTTTATTCATTACTGTATTTCTTTAATTCATCTTTTCTAATAATGACTATACTGTACGTATGACAATGTGAATAACTATGACGTCATAAAGTAACTTAATTCTCTTCACGTTTTCCATACCTTGAACACTGAATCACGTGTTTAGTATTTGGACATATTTCGTATTCAATGTATGGTAAATTCTTTAATATTAAAAAAACCTTCATTCTCTATACGTCATTATTTATTTGTGGTGTTATGTAGTATAAATGTTATCATTCAACCATATGAGCCCATACGTCCATATCTTATCTTGACCATTATCCTATATCAATTTTATTAAATATTCATTATTTCTCGTGTCAGTCTACGGAATGGTACGAAACTTTATGCCTCTGTACCTGTTCGTTCAAAATCGCGCAAATACGTTTGCATGTATTAATTTTTTTTTTATTATTTTTTTTTAGTGCGTTCACCTCTCGCAAGCTGCTCATTCATGCTGATTCAGGGTGTTCGAATTTCGATGACTTCGCCAAAAGCAAGCATCTGAATTCGAAATCCTCTTTCTTGCTTCTGCTACAAATTTATAAGATAAGGTGTTATGTTGTATGTTATATTATTATAATATACTGTATTGTTTCCCCGCCTGGCCACTAGTTCGTTATCGGCTTACGTCATATAGTTATATCCGTTCGCAATACATGTACTTACTATTTCTATCTAATTGTCATTCAAATTCTATATTATTTATGTATTACGTTATCATAAATGTCCGTGTACTTCCAATGAAAAGTACACCGTATTTTTTGTCCGCTTTCCTCATCTCTGGCTAATTAGACTTTCAAACTCTGATAACCAACCAGGTTTTAATGATATTTGACATAATTTGGCGTAATTATTGTTAACTATAAATATGTAACATTGTTGTTAATCCCCTTTAAATTATAGTACAACGGTTAACTCCCCTTCATTATATCAACTGTATCACCAATTTAGATTACTTCAGTAGTAGATATGTTAATTAACAATTTTCCAAAATTGTAATTAAATGTAATACTTTAATATAATTTAATTGATGTATCGTACTTTAATGAAACTGTAATTAATGATAGTAGTTTAGTACATTGCAATTAATGTATTTTAATGACGATAATTAACGATAATAAGCGAATGAATTAATTGGTAATCGTAATTGTAATGAACCAAAATTAATACTTAACTCAATGATGTACTTAGACTGTACTTATGTACTACTACGAAATTATATCGCCTTCAGAAATGTATACTCGGTGAAAAATACGATTATTTTTTATTTATTTTTTTAAATTTTTTTATTTGGAATCTCATCTGATGATGTGTTTGAAAGGGGGGAACTTAACCTTCAACTGCATTCCCCCAACATTTAGACTTATATGATACATGTAATTGTAAAATTAACTTCACTTCATTACTGCACTCTTCTTTGGTCACTACTACGAGACTCCCTTGTTAGCAGCCTCGCTGCGAGGAGGGGGCAGAGGCCCCTCGCCTCAATTTTTTTTAGATTCCGGCCTGAGCCATGGTCGAAAGAGGTCGAACCTCTACCCCTGTAAATTCAGAACACTGCCTGTACATTTTTTAGAAGTAAATTACAGTGAAACTTTTTATTTTTCCCTTTCGAGTTGGGCTCTCTTCAGAAGAATTTAGTCAGTAAAGTCGATAAGTTTAGTACCAAGAGAAAGTATCAGAGTATTATAGAAGGAGAAGAATGAACAACTGTCGACCCTATAGCGAGAGAAAAGAATTAGAATGTTATAGAAGAAAACTATCGTGAGGAATATCCGTTGCTGCCTCCCAACCACAACCCCCGTCGATTCGAACCACCCCAGGGCTATAGACGGAGGGGTTAACATACATATATATATATATATATATATATTATATATATATATATATATATGGCCAATACTTTTATCTGCAATCAAACTCGTAATGGTGCTTTATTCATTATTTCTCGTGTCAGTCTACGAAATGGTACGAAACTTTATGCCTCTGTACCTGTTCGTTCAAAATCGCGCAAATACGTTTGCATTATTTTTTTTAAATTTTTTTTTTAGTGCGTTCACTTCTCGCAAGCTGCTCATTCATGATGAGTCAGGGTGTTCGAATTTCGATGACTTCACCAAAAGCAAGCATCTGAATTCGAAATCCTCTCTCTTGCTTCTGCTACAAATTTATAAGATAAGGTGTTATGTTGTGTTATATTCGCCCCAATAGCGAAATATATACTCTATCATAACCTATCCCAACCTAACCTAACTTAGCCTAGCCTAACCTACCCCAACCTAACCTAACTTAGCCTAGCCTAACCTACCCCAACCTAACCTAACTTAGCCTAGCCTAACTTAACCCAATCTGACTTAGCCGGGCGTAAACTAACCTAACCCAATCTGACTTAACCGGGCGTAAACTAACCTAACCTAGCATAGCATAGCATAGCATAGCCTTAGCCTATCCTAGCATAGACTAACCGGGCGTAAACTAACCTAACCGTGCGTAAACTAACCTGCCTAACCTAACCGCAGACAGTATTTCTCAGCGCAAACAAACCTCATTTATTTATTTATTAGCATTGAAAATTAGTTTGTATTCTCTCTCATTTCTAATTGGCAATCTAATTTCCTTTTGTTCTGAATTTTTCTACAACGTAAAAATTATTCCCGTTGTGTTTAATTATTCTCTGTTTCCATAGCGATTATATCATTTGTATATGTTGCTGCAACATCTTGCAACATTGCATTGAAACATTTGCAACATCTTGCACCGTTGCATTGCGCCCTTTTACACGTTTCGCATCTTGTTTCTCTATTCAATTCAGAAAATCGTTTTATGTTTAAGTTACCGTAGGTTTTTATTTATTGTCCTCTCTCATTAGAAATATTAAAACTTTTAAGAATTGCCTGCGTTTTGAAAAATAATTCTCTATTTTTGCTTAACCTTATAGGACCGGGACGGAACTTGATCGTGTTATTGCCACTTTTGATGAAAGGGGAATAAATGCTATGGATGCTTCTCCGAACAGCCTACCCAGCGATACAGAAGTCGCAGTATTGAATCACAGTCGGTCAAGCGAGCGCGAATTTGCAGACGAGCTAATGTAAGTGATTTTAGGTTATATAGTATGTTTTTTGGAATCTTGCAGAGAGATTGGGAAGGCTAGGATTATATATATTATGTATATATTAACTGACGAATTAACTGCATCCAATTTCATGACATTTATTTAAATTACAGGACCGATACGGAGCTAGATCAAATTATAGCCACTTTTGATGAAGGGGGAATAAATGCTACGGATGCTGCTCCGAACAGCCTACCCAGCGAAGCAGAAGGCGTGGTATTGACTCATCCGGTCAAACGAATGCGTAGTCATCGAAGAGATTATGTAAGTATTTTTGAGGATAAGGACAAAGCACAATATATTTTCAATTATTAAATAGTAGAAATCATGTACAAAAAGGGCCAATGCCCAATTCTTAATGGCTACAAATGTATATATAGGTTTACACAACACACATCTTACACATTACAGGGGGTACTAACATATGGGAACCTTTTTTATCTGTCTGCATACACTTTTAGCATTCATATTTGTGTCGCATAAATCGAATAATTTTTAAAAATTCATAAAACCCTTCCCACGTGACTTATGCATGAGGAACAAAATACAATACAATCCACATGTTTCAGTATAATATCCTTGGAAGCGATATGGATTCCAAATAATCTCTGGCACGTTTAGCTGTGCTATAAACTTTACGATTGTCGAGTTATACCATGGTGGAAACCCGAGTGAGTCAAAATAGTACATTCTTTCCTTAGTTTTTAAATAGATTGCAAACCAATGAATCCCCTCACCCCCAACAATGTCGGTGTTAACGATAGCCCCGTACCATTTCTCGAAGTATCCAGCTTCAATATTTCATTCTTTGCAAAAACCCCGATAAATTTGGAATGCGCGAAACAGTTACTTTTCGTCACTCTCTCGAGTGTATTTGCATCCATTTTAAAAATCTGTAGTGACGTTCCTGAAACAGTCAATTTCTATTAGGGCTTGCGACTCGAGGTATACTAGTACACTAATAGGAGCGTCTATAGGTTTGGCAAACTCCAACCTCACTGAAATGGTGCCGGTCTGTGGAGGGTTTAAATGTGTATTTACGCCAGCAGTTAAGTCAGGCGTAACGTCAAATGAGTAAATATTAAACTGTTCCACAAATTCTTTCCGAGTTATGCCGAATCCAAGTTCATCACACGCACCTGTATTATGAGCCAAATTACTATAAGCTCTCGCGCAGAGCGGGAATACCCCATCTGTTGAGTAATCCATATCCACTGCTCCATCCAGAGCGATGCCATTTACGTATAGAGTAATATTTTTAAGTCCGAAATTCTCGAATTCTAACGCTCTTTTTATAATTTCCATTCGTCGAGGCGTGGTCTTGCATTCCAATTAAAATCCTTTTAGGTAGGACTCCAAGAGTAATGTTTTCTAGCTGTTTCGTTGCCAACCCTGCGGGAATCGTGTACAGTTTGATCTGTACCCTGTTAATTGGATATTTCACTGTTGCATGTATCAAATCTTTCTCAATTTCTAATTGCTTCGGGGAACTTAATTTCACTCGGCGTATACGCAAATACGTTTCCATGATGTGTATCACAACGGGTTTCGCGCCTTCTTGATCCGTCCCCAGATTTATGCAGATCTCAGGGGTCGTGCGGGTAAGCTTCAATTTCATATCCACCCCGTTCATAAGCAACTTCTCCTGGAAAGTAAAGTCTGTATGCAGGCGTCCAAAACAGTCGTATATCTTTTTTTAGAATTTTTAAATTTATCCTTTATTCCATTTTCATCTTTAGTGTGGTAATACCCCTCGGCGGATAAAAAGGTGTCCTTAGCTTCTTTTGAAAAGTTGAGTACATTTTCCAGATACGATCGTAGGTGATAGTACCCCGTGCCTGCCGAGATGTTATTCTGATTCAAATATACATCACACTGACTGAATATGGAGTGCAGAAAGTTGGTTTCAGGGTAGGCTGCGTAACTATCATCGCAATCCGTTCCGTCAGAATGAGCTATGCGTAGTTTAGCATACATGTGCATGCAACTCGGGTCAAAAAAGTAAGGGCCTGAGCTGGGTATCACGAATTCTATAGGGGCACCGGGTGAACTAATTGTGTTTAACGGATTAATTGTAATAAAGTCACTATGTTCAATAGAGACCTGAGTAGGTGGTATATCAAAGAGAGCCAGTTCCGATTTACAGCACTGCGCACTACACGGATGGATGAAACGTGCATGACGAGTCAGAAATAGTGCCACCTTCCACCGCGAGTATTAGGTTTCATACGCTTAGAGCACTTCTTTTTTGGTTTCCTTTTACGTTTAATGCCACGTGATGGTAAAACCTTCTTCCTAGCAGATCTCTTCTTCTTTCCACCACGTGATGGTAACCCCTTCTTCCTAGCAGTTCTCTTCTTTCCGCCACCACGCATTTTTCTCTTCGCGTCTTTGATGATTTCATCCCATGTACGCTTTAAATGTTTCTTTAGAATTTCTTTAGGCTTAGTGCCCGCCAATATGTCCTCTGCAGCGTTAAAACCTGTTTGTAACGCCTTCCTCCCTAGGTACCTGGCCCCCGTCTTCAACAGTGGGACAGCGGTGCGTAGTATGGATGAAAAAATGGACCCAAGTCCACTACCCGGCTGGTATCTTACCCCTCGGTATACCGTGAAAGGCTTTCTGTCCATTATAACTCAGTGCGTCGAAAGTGTAGCTTCACTGTGAAGCTCCCGTCAACGAATGGGAAATTTTTGCCCTCAATCGTTCTTATATATATTGAGATATTAGTTATTAGATTAGTTGCGATATTCACATAATGGGGTATGTAATATGTAATACTCAAACTCCTTCCTCTATGGTTGGGGATGTGTGCTATGCGTAGCAGGCGTGCCTGGGTATCCCCAACAAACTGGTGTTCCGCTATATTGCTGTAAATATAGCATATGTCTGGAGGCTGAGAGCTTACATCCAATTTCTCCATCTTCAGTTGATACACTAAGTTGGACAAGTCATCCGGTGCCTCGTGAAAGGTCTCTCTTTGGAAGGCTGCTCGATAACGCCCCTCGGTTATAATTTTGAACACTCTTCCGTCTTTAAGATTTCTGTTAACCTTTGATTTTAGGATTAGAGTATGTGCAGGGTTTCCTTTGTTTACGATTTCGTATAATAAATCATTCGTAAGTTGAGTTTTTTAAAACATGTTTAAGTCTCTCACAACATCCTCAACCGAACCATAACGACCCGGTCCTAGTGTCACTGTTGTACTGAAAAACTGTGCAACCTTAGTCCGGGCGATACGTATAGTTTCATCCCGAGTTAACCCGGCTTTTGCACACTCATCACAGTTTCTAAGAATCGTAAAAACGGTATCTTTATAATCAATATTTAAAAAGACGGTGTCCAGCTGAATTTCACATATCCCCACCTCATACGAATCACGCCCAACTCAATGGGCCCATGGAGTTCTGTTACAAAGTTGGCTAGTGTGTTGTTAGGGTGTACAGACAGGGACGAGGAGGACGGGAGTGTGACGTAGAAATGGTTAGGAGTCATGCTGCATACTAATTAAGCTTCATTACTGCATCAGCTTTTATATAGGTATTGAAGCTTTCTGGGTAACCTAGCCACTTCACCAGGTACATTTTTCTCTTTCCTGTACCTTTGCTTCCTAAAATTTTCTCAATTTTAAACACATTTTTTCCTAAATTAAATGCCACTTTCTGCAATTCCTCGCGGTAAAAGCCTCCCGAGATCTCTTCTCCATTCAAATCTTCAACGTAATACATCATTATCTCACCTTTAGGCTCATAGCCCTAACTTTAAAAATCTCGCGTGTCCATCCTTGCTCAAAACCCTTCGCGAATTTATTTCCCGAACGTGACAGCCTTACATAGTCATTGATTTTGAAACGCGCAGTGTGGTGGTGGTGGTGACGGTACTCCATCTCTTCTCGGGCGCTTGCCTCTTTCTAAAACATCGTTAGGCGTTGTACCGATCGTACGATGGTGTGAACGGTTGTAGGATGAAGCCAATGAATCGAGAACGTTTATATATCTGTATGTGTTTTTATGTGTAAAATATCGGTGCATGCGTTCCTTTATGGTACGTTGAACTCTTTCAGCTAAAGAAGCCTTATGTATAGAATTGGAAGTGTAATAGCTGATATTAAACTCTGACAGCATGTTCTGAAAAGCTCGTCCTATAAATTCTTTTCCCATATCCGTACAAAAATAGCCAGGAATCCTGTTTTCTTTCAACATCAGCGTTTTGGCCGCTTTAGCAACTGTTTCAGGCGATTTATTTTTCAGGGGAATTAGCCACAGGTATCTAGAGAATACATCTATTATGAATAGGATGTAACGGTAGCCATCGTGTACACTGAATATCTTTGCATGTCTGTTAAATCTGCCTGCCAAATAGAGTCAATCGAGGCGGCTGTTGTCTTGGCTGTTTTAAACCTTTTTCTCACCGGTTTATGAAGTGTATAAGCATCCTGGCCCCGCAAAAATCTCTCAACATCTTTTTTCCTTACACCATAAACACCTCTGTACAATCTATTAACGCCACCATAGGATGCGGGTTAGAAATGTCATAATAGTGCTTACTTAATACGTTAGCCATTTGCGTATTTTAGAGGCACGTGGATAAGGTTGGCCGTCTACTCTTCTTTCTCCTCTTCAGAGACACTGCAGCTGCTGGGGGCGAAGGTGTACTCAGTTGTGACACGTGCGGTGCATGTTCCAAGTCTTTTAACCTATTCAGATTACCTATCAATGTTTTGGGGACATTTATTTGTTGTAGTCTTGCTTTAATATGCCTCCATCCTGTTGGTGAGGGCCTATCCCACTTTCTCACCAGATCATGAACAATATCAACGATATTGGATCCTTGTACCCTTGTTCCTTCAACAATGACCTCGCCTGTATCGGTCCACTGTATGATGGGGTCCTCACTCAATAGATTATAAAGACTTAGCCCTTTATTCCTCAATGTATGGGGGAGGCTGTTTTTTAGCACATGTTCGATGTGCTGTGTTCCGCTCCTTTGGTTGCCAGGTCCTGTGTCGCTATGCTCAGCGCTACTCGAGCTGTGCCTCACGGGGAGCTCTGTAGGATGCTTATAATCTTCGTACTCATGAAGAAATTTCTGCAAAGCCTCTTGGTACAAGATCCTTTTCTCATCAGGTGCCTTTTCACTGTTTAATAGGGTAGCAACTCACTTTCCATTCTTTTAAGCCTACTTTTACGGGGTTCTAGAACCGCATCTGGACTCCTTTGTAATGAAGCATACACCTCGTGCGGATCACAACCACCTTCTTCATTATATTAATCTAGTCAGTAAAGGTCCCAAAATGAAAATAAGATGGGCAGGAACGAACCGCCTCTTTGTACAATAATACGCTTTTTCTTACCCACAGTCTGACTTTTATGGGCGAGCGTCCGTATTATGTTCTTGTAACGACGTAAGCGAGTCTTCTGAGAGGATTTCATTGGAACATTACATTTTATAACATTAAGGCAGATTTCACAGATGCATTTTAAAAAGTCAGAGTCGATATTTTTAACAAACATCTGCTGCAATGCTCGAGGCAGTCGTTGATAGATTTTTATTAATTCGCGGTATTTCTTTAGCCTATTCGTCATTCTGGAATATACACGGTTTCAGGTTCGCTTGGAAATATATTCGTTCTTAGAAGCACCCTAAACGTGTTTCGCGGGTGAAGGTCACAAAGCAAATATCCATAACGTTGGTTTGTGACCTCTTTATAAACCTCCAAAAACTCCTTACGCTGATTCGGAACATTTGACTGGCTAATACCCCAATTTGTGACACATCTCTACGTTGCGCGAATAAGACTAGATATTGCGTATTTAGACACATCGCGCATGTATCTATTTTTGAAAAATAGATTCTGATTGATGAAGAACACGCTTATGTTAAGGTGGTGGGAGAATACTGTAAATGTCTCGGCAAACGTTTTATCCATCTCCAACATGAGGTCGTCAATTACGATGACTGTATGTTCATTTCCCTTTAACGAATTAACGTCATAGACCCCCTTGTGGAACAAAACATCATCTTGGTACTCGTTGAACACTGATTGGTATGTCGAATAGCACCATATAACTTTATGCACAAATTTTGAGAACATTTCCCCCTTTTTTTAATGATTTAAGCATAAACACCGTTTTACCACAACCTGTAGGTCCAGATATAATACATGTGGATGGGCTCGTGAACCTGAATTTTTCTACAGATTCCATTTCTAACACGTCACACCCCTAAGTGGGTCATTTACAAAATATTACAAATAACGAGTGCTGCTCCTTATATTTTGTTTTCTTCTTCCACAGAACCGTGAATGACGACGATGTACAGCCCCCATCATCGATATCACGGATGAACCCGTTGACCGTGCATCTACAGTACCCACCCCGCCGATGAGCCCTCACCAGCGACACCTGTAGCACGTTCAAAGCGGAGGTGTGATGACGAACCTCCACGTCAGGTATAAAGCGTCCAGGGTTGTTGAACACCGGTAATAGAACCCCAGCCCTCAACGTCTTACGCAACAACCCCCACAGTAGCATTCCGCCAATATACCCCCTTGTTCATCCTCCACAGCAGCTCCCCGTTCTGTTGAGCTGCAGTAATAGAGCCCCAACCCTCAACGTCTTACGCAACCAACCCCACAACAGCGTCTTCCCAAATATACCCCTTATTCATCCTCCACAGTAGCTCCCCGTTCTGTTGAGGATGGTATAACATTCGAGTTGGTGCGCACCGCAACCCCAGCCTTGACTAGAAATCGGTATATAGTCAGGGTTGATCCTAGATCCATGTATAGCAACGGTATTGAACACGGACTACGGCGTAGTAGAGCGTATTGTAGAGTTTGCCCTTCAGAACCGCGACGAGCGTGAAGTCAGGACGAGGCTGTCCTTCGGATTCGGGTCAGATGATGGATGTAGATGATTTTTGGGTAGTACCATTCAGGCGTTTGGCGCTGAAGATGTAGAGTATATATTAGGTCGTATAATGCAGGCCTCCAAAGTAGTATAGCCTTCAATATGGACAACTTCACGGTAAATATTGACCGTGTATTCCGTGTTGCGGGTCATAGTGCCACACCGTATACTCTTAACTTCAATTCTCAGGCTATTTTAGACGGCATATAAACGTCGATCGTGGTTGCGGCTTTATAGCAGTAGTCTTAGCACGTATGTTTACTGTACTAAATACACGGCCCAAAAATTTGGTTGCCTACGGTCGTGGAGCGTGCCCGTAAACTAGCTGTAGACTGTGAACTTGAGTTTGACTGTAATATGGGTCCTGAAGAGCTGAGAAGGGTAGAACAGGAAATGAATGTTCGTATAGTTGTATTTGGACTGTGATCGTCGTAGAACTGTGTATGTTTTTAAAAGCTGTGTGAGAGATCGTACAAGACCCCTACTTATTTTAGGACTGTCAGGGACAACATATCTCCCCATCCGTAATATAAGGTGCCTTTACGCGAGTTATGACAAAAGTCGAAAATATGGACGACATCATGATTTGTGTAAGGGTGTCTCGAGTTTGCGGATGATATAGTGAAACATTGTAAAGATGCACATGGTATGTGAGCAGTGTAAAAGCCCAAAAAAGCCGTGTAGTTGAAGCTGAGAAGAGGGATTGTAATGTGTGTAGACGCACATTTTTCAATAATAGCTGGTTTGAGTTCCATAAATCAATTGGCACGTGCAGGAAAATGAGAATCTGTGAATGTGGTATGTTTCACATGATGGATAATTGGGGAAATTTCAAGCACAAATGTGATGAAATTCACTGCTCGACATGCTATGAGAAATATAAGGCGGATGGTATAAAGCATGTATGTTATATGAAAGACGCAAAGCCTAAAAATAACCCTTATATAACTGTGTACTACGATATAGAAACATGAACGCTGAAACCAAAGAGGTAATTCCACATTTACTTGTAAGTCAGAATATCTGTGATGAGTGTATGGAGATTGAGTGTGATGAGTGTCACAAATGTGGTAAACGGACAAACGTTTTTAAAACGAAGGTCCACGATAGTCCTGTGAAACTATTTGTATCCTATATTGTCAAGTTAGCGGACAAGTTAAAAAAAATGACTGTATATTCTCGCCCATAACGGGGCGAAATTTGACACAGTTCCTTTATTAGGAGCTGCTTGAGCACGAGTCCTCCGAGATATTTACAGGTGATCCCTTGAAAAGAGGCAACAAACTAACACAGATGCAGTTAAGAAGTAATGTACAATTTAAAGATACTTTATTATTCACACCCTGCAAATTAGCAAAGCTACTCAAGGTGGTGGGGGTAGCAGCTGAGGTTTCAAAAGGATATTCCCTTACACATTCCTCACTAGTGAAACTTTAAATTACGTAGGTCTACCTCCACCCAAACATTACTTTAACTATGAATGTATGAGTACAGATGAACGTGAAGATTTTGATCGATACTACAACAGTTTTAATGAACGTAATCCTTATAATATAGCTGATGAATGTGAGCGTTATTGCGTGAATGATGTACGCGTGCTTAGAGTATGTTTCCAGGCCTTTAGAAGGATGTACATATGTCGTTTCAAATGCGATCCGCTGCAAGTCGCAACCACCATCGCCTCATTATGTTTTACGGTGTTCAAGAATAACTTCATGCCTAAAGACACCTTAGCCATTATCCACAGAAACAACCCCGCAGTTATGGGCACAAGGCTATTTACTGGCTCATACACCTACACAGCAGACAGGTGTATACATAAAGCATGCCCGCAACACGGGGAAGTACCCATTAAGGTTAATGGCCATGTTTTTTGGGTTGATGGTCTAAGTGAAAACCGTGTCACTGGCGAGAAGACTGTGTGCTCCTTTAACGGTTGCTGGTGGCATGGATGCCCCGTCCTGAGTGTGGAATCATAGGAGATATCCACGGTAGATCTCCTGCCGACTGCCTTGCGTGGACGCGCACTCGCGTTCCCATTTCACTCACAAAGTCTTGTGGGAGCATGAATATGATGCACGGATGGAGACAGACGGGACGTACCGTGAAGAAATAAACACGATCATTCGTTCAATGGTACTGGATCCTTTCAAATGCGGTGATAGCTTGTTCAGTGGGCGTACAAATCCCTTCAAGCTATACTTTCCACCTACGGAGGGCGTGAAGCTCCACTACTACGTACCCCGTGGGTGCGCCTGAAAAAAATAGTGGGCTCTAACCTACCCTCCATCAACGAATTTTCAAGAAATTTAAACGGGTACTATTTCGGCCTTTCTTTCGTAGACGTGCTCCCCCCTCGCGATTTATGGATGCCGATCTTACCCGTTGTTATAGATCACAAACTCATGTTTTCCCTGTGTGAAGTGCGCGGAAGAGAACAATGGTGGCTGTGACCATACACCCCACCAGCGTAAGATCAGAGGTGTATACACAAGCCCTGAGCTGGTCCTAGCCGTTCGCCATGGGTATAGAATAATGAAGATACATGAAGTGTGGAGGTTTCAGAAACTACCCAACCTTTTCACACCATATATAAACGCATTTTTGAAGGATAAGGTTGAGGCGTCAGGATATCCGCGAGGGGTTGAAGCCGAAGATGAAAAAACGTCTTATATTCAGCGTTACCGTGACCACGAAGGTATACAACTTGATCGTGCCCAAATTGTGAAGAATCCTGGCAAGCACTTTAGTGCAAAATTGTGCCTAAACAGTCTTTGGGGGGAAATTTGCACAGAGTACTGGTAAAGGGAACGTTCATTTGGCGAAAAGTTATAGTGAAGTCTGGGATTACGCCAACGCCCCCGATAAAGAGGTTATGGAGATTGTGAATGTAGGTAATACTTACATAATAAAGTACAACATACTGAATTGGCCACACAGATACTCACGGGTTACAAAACATTCCTGTAGCCAGCTTTACAACAGCCTACGCGCTGATCAAACTTTGGGTCATATTGCATTCTCTTAGGCGGCAGGTTTTGTATGCCGATACAGATAGCGTGATATTCACAGCGAGGAGGGGTGAATACATGCCTGCTATTGGTGAGTTCCTCGGTGAGCTAACTGACGAGATCAAGGATGAGTATGGGGACAACGCATACGCCGACTCGTTTGTGTCAACAGGGCCAAAGACCTGTGGGGTACGGGTGAGGATAGGGAATGAAACGAGGTATATCGGATATCACGCTTAACCAAGCGAATCGCCGGGTTGTCAACTTTGATTCGCTGAAGGAGTTAGTATGCTTGGAAGATGATGAGGGTGGCCGTCCGCCCCAACTGACTGTAGGCACCCACAATTTTCGGGCGCAGAAGCTGGGGGGGCGTGAAGGAACTTAGGGGTACAAAGGTGTGCCGTAACACCTATAAGAAACGCTACCAGGTGCCTGGTACCTATGACACCGTGCCCTTTGGATACCATAATCTTTGATATGTCTGTTGCTAACAATTATTACACGTATTTGTAAATATGTACATCCTGATTATTTCGTTTATTAAATAAATAATGTTTCAACTAGCGTTTCACTTTGCGTGTGCGCGTATGTACAGTAAAAGTTAAGCCCCGCCCACTGTAAGACCGGCTACGTGGATCATGTTGCATCCTGAGCAGGCCTCTATCCCCGCGTTCTTGAGCTCAGACGTGTATTCTATCGCATAGAAGAAAAATAGTAATCTACCTTTAATATCGCGTGTTCAACATTTATGAAGTGGCATTCTGCTAAGTGCGTAGATGTAGTGGATACTGAAAAACTCCCTATACCCGCCTCCTTTGCCTCTTAAGGCTGCATTGAATCGTGCGAAGGGCCAGACTATTCAAATACTCTACGGATATTCTGGCGAGGGGGTTGTAGGACTTCGCAGTACAGACGATGTACTGAAGGTATGTTATAGAACTAAGCTTTATAAAGGCTCACATGCACCGCGTGGTAGAAGCAGCAACACGATCAGAAGATAAACAACAGTTATGGGTAGTGAGTCTTGTGGATGAGTGGTGTGATATGCGGTATTATATCATGTTACACCATACCGATTACTCGTACCCTACGGCTGAAAATGTAAATCTTGTCATCATGGACAATCTTAAGTATTTTTACCATTACATTAATATATATCATGATGAGGTTTGTAGTGAGGTTGTGGCTAAAGGCTTGTGTGAGTTTTTAACAGATTTTAGAGATGAGTATCGCCTGTTACACAAAAAGGATAAATATGAATATATGTTTCTCTCTAATAGCGCACGGGTTTGTGAAGATTTTTAGGAGTGATAAAACATTTAAAAAATGTGTTTAGTTCGTGAAAATCCCCCTTTGCAAAAACGTCTGGTACGTATTCGTGGGAGTGGGAGTGATAAAGCATTAAAGCCGAAATTAATTTTTGTATCGGAAAATTTTTCAAAACATCTGCCCAATATAATGGGATAACGATTCGATCAGCGCAGTACACGTTTCATTAGATTATGGTGTGACTCACTCCTCCCGGAGCATACGAGTTCGAACAAACCCGTTCACGTTTCATCAGGGTAATTCACCCCGCCCGTCGAGCGGATCCTGCCTACCTGCCTCCTGTGGCTCATAGTCATCTCAGAGCTTGCGCCGAGTGGACGTGTCATAGTCATCTCGAACCGTGTGAACGTGCAAATACGATGGAACTCCCTTTGAGAAGCATTCTCAACGCCTCGTACGACGTCTCCGTGACGAAGTCATTGCGCGTATTCAGGCGAGAAACGGGAACCATTAACTGTGTGCTTGAAACGAGCTGCAGGCATGCAAACAAACGCAACGTTATTTAAGTATTGAGGAGATGCATAAAATCTTCGTGATAGTTGAGAAGTGGGCTGAGGACCGTTATAAAATACCAGCTGACGTAGATACAATGAGAGGTGATTAGTGACGCCTCCTCATATATCATTGTTTGTACATTGAGTGTAAATAACGAACATCCTTGCATTGATATACGACTGATGTGGAAGAACATATCTGATAATGATGTTCTTGTTCCTACACGAAACCGCTTCATCCTCGACAGAATGTTTGAGATCGTCGGATATTAGATGCACGTGTTACGGATATGATTTATTTTGACACTGTTCTTGAATACGCTTACACCGCGCTACTCGACGGATTTGTTGAATGTAGGAATGAACAGGGGGAGAACGGTCTAGATCTGGATGCATATTTAAAAGGTTTAGATTCTTCGAAATATCCTGAGCTTTGGTACAAAGCACTTGAGAGGTACAGAGCTGAGCTCGCCTACACTGTTCACCCTGAAGAGCTGTACCTCTATATAGTGGATAGGTGTCGTTACGATTTGGTAGAATATTTCAATTGCCGCTATGCCGAGTGAAGAAGAGTTCACGATTGAAAAGCCCGGGACGTCAAGAAAAAAAACCCAATTGGAAAGGCATGATTATAAACTTGTATTTAATGTTGTGGTTAACGATGACATTTTTGCGCGTGCTTTTGATTGTGTTCTAGCCGTGCCTTAAAGATAACTTGCCAACCGAATGTAAAGTGGGTACAAAAATAGTATTGAACGATATGAAAGCCATTTATATTGAGTATAGGCCAGCGTATCAGTTAAACTGTGAGGTGATGCTTGGACGGTTTTACCACATCGTACAAAGTAATGGCGATGTTGATATAGACTATCAAATGCGAGTTTACATTCTACGATGCAAAACGCTAAATACAATATATATTTTTCCTGTAATAATATGATTATACGTTTTGTATATTTTTTCCTGTACTAATATTTGATAACATAACTTTTGATAATATAACTATATTTTTCCTGTACTAATATTTGATAATATAACTTTTGATAATATAACTATATATTTTTCTAATATTTTGTTAATACTATGTTTTGTATGATTACATATAATTAATATAACTATATATTTTCCTGTACTAATATCTTGATAATGCCCCGTTTTGTATGATTATATATTTTCCATTCTATTATTTGACCATATACAGGGTGGGCGGAAAGTAGCTCCCTATTTTGGATTGGTAAAAAAATACGTATATTATCCATTTATTTCAGAAGAAATAATATGAAAAGGTAGGCATACATGGTAGGTTTTCTCTAAAATTCAATGTGGGCTCCAACTCTTTCCACCAGCTTCTGGAGCCGCCCAGGAATGGCGTCCACTGACTTTAGCAGGAACTCCGGCGGGATGGAGGACATGACTTCCCGAATTCGGTCCTCCAGTTCTTCCAATGTCCTCGGTTTGGTGCGGTAGACTTCTTCCTTTACCCACCCCCAAAGAAAGAAGTCGCACGGTGTCAAGTCGGGGCTCCTGGCTGGCCATTGATGTGGACCACGACGACCCATCCAACGCCCACGGAAGTGGGCATCCAGCCACTCACGGACAACAAGAGCGAAGTATCAACCGCCACAATTGCCACTACTGGGCAGGAGAGGATCCCATGGTTGAAAAACGGCAGAATCGGTTCAGTGTAACGGTGTGGTGTGGTATGACCTCAGATCAGGTTGTGGGCCCGTTCCTTCTGCGCAACACCATGAATGCTGAGCGGTACCTTGCTATGTTGCGAAACGAGGTCTGGCCGGTTGTCAGCACATGGGAGAACATCGACGATCTGATATTTATGCAAGATGGCGCCCCTCCGCACTTCGCTCTTGTTGTCCGTGAGTGGCTGGATGCCCACTTCCCTGGGCGTTGGATGGGTCGTCGTGGTCCACATCAATGGCCAGCCAGGAGCCCCGACTTGACACCGTGCGACTTCTTTCTTTGGGGGTGGGTAAAGGAAGAAGTCTACCGCACCAAACCGAGGACATTGGAAGAACTGGAGGACCGAATTCGGGAAGTCATGTCCTCCATCCCGCCGGAGTTCCTGCTAAAGTCAGTGGACGCCATTCCTGGGCGGCTCCAGAAGCTGTGGAAAGAGTTGGAGCCCACATTGAATTTTAGAGAAAACCTACCATGTATGCCTACCTTTTCATATTATTTCTTCTGAAATAAATGGATAATATACGTATTTTTTTACCAATCCAAAATAGGGAGCTACTTTCCGCCCACCCTGTATATGTCCCATTGTATATCCATTAATTCATGCAAATAAACAGAATGATGTATTGGTGTTTTATTTATTCCTTGAACACAATTATATCACGTATGGTTTCTAAAGCGGATTTCTGAGTAAATAGTTAATTGTTATCTGTTAAATTGGTCTTCTAAGCCAACTCATGGAGGAATAAATTAAATGCATAGCGCAATCCTCAGCTTTCTAAGACAGATGACAGAAGAATATAAGTAATAATTAAATACTTGGTGCAAACAGGCAATTCAGCCTTCTAAGCCAACTGGCTGATTAATATATGAATAATTAAATACATGGCGAAAACTGGCAACTCAACCTTTTAAGCCAACTGGCTGTCGCGCCCGCTGGCCCTGGCTGATTAATATATACTTTAAATAAATACATAGCGCAAACTGGCAACTCAACAAACTAAGCCAACATTAATATAAGGAATAATTAAATAAATAACGAATCTGGCAACACAGCCTTCTAAGCCAACTGACTGAATAATATATGGAATAAATTAAGTGCATAGCGCAAACTGGCAACTCAGCCCACTGGCTGATTAAGTCAACTGGCTGATTAGGGGCACTATAAGAGAGCGGCGGGGTGGCTGAAGAAGTCATATGCGTCTGACAGCTGTCAGGCGAAGAACCCTCCTCTGGGTCCTCCCTCTTCCTTTCTCTCTCTCTCTCTCTGGGGGGTTCAGCTTGGGGGATAACTCCGCCTCCAAGTTGCATACCAAGGGGGGTGCCTTGCAACAAGGGTGGGGTGGCACTCTTGCAACTTTATGCAATTGCATTCTACCTTTTTGCGCCCACACTACTAACCTAACCAATCGTCAAGGGCGTACATTCGACCTAACCGGGCATTCAATTAACCTATACACAGTATTTCTTTTATTTTTATTAAAGATTGCCTAAGCCAGTGGTTCCCAACCTTTTCACCACAAAGGACCCCTTTTATTTTTGTTTTTTTCCCACGGACCCCATGTTTTTGAAAGATTCCGTCTACCAAACTGTTTTTATTAACTAATAATTAACTCGTTTTCTCATTTTTCACTATCAAATAAAGGACATATAAGAGTATGCAATTAAAATACAGCCTATTAAATGAAGTATTAATAATTCCATCCAAGAACAAGGAAACTTGAAATTTTAGCCTAAGCGCCCTTATCGTGGGTAAATGTACGATTTCTATTGGAACCTCTCGAAATATTGAAAGCTCACGGACCCCCAGTACTACCTTCGCGGACCCCCAGGGGTCCGGGGACCCCAGGTTGGGAACCACTGGCCTAAGCCATTCTTATTACAAAATTTACCTTACCTAACGTAACTTACACTAGGTAAAGCATGAAGTACAATATTCATTTCACACTTTGCTTAAAAACCATTCGGCAATGTATAGAATACCTGAATTTCATACTTCGCCTGTAACACACACCGGATGAATCTCTCACTTAAACAGGTGAAAACAATAAATGATACACTGGCGTGGAAAAATGGAGAGAGATTCCAATGCTTTTCGTGTATTTTGC